>ML994617.1:3151124-3220205 GCA_010093925.1 Zopfia rhizophila CBS 207.26
TTCTTCTTCTTCTTCTTCTTCTTCTTCTTCTTCTGAAGGTCTTATGGCAGCAGCTTCTTGTATTGGCGTTTCGCCTCTGGCTGAATGACCCTCTGAAGTGCTAGATGCGTCGCCATTGTCTGATGGCGATTCATGCAATCGTCTTCTAGATGTGTCTGGGGTGGGCAGTTGCTGATTTGCTTTGTCTTTTGTCGGCGTGGCTGGCAAAGGGCCTGTCAAAGAGCTTGGTGGAATGCTTTGTGCTGGAGCTTGTAAATCAATTCCTTCCAGGTTCAGATTCATGGCGTAATGGCCAGTTTTCATAATCGATAACCATTTCAGGCGCTGGAATCGGCTGTTCAATGACCTGAATTATGTCTTCAAGGGCATCTCTGACTAGCAAGCCTAAGGTCTGTGGATTGGCGTCGCGGTAGTCGTTTTCATGGAATATGACGTCTCTTGTACGAATTACCTCGCCTTTCTCAGGGATCCAGATGCGATAGATATTTGTTGAATCGTAGCCAACCAAGTAGCCCGATAAATGCTCGGGAATCCAGTTTCTTTCCCTTTGGAATCTTCTTGTTCAGAGCATATGCTTTACACCCCCATACTCTCAGATGTTCCATGGGTGGAAGCCTGCCATAGACTATCTCATAGGGTGTACGCCAGCCAATCTGCTCATTAGGCGTTCGGTTCAGAAGATAGGCTGCACAAAGGAATATCTCTCTGGGGCCAATTCAGCTGGCAATCGAGCTTCAAGCTGCATTGCCCTTGCGCGCGCTGAATCAGCGTTTTGCCTGAACGCTCAGCAGCACCATTTTGCTCAGGGGTATATGGAGACCCTGAGTTCCAGCTTGATTCCTTCTTCTTTACACCATCCTTTTATATGGTCGCCTGTTCTACCATATCCTTGCTCATCATCAGTCCAGAGCCAAATAATGTCGATACCAAATTCGCGCTTTATCTCTGCTGCTAGAGATTTGATGGCTGGAACGACGGTAGCTTTGTCTACATGTGCCAGTGTAAGAACTCGATTGTATTTGCTAACGGTGTCGTACGAATGCAGGATGTAGCGATGGCCATTATAGGCTTCGTACGAGAGCTCTATAATGTCGATGGCGATTCTTTCAAAAGGCTTGCCTGCTGGGAATTCGCGATCGGTGCTTCAAGACACCGTCTAATGCAGTTTCGTCTCTGTACATACACTACATTCGTTCATGGCTGGTGCTCTTTCTCCATCAGTAAGAACTATGCCTCGAGTTTTGGCAGGCAGATGATTGATTGCCTGCTTGCTAGGATGGCCAAGAACCTTGTGAAAAATGCTGATGAGTGTTCCCAATCGGTCGCTTGTCGATTGACGGCTTCCATGGACGTGGCCTTGCAGATGCAAAGGTCTGAAAAGTTTCATGAGAGTCAATTGACGATTCATAAGTCTCAGGAGTAATCAGGCGATGCATTAAGCACCAGTGTCCTCCAACACGCTTGGCAGTACACACAGTAGCACCTGAGCTACCGTCGTACAGTACATTACGACCTGAATCGAAATGGATGTTGTTCTGAATGGCTTTGGAAAGCGCTACAACGTTGGTAAAGAACGACCTTACAAGCGCAACGTTATGTAAGTCCATGGCTCGAGGACCAGTCGGCGTGTCGACCTTAATCGTGACATCTCCCCATGCTTCAATCTGTATTTGACTGCTACCAGCAATCAAGACATCCTCATCAGGAACAGCAGGTTTAGTAGTTCTGAAATCAGCGTCGTTATTACACACATGTATGTCTGCTCCAGGGTCCAGGATCCAGCTGTTTTCGAGAGAATACGTCGTCTTTGAGCGAGTGGTGGAGAAGCTCGATCCGTACATGGCTGCAAATGATGTACGCGGAGTCATCTCCGAAGGAGAGCCTATGTCGATAGGTCCCTGAGGCAGTGTTACCGTGTCAGAATTACGTTGCTTCTCGATTTTTTCCATGGTCGCTCTCAGCTTCCAGTTCTTCTGAAGCTTATCTTTTACTTTCTTATCTTTCTGAGCGTCTGGCTTCCAGTCTTTTAATCGATTCCATGCAAAGAGATATGAGCAATCTCTGAATCGATGGTTGTCGCCACATAGACAAGGTTTTGTGTGGCTTTGTATCGTTGCCAGATGCAGGTGGCGATTGACCGTTCAGCGTGGCATGAGCTGAATAGCCAAAATCGACCATCTTGGGTCCTCCAGTTTTGCGGTGGAAGTTGGTGAAGCGAGCCTGAAGGTCTTCAACTGTTGGAAAGGCCTCGTTCTTCAGCTCTAGTTCTGATAGATGAACTTCAAGTGCTCCAGCAAACTCAGGATGTATAGCCTTGATAGCCAGTACAAAGTCTTCTTGTGCTCGATTCTCATGGACCTCTGGCAGGTTCAGTTTCTTTTGCTAGCACATAGGCGTTTTGCCATTCTTCAAGCCACTTATCCACATTCTGTCTTCCTTTCCAGAGCCTGACTCGGTTATACTCAGCGGCAACCTCCCGTTTACGGCTTGCGTCTGTTGGGCAGAGTTGCTTTGTGAGGGCCTTCAGCTGGTCGTACGGCTCAGTAAGGTCTTGGATAATTGGAATGTGGCGTTTATCAATTGTCCCGCTAATATGCATGGTAATCTCTGCAAGGGCTTTCCTGATTCGATTGAACTCCTGTAAATCATCACGATAGATCGAAAACTCTGTGCTATAAATAGCTAGCCGATCTCTGTCCAGGTCCCTTATTGATGCTGCTGCATCACGTTGGACCGTCCCGTTGGCGTCTAGCTGTGCTGGCTGGATCTCCCTAGGTAAAGGCTTCTTTGGGGGATCGTTCTTTTGACAGCTCATCTTTTGCAAGATCAGGATTAATGTAAGACCACACTCCAGTCTTCAGTGCCGCAACCTTGACAAAAAACAACCAATTGTGGTAGTCTTTCGAGGTGACAAGAACGACGGTGGTCTTGTGGATCATCTGATCGCCTGATAAAAGAGATGTAGCCATGGTAGTGATGAGGAGTAAATCAAAAGAAGTGCTGAGGAAGTATGCAAAAGATTGACAATAGCGATGAGATGCTGAAAGATTGTGTAAGCGTCGGTATACTAGTCGCGCAGAAGATTGACAGCACGAGCCGGGCTCATAACTGTAACCGAGTGCAGGGAATCAATGTAGCAACCCATGATCAATTAAATGAGTGGAAAACTCGATCTATATACACAATCGAGGTGGATTGTACGTAAGAGAGTACAACCTGCTGATGCAGTGGGGGCCTAATGTGTTTGGAGGCCTGATGTGATAAGGGCCTCATGTGATGGAGGGCCTTGTGTGATAGAGGGCCTAATGTGATAGAGGCGCTATTCAGTGACAACAGCAGCAACAGCAGCAACAGCAGCAACAGCAGCAACAGCAGCAACAGCAGCAACAGCAGCAATAGCAGCAGCAGCAACAGCAGCAACAGCAACAGCAACAGCAACAGCAACCCCGTATGTATTTCCTAGCTCTATTTCCGCCCTCGTACGGTACTAATTATATCCTAGCCCCTGCCGCGCTGCCGCCAGTCCCCCCTGGCCAACCCCCCAAAACCCTCCCCCCCTCCTCCTCGCCGCCGCCGCCGCCTCCGCGCCCGCCTCCACCTCTGCCGCCACCGCCCTCCATGCGCTCCCCCTCCGCCGCGGCGTCCAGCTACGCTACGCCCAAAGTACCTACCGTGCCTGCGCCCTCACCGCCCGCCCCTCCAACACCGAAGCCGCCCTCGCGTAATCGCGTGGCACGCTCGCCCCCATTCAGTGCGGCTCCTGCGCCCGTAGCGGCGGCCCTTTCACACAGTGTATAGCGATGCAGGGAATGCTACTAGGCAGCTGTGCTAACTGCCACTACGGCAGTGAAGGCGCCCACTGCTCCCTCCGTGGTAAGTTTCTAGATTTACTATACTTCTTACAGTCCTTTACTAATATGTAAATAGCCCCCACCACCGCCGCCCCTACCTCTGCCTCCGCCCGCGCCCCTCCCGCCGCGCCCATATCGCCACCGCCCTCCGTGACCTTACGGACCTCATAAAGAAGGACAGCGACGACGACGATGATGATGAGTAGTTTTTATTATATAATATAATATAATTTCTGCCCTATGCTACTCCGTACTACTCTGTAATACTCTGTACAGCCTTTTATTCTAATTTGTGCTACTCCGTACTACCTCGTACTGCTCTGTAAACTGACTTCACTCATTATATAATCATCTGTATTTCAGAAATCCCTAATCCCTACAAGCCAGCTCCGCTGGCCTTAGGAATTGGCATATCAGTAAATTAAACTTCCCCGGACACGACTCAATTAGAGGCGGTAGATTTTGTCCATTTTGGCTTACATGGGTGCGACCCTTGCGATCCGATTGGCTGCAGCATGCGCACGGTGTCCAGTGGCGATTCAGGCAATGCATGGGATGTAAGTAAGCTGAAAACCACGGGACTCTTAAGGATGAGATTTATATGAACGCATGCTATAAATTCCAAAGGTCGCTACACTTTCTCGTCTTAGTGAACCTATGAAAGTAAAAGACTCTTAAATCACTACTCCGAATCTTCACTACCTCGAGCAGCATGGAAGGGAGTCAGCAGCCGCCAGCGGGTGGGGATACCAGCAACGCTACCCCAGGGATTGTAGGTGTTTCATGCTTATTTACGATTGCACTGATTGCTTATGAAGTGCGCATGTACACCCGAATTCGACCCACCTTCAAGCTGGGCGCTCCTGATTACTTAGTCTCGGCGGCTCTCGTAAGTAACCTATAGTAGAAGTCTGCACGGGCTACCGCTGATTGTTCATGACAGCTATGCGAACTGGCCGTATTGATTAATTTATTCACAGCTATATCTCTTGGTTTCGGACATTATGAGTACTATCTGTCACCGGATACTATGGTTAAGATTTTAAAACATCTCTTCGCATTGGGATTTTCGGGGTTTTGGGCATCTTCCCTCGCGAGGATGTCTATAGGGAGCATGCTTCTTCGCTTTGAAATATCCAACACCTGGCGAGTGGTGCTCAGGATCTTATCTTCACCCAGTTGTGCCTGCCAATTGCGTTGGCCGTCTTTGCTCTTCTTCAGTGCCGCCCAATCCGTGCGATGTGGGAACATGTGCCTGACGCAGTTTGCTGGTCGCCCCGAAAGACGCAAAGCTACGGCTACATATATTCAGGTTAGTTTGCAATTGATATTCTACGCCAGTAGATGCTAACTTATAAAAGCGATTGGCATGTTAGGCGACCTTGTGTTCGCTGCTATGCCTCTATATTTTATCTGGTCGTTGCACCGGCCTGTTATGGAGCGGATACTCATCAGCATCCTCATGACACTCGGAACGCTTGCAGCTATGGCCGAAGCATGGATAATCTACTATACACACGTTTGGAACCCTCGAAAAGACTCTGTTCGTGATTGGATGCCACTGTTTTGGTGGTATAGAGTCGAAGAGATAGGCCTCATTGCTGCAGCTTGTGCACCGTTTCTTAAGCCGCTTGTCGAGCGCATACTCGGTCGATTCGGCGCATCGCGGTTCCGTTTTGTGACCATGCAATTAAACACAATTCGGTCTGGTCAAGGGGCTGCACCGGAGGGCGTTGCGAAGATGGGTTCTTTAAAGCAATCGACAAATGGAGACCAGAACTTGATAAAACAAGATCCTAGCCAGGCAAGCGACAGGGCATCTTCTGACAGGTTCGATCGCGCCAGCGATGGAATGAAGCTTCAGTGGGAACAGGATTGTGCGGAGGTTTAATCGTATGGCTCTATATATTGTTAGGTAGGGAATGGTGATATGGGGACTTAGGGTGCGTTCAGATTACCAATTATTTAATCTGAACGCAATAACTAATTTCTCAATTATTTTATAATTCAATTATTTTTCCTCATACAAAAAAAAATTGGCAAAAAGCTAATTATTTTAAATTAATTATGTGCAACTACAAAATCCTGCCACACCAATACTACAACCAATAATTAAACTAATAACAACACCACTACTATGTCGTCAGACAAGGTCAATATTGAAGCGATCACTGCTCTTACTGGGAGAGATTGCGTGGCAAGCTGGATTTGTCCCGAATCTTGTTCCACTTCGCGTTCACCGCCCTGAAACTCTTGGTCGGCTGCTTCCTGGGGATAGAGCTCGCTCAGAAGACCCAAAGGCCGTTGTTTAACAGATGCCGTTGTAAGATGGTGGGGAGTATTAGGATGTGGTCCTGGCGTTTGGAAATGCTTCTGTAATAGAGGCACAACGGGAGATAGCAGCGTTATCGATGCACCTACTAATACCGACGTCAAGGGTAGGCTCGATACCAACGTTGAGTTAGGTCTCAAGTCTTAATACTGCCGCCGTCGGTGCAGAGACCCGCCCACCCTATCCTGCCTTAGACGTCTCCTAACTCATTGTATTCCCCTTCGACGAGCTGAAGCGATATTCAGCTCCTGCTTGGTATGCATATTGGTTACAATAGTACTTGAGAAGCACAAGGACGTCATAAGGCTTAAATAAATCTTTTGTTTGGTTAACGTCAGTACCAACGGCAGGTCTCTAGAGCTTGAGGGCAACGTAATGGTTTATTTCTATGTTACAAAAGCTATTAAAGTAGACATAGTAGTGTGTCAGGCTACATCTCAAAGTTGTATAATAGCTGTCTTAAAAGCTAATTATAGTTTCTATAGCTAGACGCGTTTGTTAACTAAATAAGTACTAAGGCTTTTAAAAACATTAGTTCTACTCTTAATTCTTAAGTTAAATTTTATAATATTTTAAGTACTTAGTAAAAGCCCTATATAGCTATAAATCTAATAGTTATTACAATACATTGCATATAAATAATAAGGAAAGGTGTATAGAGTTATTTTATTCTAGTTAAAATTAGTAATTACTTTTACTAAAAGTACTAAATAATATAATAACTTTATATAAAGTTGTATACTATAATAAATATAAAGTTAATAATAACTTGCTAATATTAAAGTAAGGTTTTAAAACTTAAATAAAGTCTTTTTATAAGTATTTAAAGTAGTAAATACTTAATAATAGTATTATAAAATGTAATATTTATTATATTATAAAAAAAGGCCTTTGTATAAATGAAGTATAAAAGTTATAAAGTAAGTATAATTTTTAAGTAAAAAAATTATAAATGTTTAAAAGTAGCTATAATACGTAACTTATATAAAGTTATAATAATATTTATTATATATATAAACTTTAAGCTACTTAAAGTTAAAGTACTTTTTATATATTTTAGTATAAAAAGTATTTTATTACATAAAAATAAATATTAGTAAAAAAAAATTATATATTAAATAATAATTTATATATACTATAAATATAATTATTAAATAATATTTATAAATAAATATTACTATAATATTATAAATTATAACATAGTTTATAAATTAAGTAGTTTTAATTAAAAAATAAGTACTAGTATTATAGGTTACTAACTTACTAATATAACTTATACTAGTAACTAGTTATTTAATTAATTAAGTAACTATAATTAGTTCTCTTATATCTAGATTAAATAGCTTATTAAACTTAGTAGAAGTAAATTAAACTTAGTAAAAATTAAAAAAGTAATATAGTAAGTTAAAATTTAATAAAATAATATTAAGCTATTTTACTTAGGGTGTAAATCTTAGTTTTAAAGTAACTATAAAAAATTAAAAGTAATTATAAGTTATCTAATACTTTACACTTATAATAAATTTTTTATATATATATTATATACTAATTAGAAGTATATTAAATACTATTAAAGAAAATAAGAAGAAATAAGTTTTGCTTTAGACTTATTTTTCTTATTAATACTTATTTTTTTTATATTCTACTGTATTAGAGTTACCTAATTCTACTTAATTATTTACCTAAAGTATTATTTTCTATAGAATTTAAACTTACTTTAAAGTATTCTTATTTATAAGTTTTGTTTTTTTTAGTTTACTTTTACTTTTTAATATTACTTATATATTTTTTTATGCTATACTTTTTATAATAATACTTTTTTAGTTATAGTTACTTTTTTATTATAGTCTATAATATTATTCCCTTTCTCTAAGCCTTTGGCCTAAAGGTTATTTTGTTCTTTCTTTTATAAATAGTATAAAAATAGTTAGTTTTTTATGTAAAAGCTAAAATTATAAGAACCTCTTATACTTTTTTTATTTTTTTAATTTCTTAGAAATAACTTAAGTAGAATAGTTTTTAATATAAGCTTACTATTTAGTAAAAAAAGTTTAAAAGAATAGCTATTAAATACTGTCTCTATATTTCTATTACTAAAAGAGAAATTATATTTATTTAGTAAATCTATTTTTTAGGTAATACTTTAAGTAATATTAATTAAAATATAAAGTATAATCTTATAATTTTATAGCTTAAAAAGAATTAATTAAACTGTAATAAGTTAAAACTTTACTAATAGCTTAAATAAGTTTAGAATAATTTATTAACTTATTACTATTAAAAAAAAAGCTTTAAGCTTGTAAAAAACAAATTTATTATTAATTAACTTAAATAGATTCTTAAAAGAAAGAAATATTCTAGTATAAGCTTACTTCAATTAACAAAATTCATATAATAAAAAAATAAAAATAAAACTATTAGAATTAATTTAGTATACTACTATATATAGTGTCTAGTATTACTTTATTTTCTTTCTTTAGTTTTAAGTAGAACGTTTTGTATTCTTTATATTTATTAGATATAGCCTTAAAGTAAGTATTTACTAGTTTATTTAATAATACTAATTAATTAGCTTTAAATTATTTTTTAAGTTCCTAACTAGTTCTTATGTGTTATTTTTAGGTTTATAGTTTTTTTTATCTAATTAAATACTTCTACTAACACCTAAATTATTAGTAATTCAGAATTTATTAAACTTTATACTTAGTAGTGTTTTCTTTAAGTCTGATTCTTATTTCTAATTTAGCATTTAATAGTACTAGTTCTAATAACAAAATATAAAAAACTAGGTAAATTTTTATATTTTTAAGTAGTTATAGTTTATAATTTATAGATCTTATTTATTATTTAATCTTAAATAGTTCTAATTTAATGTAATCTAGTTTCTTTAATAGTTGTTTAATTTTTAAAAAATTTTATAATAGAAAAATCTTATTTTCTTTCTTAAAAATTAGTTTCTTAATTTTAAATTTATCTTTTTATTATTTACTAAGGTCTTCTTTCTAATTAATCTTTTTTATTATTTCTTAATAAAATTATTATAACTTCTTAACCTTTATTTTTGTAGATTCTAATATTTTGTTTAGTTTCTATAATTCTTAATAAGCTGTAGGCTTATAACTGTAGTTTATAAAAAATAATAATTTTTTAGTAGTTAATAATTTTACAAAGTTATATATAAATTTAGCTATTAATAGTAAGTAAATCTAATTATTTTCTTATTTATTAATATATATTTATAAGTATTATTCTAATATTTGGTTTGTCTGTTTTGTTTGTTTATTTATTTATAAATAAAATGCTATTAAGAGGTGGAATTTAGCTCCTAGTTTTCTTATAAACATTTTTTAGAATATTAATATAAATAATTTATTTCTGTTTATAATAAATTCTTATAGTAATTTATGTTATGTAATTAGTAGTTTAATTAGTATAGTTACTAATTTATCTACTTTAACCTTTATATGTATAAACTTAAAATATATATATTTTATAAATTAATTTACTATAACTAGTATCATATTATATTATTAGCTTTAAAAAGTAGTTATTGTTAGTATTTTTGTAATAAAGTCCATTATAACTAATTTTTATAATAAGTTAAATAAAAAAATTAGTTATATAAGTTTATACTTTTTATATTTTTATATTTTATTCTTTCTACACTTAATATATTCTAAAAAAATTATTCTAACCTTTTTCTAAATTTTTAGGATTTAGAAATGTCTGTTAATTTATTTTGTAGTTTTTTTTTTAATTTTCTAATATTTACACATTTCTACTAAATGTTAGTTTTTAATAAGTTTAGTTTATAATACTTTAGATACAAAAATAGTTCTATTTTCATACTATTATAGCTATTTATTATTATATTTTTAAATTTTCTTTTACTATATGTTTTTAATAATAACTACTAATTTAATATTTATTTACAAGCTTTTTAAAAATTTGTCTTATCTTTAAGTATTATATTATAAATTTTTAGTATATTTTTTATGTAATTTGTTTACTAACTAAGTATATTAACTACTACATTTTCTTTTCCTAATTCATAAAGTATTTAGAAATTATAAGTAGATAATAGTTTCTATTATTTAATATATTATTAATTTAACTTTTTAGTTATTATAAATATTATTAGGTTTTTATAATTTGAATATATAATAATTTAGTGTTTAGCTTCTTTTAAGTATGCTCTTTATTTTTTAAATACTTAAACTATTACCAACAGTTTTTTATTATATATATTATAGTTTAACTTAGTAGTTATAAGTTTATAAAATAAAAAGTCTACTAGGTATTTTTATTTATTATTTTATATTTATAATAAAATAGCTTTTGTAGCTTTGTCTAATACATTTATATATATTTTTATTTAAAGTTATAAATTAAACATCTTTAATATTAGTAGTTATCTAAATTTTTTTTAAGATAATAAAATATTATTTTCGTGCTATTTTTATTTTAGAATATTAAGTATTTTAAGAACTTAACTTCTGTTTTATAGAATATGTATTTTTTTGTTTATATATATAATTTATGTTCCTTAAGCTTCCTTAGTACTCTTTTAGTATACTTAATATATTTTTCTAACATTTTATTTATATATATTAACATATTATTAAAATATACTATTATAAATACATCTAGGTATTTTCTTAGTCTATAGTTAATAATTATCTAAAATATTGCTAGTGTGTTTGTAAGTTTAAATAGTATAACTAAATACTTAAATTATTTATATTTTATTTTAAAAGCTGTTCCCTACTTGTGTGTTTTTTAGTTATTTTTATTTAATAATATTTATTTTTAATATTAAAAAAACTAAACTATTTAGCTCTTTTAAGTTTATCTATAAGTTCTAATATTAGTAATATAAGATAGTAATTTTTTACTATTATATTATTTAGCTATTAATAATTAATATATAGTTATAGTTTACTATTTTACTTTTACTTATTCATATATATTTTTTCTATAAATTATTATAACTTCTTTTATTAATTAATAAATAGTTAATATAATTGTCTTGGTTTTAAATATATTTTCTCTTTAAGTGTAATTTTGTAATTCTAGTTCTAGTATTTTAATAGTTAGTCTTTAGTTTTCTTAAAGAACTATTTTTTAAACTTATTTTAGTATTCTTTAGTACAATAAATTTAGTATTTTAAAATGTTATTTTCTTTATTTATATATTATTTATTATTATTTATAGTAGTTGTTTCTAATTTCTATAGTTTTCTTTTTCTAATTAATTATTAGATTCTATTATACTAGCTAGTTCTATTCTAGAATAAAATCTTTACTATTTAGATTTATAATTTTAATATAGTAGTTATTTCTGTAACTTGCTACTTAAATAATTATATTTTATATTTTAAAGTTAATTAAACTTTATTTGAATATTATTAAACTATTTTTTATATATTTTACTTATATAAGTTTGTCTAAAACTTTAGTTAGTATTTAGTATTTTAATATTTACTAGTTTAATATTAATATCTTACTAGCTTTATTATTTATAAGTGTTAGAGTTTAGTTACTATTAATATATATATTTACATATAGCTTATTGTTATGTTTTCTTTAGTTTAGTTATATATATATAAATATTATATTTCTTTTAACCTTTAGTTAGCTTTTTAATAGCTTAGTTATAGTCTACTAGTTTTCTAGTTTTTTATATATAGTTGACTTTTAAGTAGTAGTTATTTTTTTACTATTTTTTCTTTAGGTTTATAAATTAGGTATTTCTAGAGTTAATATATTTTTTTACTAAATATTTTATGTGTATTTTTAGCTTATTTTCTGTAATTTTTACATTTCTATTTTAAGAAATATTCTTAATATATAAGTTTAGTGTGTATGTTTGTAACTAATAATTTTTTTTAATAGTATTTAGCTTAGTATTATTAGTATTCTAGCTAATATTTATTTTATATTAATTATTTATATTTATTTAAATTTAGGTTTTGTAACTTATTTTCTAAGTTTATATAAATTAATTTTTATTAAAAATTAAGTTTCTTTTTATGTGCTAGCTATTAAAGCACTTTTTTTATTTTTTATTTTTTAATATATATAACATATTTTATTTATTTATAGTTTAAACTAGTATAGGTATTTTCTATATATATTTAGTATTCTTATTTTATTTTTTTATTTACAGTGTTATTGTCTTGTATTTATTAAATTAATAAAATAGTTTTTTTTTAATTCTATTTTAATTTTAAATATTCTACAAAGTAATAGTACGTTATATAAGTTATAACTAGTATAAGTTTTTATTAAAATATATTATTTATTTATAGAGCTAGTTTTTATTTATTTAATTTTTTATATTACTTATTTCCTACTATTTATAGTATTTATTAGTATTTATACATTTTATTTCCTAAAATAACTTTCTATTATTTAGTAATATAGTATTTTTCTAAGTAGTATTTTAATTTATATGTTTAATAGTATTTCTAGTATATTTACTGTATAATTATTAATAATATAAGTTTTTTTTCTTTTTCTATTTCTTTTTTTTGGTTTAAATTTCTATTTTTTTTTTAAAGAGTTCTTTTTCCTATTTTATAATTTTATAAAACATTTATATTTCTTTATTAGTTTTTATATTATATTACTTAATTACTACTTTTTGTATTATAGAAATTATATTATTAGATTATTCTACTAAATAATTTTTTACTTACTAATATAGTACTTTATATTTTTATTTAAAATATATATAGCTTTTATAGATTTAGTATTATTTTTATTAAATTCTTTATGTAATAGTTTTTTTTATTACTTAGTTTTTTATCTATTCTACTTAAACTATAGCTATCTTAATTTCTTTTAATATTTTAATTTAAATATAAGCTTTTTTAATATCTAATTATTATTTTTTATATTCTAGACATACTTTCTGTGTGTAGTGTTTAATTTATTTTTTAATTTAATTTATTTACTTTTTTTTAATAAATACTTTATTAATCTTTATTTCATTATATATTTAGTAATTTTTTTAAGTGCTTAAATTATTATTTTAGCACGTTATTTCTTTTCTTACTTACGTTAATATTAGTAGTTATTAATAGCTATAGTTTTTTTAATAATTTCTAAAAGTATTATTAGTTACTAGTTTCTTATAATTTTATTTTTAACTCTATTTTTAAGTCCTTTATAATACATTATAATTAATAGTTAATTATTCTATATAAGTTGTAATTAGAGCTGTTTAAACTCTGTAGTTTATTTAGCTACTAACTTTTTTTACTTTAAGTATTAAAGTCTTTAAATAGCATCTACTTTCTTATTAATTTCTCTAAATATAATTATTATTTTTTGTTTAAAGGCTTTGTAGTTTTTAAAGACTCTTTATATATTATTACTATAATTATTAAGTTTAATTAACTTAAAGTTAGGTTTTTTATTAACTAGGTAGTTTTTTATAAGTAGTTTAAACTATCTTATAGCTTATTTTATTATATTTATACTAGCTACTAAAATCTAATCTTAATTAGTTATAAATAATACTTAGTTAAATTAATAGTATAGGTCTATTACTATTACAAATGTTTTAAGTTTCTTTTAATTACTGTTAAACTTTATAGAAACGTAAATCTTTACTATATTTCCTTTTATAAATTTACTTATTTTAATTTATTATTATATAATAACTAAAGCCTGTTGTAATTTTCTAATAGCTTAGCTTTAGTTTTATATAATTAAGTACTTTTACTTCTAGATATATTTCTAGTAGTAGATAATAATTTAGCTATTAATTTATCTTTACTATTACTTAACTTACTACTTAAATAAAGTTTTTATTTTCTTTTATATTAAGTTATTATAAACTGTAACTAGATAGTTTATTATTAGAATCTATTTAACTACTTTTTCTATGTTCTTGAATTTATAGTTATAATATTATAAGTTATTAACTTACTAATATAACTTATACTAGTAACTAGTTATTTAATTAATTAAGTAACTATGATTAGTTCCCTCACGTTTAGATTAGATAGCTTATTAGACTTAATAAAAGTAGGTTAAACTTAGTAAAAGTAGAAGAAATAATATAGTAAATTAAAATTTAATAAAATAATATTAAACTATTTTACTTAAAATGTAAATCTTAATTTTAAAGTAACTATAAAGAATTAAAAGTAGCTATAAGTTATTTAATACTTTACACTTATAATAAATTCTTTATGTATATATTATATACTAATTAAAAGTATATTAGATACTACTAAAAGAAATAAGAGAAAATAAGTTTAGCTTTAAACTTATTTTTTTATTAATACTTATTTTTTTTATATTCTGCTATACTAGAGTTACTTAATTCTACTTAATTATTTACTTAAAGTACTATTTTCTATAAAACTTAAACTTACTTTAAAGTACTTTTATTTATAAGTTTTGTTTTCTTTAGTTTGCTTTTACTTTTTAATATTACTTATATATATTTTTATACTATACTTTCTATAATAACGTTTTTTTAGTTATAATTACTTTATAAAAGTAATAAAATTATATTAACAGTATTTAGTATAACATTATAAAGTAAAGTAAAATTAAATAAAATTTATAGTATTTTATAAGTAAGCTAGTTAAATAAGAAGCTAGTTATTTTAAAACTTACCTAATATTAAGATTTTTACATCTAAATATCTTAACACCTACTTGATAATAAATTATAAAATTTTAAATATAAGCTTTACTTTATGGTTTATAGCTCTATTTAAAATTTTAAATAAATCTAATAGTAATTCTTAAAATAGTAAGATTTAAAAGCTAAAACTTAGCTTAGTTTTAATATTTTATAAACTACTTATTAAATTAACCTAAAGTCTTAATAGAAGCTATAAAATATAGAGTAAAACTTATATATTAATTTTTATAATTTATCATTAAATAGGCATTAAAATATTTAAGTATAAAAATTTCGATTTTTAGTAAGTTTTAAGGTAACTAACTTACTTGTTTAATTAGCTTACTTAATAAATATGTTATAAGTTTTATATACAAGTTTATAAAAAGTAGAATTTTTTTTATTAAAAATAACTACTTTATACCATACTTTTATACACATAAAATAAATAAAATATTATTAAATAATTTAATTAACTAATTTAAGAGTTTTTTTTTTTTTGGCTATTTTTACTAACGTATTTTATAAGTAAGTACTCTATATAAGTAAGTACTCTACTTTAAAACGTACTAAAAAATTAAGAATTTACATTCAAATATTTTAATAACTACTTGATAATAAATTCTAAAAATTTAATAAATAATTAATAGTACTTTAAAATAAAGCTTATTGAGTTTTTAAAAACTAGCAATTTATTATTATTAAGATATTTAAGTAAGAGTGAATTTAGGGGTTAAAATACTATTATTTTAATAACTATTAATTACTAGCTCTTAAAAATGCAATGGGCTCTATTTTAAAGTACTATTAATTATTTATTAAATTTTTAAAATATATTATCAAGTAGTTATTAAAATATTTAAATATAAATTCTTGATTTTTTAATAAGTTTTAAAGTAGAGTACTTGCTTATGTAAAGTACTTACTTATAGAATATATTATATAAATTATAATAAAATATGTTTTTAAGTTTTAATAAATATAAAAGTAGTTATAAATTTTAATAATAACTTTTTTAAAATTTATTATTTACTTATTTTATTTTATATATTTTAAGTAAATAAGTAGCTTTAATTTTATACTTTTATAATAATAATATAATTTAAACTTATTATATAAAGTATATTTATTTACTTTACTTTAATAACTAAATAAGTAATATAAAAAAGTTAATATAATTTTTTTTAAATTAAGTTTTATTAAATAAAAGAGCCTAAAAAGTATTATTTAAATTAATTATTATATATATAAACTACTTGCTATTAAAATATAAAATAACAGCTTTTTTAAGTAATTATTTTACTTTAATACTAAATTTTTTTACTAATTTTAATACTATAATACATTAACTTAATAATATTATACAATTTTAAATTATGTTAAATTTATTTATAACTATTTAAACTAAATAAAAAAAACTCTTTTATTAAGTATATAGTAACTTGTATTACTTTACTAAATTCTTTAAATAACTTTTTACTACTTTTTTACTAAAATACTTATAAAATACAATATTAGACTTAAATTAATATAGTTTAGTTTATATAAAGAAAGTGGATTTATTAAACATATATTTAACTTTAATATATAGTATTTTTAGTTATAAAACTTTTAATATATATAATTGCTAATAATTTATTAAAAGTATAAAATAAAAAAGTATTAGTAAAAACTAAATAAACTTATTTATAATATATAAAAAAAATTGTTTTTATATATACATATAAGAAGTAATACTTAAAAGGCTAGTACTAACTAATAAAATTATATTTAATAAAAAATTAATACTATAAAACTTAAGTTAGTTTTTATTTTTAAACTAAAGTTACAAAATTTATTTATTATAATATAGTTTTCTTAAAATCTATAAACTATAATTTTTTTAAAAACTTTACTATTTAAACTTTAGTTTATTATATTAATTTTTTTTTAAAGTTATTTAGTAGTTTTTTTTATTTTAAAACATTTTAGTATAAGTTTTTATTTTTTTTTAAAGTTTTTATATTAACTAAGCTTTTTACTAATTTAACTATTATTTAGTAGTATATTTTTTAACTTTAAAGTTTATTTACTAGTTATAGTTTTTTTTTACTAGCTATTTATTATAGTTGTTTACTTATATAAAAAAAAGCTAGCTATAATTTTATAATTAATTAAAAAATAAGTTAAAACTAGTAAATTATACTTAGTTTGTATAAAAAATAAAATAAAAGCTTAATAAAGTATTTAACTTTATTAAATAACTATTAATTACTATAATTATAGTGTACTTTAAATTTTTTTTAGTTTAGCTTTCTTAATTTTTATTTAATTATATACTACTTTTTTAACTATAACTAAACTTTATTTTTAACGTAAAGTTAGTAGGCTTTTTTTTAATATTTGTTAACTTATTTTTTTTACTTTTATTAAATTTTAACTATATTTACTAAAGCTACTTTAAATACTTTTTAATTTTTTTTATAATAGTTCTACTTTCTTCTAATTAGTTTTTTTGTTAACTATATATTTTTTTTAATTTAAGTTTATAAAAATTACTAGTTCTAATAAATTAATGTTATACTTATATTAAAAAAAAACTATACTTATTAATGTTACTTTTTTGCTATTAATTATAATTTATATAAAAAAGTAAAATAATACATAATTATTTTAAACTTAAAAAATAAATACGTTTATGTATATTTTTTATATACTATTTATATACTTTATTACTTTATTAGTTTATAAATAGTAGGCTATTAAAAGCTATTAAATAATTTTAAGAATTTTATAAAAGTATTTTTAAAATAAGCTTAAAAATTAACTGTTTTTTAGAAATAATTATATTTAGTAGCTAGTAATATACTACTATATATTTAATATATACTTAAATAACTATTTTAGTATTTAGGTTTAAAAGCAAATTAAAAATTACTTTTTTTAATTAATTAGTAATTACTATTAAGTACTTTATAATACTACTTAGTAATAAGCTATTAATAAAATTTATAAAAAGTTTTTTTATACTTAATTAAGTACAAGTAAAACCTTAAAAAAGTTTTATATACTTTTTTAAAGCTTTATATAGCTACAAACATTATAGTTTCTATCATACTTTTAAATATTATTTACTATTTTTAACTAGAAATAGTTTTTTATAAGTTTTTTATATATAATTTTTTAATTAAAGTAATTTATTACTATTAAAGTATATATTTACTTTATAAGTTTAGCTTTTAATAGTTTACTATTAAAAGTTTATTATTAGTTTTAGTAGTATAAAGTTCTATTTAAGTTTATATTATATTTAGAAATTAAATACTTTAACTTTAAATATATTAGAAACTTATATTTATTATTTTATATAATTTTAAATGTATTTTAGTACTACTAATTTTTAGCTATAGTATTTTTTTATAAGTACTTAATTTTACTTTTTTAAGTAGTTTCTAGTATTTTATTACTATTTAACTATTTTTAAGTATGTTTAGTAGTATTATAACTAAGTTTATATATATTTAAGTAAATATTATTACTAGTTTATTAAGTACTTTTAAATCTATTTTTTATAGTAAAAAGTTATTAGTTTAAAATTTTACAGTATATATTTTTATAGTTAGGTATTTTAAGTATTTTTTAAACTATTTTATTTTTTATATAAAAAGTATTAACTTAAATACTCTACTTATTTAGATTTTATAGTATTTTTATGTTATAATATTTTAAAAGTAGTAATTATTTTATTTACTTTTTATTAAGTATACATAGCTTTATAAAATATTTAAAATTCTTATAATTTATTATTATTTTATGTTTTTTAACTAATTGTAGTTTAGTATTTTAATTTTTTTAATATTAAATAATTATTAGTAGTTTCTTATTATATATTTTGTAGTTATACTATAAAGGGTGCGGCTTGTTATATAATGTTTTTATAAACACACAAGCTCTTAAACCTTTTCTTTTTAATAAATAAAGTTTTAACTAATAAAAGAGCCTCACTCACGGCTCTTAGCACCCTATTAAATAAAGTTAATTTTAAGTATCTGTAATTTTCCTAATAATATGTTAATATAATACTTCTAGAATAGAACTATAGGTACTATAAATATTTTCTAATAGAAATAGATTTTTATAATTACCCTTAGAAAAATTTGCAGGCGAAAATTTAGTAAAATAGTAAATAATTTAGGTATCCTTAAGTTAACTATAAGCACTATTTACTATTAAGCTTAAAACTAAGCTAGTAATAATAATATTCACATAATATTAGCCTTAATACCTTCTTAATCTAATTATTCTAGTAAGAAACTAAAGGTGGAGAATGGTAGCAAGCTATCCAGTTAAATACATAAAGTAATAATTAATAAAAGAGACTAGAAAATAGTAGCTGTAGTTTACCCAGTTCTCTAAGAAGTTAGTATTAATAAACTTAGCTAGAGATAGATTAAAAACGTCGTAAAGAAACACTAAAATCCTAAACATAATTATATAATTATTTAAAAAGTATAGCCTAAAAAGAGTAAGCTAGATAAGGAGGATAAGAAATAATAAGTTAACTACTTATAATAGTTAATAAATAAGTACAACCTGCGTTTCCCTAAGCTTATATTCGTTTATTATAACAAGACTTTAAAGACTTTTAAAGGCACTAATAACTATAGAGATAAGTAGAAGATCTCTATATCTTAAGATTATAATATTAATTTAAATAACTTTATTATATATATTAATTTTTCTTAGTTCTTTTTTATAATTTGTGTTACTATATTCTCTTATGTTACCTACTTATATAAAAGGCCTTATATTACTTAGGTAGCTACTTTTAAGGTTAAAAAAGATTACTTAAAAACTAGAGTTATAGCCGCTAATAAAGAAGATTAATTATATTATAAGTAATAGTAAAAATAGGCCCTCATTTCTGGCACGCCTGAGTATAAATAATTGGAGGAGATTAATAACAAAATTAAAGCTAAGAATACTAAATATTATTGTTAATACCTAGGCTATAGTAGAAAGGGCCTATATAATAGGAAATCACTAAAACAGGTCTTCAAGCACGAGATTTTTATGTATACTAAAGATAA
Organism: Zopfia rhizophila CBS 207.26; assembly: GCA_010093925.1. Lineage (NCBI taxonomy): Eukaryota > Fungi > Ascomycota > Dothideomycetes > Zopfiaceae > Zopfia > Zopfia rhizophila. The sequence goes on from ML994617.1 coordinate 3,171,024, forward strand.
AGATATGAACGTGATCTGGTACGCTAAAAATATATTAAAAAAATATATATTTCCATACTATAAGGCAATCAGAGAGGAGAATTAAGGATTATAAATTTACTTTATAGAGAATAATGTTTATCTTTACCAGACTACTCGCCATTACCTCCGCTATATAATTTATAAAAAGGAAATTGAGTTTGCTTTTTACCTACTCTAGTTACCAAATTTACACCCAATTAAGTGCTGTTTTAGTAGGTTAGAAGGTTTTATTAATAGTTACACTATAATATCTTTTTCACAAATAGTAAAGAAAAAGGCAGAGAGATGGATAAAGTCAGTTTAGTAGAAAAATCCTATAATAGAGTTATATATAGCTAAATATCTCTACTCTAACTACTTTATATGCGTGGTAAAGCTTTGTATTGAATATTAGAGTAATAACAACTTCCGTGCATAAGATGAGCGAAAATATCCTAATTATTTTAGCCTATTTTTAATAATTTTTAGTTGTTTTGTTATAATAGCTAATTTTGATGAGGTTACTAAGAATAAGCTTATTATAATTTATAAAAACGTTATACAACAAGCCGCACCCTTTATAATAAATTTTTTTTTAAAAAAGTATATATAAACTTATAAAACTTTTTTTTTAAATTATAAAAGTATTTTATTTATAGTATATTTTAATAAGTTATATATTAAATTTTAAGTTAAAATTAGCTAATATTAGTTTAAAAAAATCTTTTTTTTAAAGTATTATAAGTTTTTTACTTTTTAGTACTTTATTAAAAAGTAATGTTTTTTATAAGTTTTATAAAAAATATAGTAAACTAAGTAAAATTTATAAAACTAAAATTTTTTATATACTTTTAACTATTTTAAAAGCTTTTTATGTTTTTAATTACTTTAACTTTATTAGAGTTTATGTAAATAATTTTATTTACTTTAATAATAAATTTAAAGTATTTAGTTAATATAACTTTAAATTTATACTTTTTAATATTTATATATAAGCTTACTTTTTTAAGTTTAACTAATATTTTTTTAATGTACTTTTAATACTACTTTAGGCTTTTATTAGTATAAATTAGTACGTTATTTAAATATATTAAATAGAATTTATTTAAGTATTTTATAATATTTAATTAATATACTTTTAAAAAGTACTTAAAAAATTTATTATACTAAAAAATATTACTAACTATTTAAAAGGTTTAAACTAAGTTTAGAAAACTATTAGCTAATATATATTACTTTTTTAGTATTATAGCTAGTAATATTCTTAAAATTAATATTTAAGTTAATAATTAAAATAGCTAAAGTTAACTACTTTAAAATAAAGTTAATAACAGTATATAAAATTAAAGTACTTATATAAACTAGTACTAAAGTATTAAGTTTAAATAAGTAGATAATTATATGACTTAAGTATATTTTAAATAAGCTAGCTATTATATTACTTACTTTTATAAAAAAAAGTTATTTTAAGCTTTTATATATATTTACTTTTTTATTTAATATAATTTTCTTATAAAAGAAGTTTTTTACTTAATTAAATTATTTTTTAGTTTAGTTATGAAATATTTTTTTGCTTTTTAAATTTATAGCTATTACTTTAATTACTATAAAAGCTTTATTTTTTTTAAAATAAACTTTATAAAAGTTATATACTTTATATAAAGCTGTTTATTTTTCTTTATAATATAAATTTTATAAAAATTACTATTAAATTAAGTTTAGTAAACAATTTTATGTTACTAAAGTTATTTAAAATTTTATAAATTAGTAGTAATAAGTATTAATTTTTTTAATTTTACTTAATAGTAAATCGTTAATATAAAGTTAAAAACTTTTTTTAAGTTTTTTTTATAAATAAAATAAGTACTATAATTAGTAAGTTACTAACTTAAATAAGTTTTTTATTAAGTAATAATGTAAATTTTTTTGTACTAATAATTTAATTTTAAATACGTTAGATAATAGTTTTTAAAAAAAATTAATTTTTTAATACTAGCTTAATTTTGTAGTTAACTTTAAGTTTTTAATATAAAGGTAATTTGTTTACTTTTTTTAAGTTAAATAGTTTATAGTATTTTATTAAAAAACTAAGTAGTAGTATTATAATATTAATTTTTAACTTTAAAGTAAAAACTTTATTAATATTTACTAAAAATTTATTAAAAATTTATACTCTTTTTTTATAAGTTTTTTAATTATTTTATTATTTTAATAAAACGTATTGTGCTAATTTTTTATATACTACTTGTAAATTCTTTTTTTTAAATAAATATAAATACTTTTTTTATTAATATAATTATTACATTTTAGTAGTCAATTTTTTTAAAAAACTATATTTTTTAATTACAATTTTAATAATATAAGTAAACCTTTTTTTTATAGTTATTTAAATTAAATTAGAATTAAACTATTTTATTAAATTAACAAATATTTTGTTAATATTTTTAATTAGTTTTAAACAAATTTTAAAGTACTTAAACTGAAATTAGTAAGTAAAAAAATTACTTATAATTATATAATATAAACAGATACTATTAATTATAGTATATATATTATAGTAACTATTTATAATATAAAAATTTTCTAAAAACAGTTTTTTATAAGCATTTTTTTTATATGATATATTTATATATTAGCTTTATACTAGTATATAAGCCCTTACTTTAAATATTTTAGCTTATAACTTATTATATTTTTCTTTTCTTTACGTAATGTTTTAAATTATTACTTAGTATTATACTTAATAATTAATTAACGCTTTTTATTAAGTACTTAATTCGCTATTTATAATATTATTATAACATTACGTTATGTTTTTACTAATTTCTTATAATAGATAATCTAGACCTTACTAAAATTCTTAGAAACCTTATTTCTTAACTTGTAACTTTAAAAGTAAGTAATAAATTACTTATAAACACTTTAATAAAGTAAAAAAACCTAATATAAAGAAAGTATAAAAACTTTTTATATTAAGTTTAATAAAATAATGTAAGTATCTACTAATCTAATTTTTAATATTACTATTTTTTCTATTAAAAAAAGTCTAGCTCTTGTTACTAGTTTATTTAGAAATAGCTTAAGTTTTATAACTTTAACTCTACTTATAATTATAACTAGTACTTGTTTTTAAGTTTTTTAAACTATAGTTAGAAACATGAGTTTAACTATTATACTAGAACTTATTATATTATTAATAATAATAAAATTTAACTACCTACTTAACTCTCTAATATTTACTAGAAAATAAAAGAACTTATGTATTCTTATTAGAAAACTCTGCTATAAGCTTAAAAATAACGCTAACTAATATTTTACTAAACACTTTTAATTTCTATATATATATTTAAGGCTAGAGAAGAACTTAGTAGTACTTATAAACTCTTTTATAAATAAAAATATACACTTAGTAAAATAATTAATTATCTTTTTATAAACTATATATAGAGACCTAAATAGAAAACCTACTATTTTAAGTAAACTTAATTTATTTTATTAAAAATAAAAGAGTTTTACTACTTACTTTACTAAATTCTATAAACTAACTACTAATATTAGACTAAATAAAATTAGTTTAATTAATTAGCTAAGAAAGTCATTAAATAATAATCTCTATTAAGTAATAGTAAGTATTAAAATCTCTAATATATTAAATAATTACACTAACTTAATATTCTTATATAATAATAACTTTTAGTATTTTTCTTTACTATGTTTTGCTAGACTGTAACCTGTATTATAAAGAGATTTTAATATTATAGAAATTAATATTTCTAACTATATTTTTATTAGAGTGGCTAAATAAGAAGCTTAAAAGCATAATAGCTAATATTTTAAGTGTAATAAATATAGTTATATTTTCTAAAACTACTTTATTTTTTTATTAAAACTCTAATTTATAAGCTTATTTTAACCCTAATAAGTAACATACTTTTGTTTCTTTTCTAAATTTAAATGTTTTTATAAATAAGAATTTTCTAAATTTCTTAAGCTAGCTTACTAAAAGTTCTATTCTAGTATTAAGTTACTTTTTAAGACGTTTCTAATACTAGATTTCTAATAACTTTTAGACTTTTTACTTAGTAACTAACTCTTAGAACTATTAAGTAAATATTTTATATATTATTTAATAAGATAACTTGTTCTACTTTATTACTACTTTAATTAATACTAGAGTAACTAGTATAGGTTATATTAGTAAATCTTTAGTTAATATTTAGAAACTTTATTTTTTACTACTCTTAAACGTTCTATACCCTACTAGTTTTAATAGTAAATATTTTAAAGAGAGTTATTTCTTATATACTACTAATATAACTCTTTATTATATAAATTACATTAAGAAAATTTGTCTTTTTATAATAGTTATAGGAAGCTATAAATTAATTTTTAGCTAACTTTAAAGAAGAAAGCAGAAAGTTAATTTTAACTATAATTTATAAAAACTATTTTTTAATACTTTTTGTTACTAGGCTTATTGCTTACACTTATCTTAATTTCTAATTTATTTAAAAGAAAATATTACCTACTTAAGAAACCTTTTAGTAAATTTTTTACTAAAAAGCTTTTATTTTAATACTATTTATATACAGTGCTTATAAACCTGCTTTCTAAAGTTATTACTAATTATTTAAACTTAATATAATAACTAGTTAGCTAAAATAAACTATTAATTATAAGAATTTAATATCTATTTAAAAGACTTTTTAGTAAACTATTTTCTAAAAGGTTTCTACCTAGAATCTGAATTTATACCTAAATCTAATACTAAATTAAATAAAGACTTTATAAAAAAGCTTTTCTCTTAAAGCTCTAAAGATTTTTTAGTAAAGGCTTTACTAGAAGGTTTTTATAAGAACTTTAAATTAAGTATAAATATTTACTTAATTAAAGTAGCTCTCTTTATATAAATAGTCTAGAAATATAAACATAAAATCTTTACTATTTTAATAACTAATATTAATAAAGCTTTAGCTCTAAAAATTTATACTAATTTAGTTACTAAAGTTCTAAAGAAGTATTATAATACTTTTTGAATATTTTTACATAATAAAACTAATAGACTACTTAAATATTATTTATATAACTATAAAATTATTTTTAAGAAAGAAAAGAAATCTAAATTTAGACCTCTTTATAGAATATTCTAAAATAAACTAAAAGTTCTTAGAAAGTATTTTAATAACTATTTATTAAAAAATTTATTAAAATAAGTTTATTTCCTATAGCTGTACTAGTTATTTTTATAAAAAAACTTAATAGAAATTTCTAATTTTATATAAACTATTAAGCTCTAAACGCTATTACTATTAAGAACTATTATTTAATTCTATTAATTTAAGAAACTTTATTTTACTTTATTAAGGTAAAGTATTTTATAAAGCTAGATATTATCTTAGCTTTTAACTATTTTTATATAATAAAGAAAGATAAAAAGTTAACTACTTTTTAAACTTAATATAGCTTATTTAAATATTTTATTTAACTATTTAAACTAGCTAATGCACTAAGTATGTTCTAATATTATATAAATAATATTCTTAAATTATTTCTTAATATGTTTTATATAGCCTACTTTAATAATATTCTAATTTATAGTAATTCTTTATGTAAATATTAATAACACATAAAATAAATTTTAAAAGCCTTAAATAAAGCTAGTCTGTAACTTAATATTAAAAAATATAAGTTCTACTAAAAATAAGTTACTTATTTTAGATATGTAATTTTAATAAGGAAAATTAGTATAAACCTAAATAAAATAAAAAATTTTCTTAACTAGAAATTTTTTAAGAACGTAAAGAATGTAAGAGTATTTCTAGAATTTACTAACTTTTATTAATAATTTATTAATAACTTTTCTTATATTACGTTCCTACTTATAGCCTTAATAAAAAAAATTAATTTAAATTTAATAATACTTATTAAAAGGTGTTTGAATACTTAAAATATGTATATATAATTACTTTAGTTTTTTAACACTTTAATCTTAAGTTATAAATTATTATAGAAGCTAACTTTTTAGATTACGTAACTACTAGAGTTTTCTTCTAAAAAGATAAATAAAATAAACTAAGACCTATAGTCTACTTTTCTAAGAAACTAAATTCTGCTAAATTTAATTATAAAATATATAATAAGAAACTACTAGCTACTATATATTACTTTAAATAATAGAAATTTAAATTAGAAAGTACTGTGTTTCTAATTTAAGTATTAAGTAATTATAAAAATCTTAGTACTTTATTATAATAAAGTAACTTAGCTATTAATAAGCTTATTAAGTTAAATATTTATTTTAATTTAACTTTACTATTATATACTAACTAAGTAAGTAGAATGGAAAACTAGATGCTTTTACTTACTATATATAAAATACTTTAACTTAAGAAGAAGTTTAAAAAGCTTAATAATAAATATTTTTCTACTCTAAACTATTTAATAACACTCTAAAATTCAACTTCACTAAGATAAATAAGTTGATTTAATAAATTATTAATAATAAATACCTAAATAATAAGTTTATCTAGAAAATTCTATTACTAATATGAGATAGAACCCAATACTCTAAAAGGCTTTTTTTAAGTAAATATAAAGACTAAGAAAGCTAGTTATACTATTATAATTAGTTAATAATACTAAATAATAGTAAACTTAAAATTAAACTCTTTTAAATTATGCATGATTTTCCTGTTAGTGGCTACTCTAGTTATAGAAAAACTATTAAAATTTTACAACATGAATACTACTAGCTCTAAATATTTAAAATAATATGTTAATATATATCTTATTATTATACTTACTAAAAATTTAAAGCTTTTTATAAAAAGTACTATAGCCTTTTAAAACTTCTTTCTATCCTTAAAAAGAAATAAAAGAATATTTCTATAAACTTTATTACTAACTTTTTAAAATCTAAAGGCTGTATTAATATTATAGTTATAGTTAATTACTTTATAAAATACTAATATTTAATTTCTTATAGTAAGATAACTATTGTAAATGTAATCTATTTTTTTTACTAGTATATATAAATAGACTATAGCCTTTTAGAAATAATTATACTAAATTAAAAAACACAACTTATTTCTATTTTCTATAATAAACTTTATAAATAATTATAAATTAAATTCTAACTGTTTTCTACATATTACTTAGAAACTAATAGCTAAATAGAAAAAGTTAATAGTGTAATAAAATAAGTCTTATATATATATATAAACTACTAGTAAGATAACTAGGTAATCTAGCTTTCTTTAGTATAATTTAAAGCTAATAATATTATATTTAAATTTATAAAAGTTTTACTATTTTTAGCTAATATAAGCTAACATTTTTAAATAAGTTTTAAATCTTTTATAAGAATTTAAAGACGTTTTTACTAAGTATTATAAGTTTTAGAAGTTAACTACATAGTAGAGAAAATAGCTAATATCTAATAACTAATTAAAAAAGAAATTATTTAGGCTAAAACTTTTTAAATAGAATATGTAAACTAAAAACAATTACTTATACCTAATTATTAGATAGAAGATATAATTATCTTAATACACAAAATATCTAAATAAAGTAATTTTTTAAAAAGCTAGATGTAAGGGCTTTAAGAAAATACTATATCTTTTAAATAGTTTCTTTATACACGTACTAACTTAAATTTCTTAAATCCTTAAATATATTTCTGGTTTTTTATGTATTATTACTTTGGCCTATTGTATTTAGATCTAAATACCTTTTAGATTAACAAAACCTATTATCTAAACCTATTAAAGTTAATAAGAAAACTAAATACTATATTAACTAAATTAAAAAACTACACTTAAATTACAGGCAAAAACGCTATAAATACTTAGTTAAATAAACTAAATATAATAACTTAATATAGGAATTTGTAAGTAATTTCTAAAATATAATTATTATAAAAAAATTCTACTTTAAAAACCTAAACTAACTTAAACCTAATATTTAATATAAATACTCTTTATAGGAGCTTGAATTTAAAGAAAGGGTATTATTATAATAACTATTTATAATATAAAAGTCTTTTAAGAAAGTCTTTTTTATAAGTTTTTTTTTATTATATGTTTATATATTAGCTTTATACTAGTGTATAAGCTCTTACTCTAAATATTTTAGCTTATAACTTATTATATTCTTTTTTTAAGTAATGTTTTAAATTATTACTTAGTATTATACTTTATAATTAATTAATACTTTTTATTAAGTACTTAACCTTTTACTTATAGTACTACTATGATAATATACTATAAGTAAAAAAAAAAATATAACGTTTTTCATAAGTGAGTGAACTATACAAGCGAGTGAACCACTTTTACCAAGAATTACCTTTTCTTTAATAACTTTACGAAAACTTAATATTATTTAGTCAAAATTTAAAATTGGCTTTTTAGATATTAGATACACCTAGTATTAAATTTGCATTCTAATAGTCTTATGTAATTATAAGTTATTATGATTAGAATTTACCTTTTAAAAATTTAGTTTTTAGCTATTAATATTTTAATAACTATTAAATAAGAAACTATAGATATTAAACTTAAGCTATTTTATATATAATTTAGACTATATTATGCTTTTATAGTAATAAAATAAGTAGGTTTTTAAGATTTTTAAGTAAAGGGAAATTTTAGCCCCCACTTTTTAATATCTTAAAAACTACTAATAATATAGCTTTAAAATTCTAATATATTATAGATTTAGGTGCTAATACCTTGTATTTAAGTTTTTATAATTTATTATTAAGTAATATTATAAATATAAATAGCTAAACATTATTTTAAAGTAGTGTAGACTCTAAGCGTAATAACTCATAATTACATAAGACTATTAGAATGCAAATTTAATACTAGGTGTATCTAATATCTAAAAAGCCAATTTTAAATTTTGACTAAATAATATTAAGTTTTCGTAAAGTTATTAAAGAAAAGGTAATTCTTGGTAAAAGTGGTTCACTCGCTTGTATGGTTCAACTCGCTTATATGGTTCAACTCGCTTATATAGTTCACTCACTTATAAAAAACGTTATAGTTATTTTTAAACTAATACTATTTTTTATTTTATTATTTAATTTTTTTTTAATTTACTTTTAAAAAAAAATTATTATAAGCTTTTTATTATATTGTAAAAATAACCTTAATTTTTTATTAAATAAGTAAACTATTATAGCTAAGTAAATAAATACTTTAAAAAAGTACTTAATAGTATAATACTAGTTACTTTTACTTTAAATATATAAGTCTTTTTTTTTTATTAATTTTACTTTATTTTTATTATTTATTTAACTACTTTGGCTTTTATTTTAATTAGTTTCTACTTTATTAACTTTAGTTTAAATTTGTTTTAAAGCTTACTTATTATATTAATATAATATAAATTATTAGTCATATATACTAAATTTTTACAAAGTTTTTATATAAAACGTTTGTTTATATTATAACTAGGTTTTTTTTAGTGTTTTATTCAAGCTATTTTAATACATACTTTTTTTAAAAGTTTTTTTAAATAACTTTTTAAACTTAAGTAATAATTAGTTTAACTCTATTTTATAATTACATACTAGTTTTTTACTTTATTTAAAGTAGTATAGTTTATTTAAAGCTTTTACTTTTAAATATATGTTATTAAACTACTAGTTTATAAATTTTTATATACTTTTAATATTTACTATAAGCTTATATTTTAACATTTAAAATAAAAGTATTTTTAAAGTTTTTTTCTAAATTTCTACTTATTAAGTAGTTAATTGTAACTAACTTTTTTATTTTCTAAATTTAATTTAAAGCTTAACTTAAACTTTATATTTAAAAGTTTAATACTTTAAGTAGTTTTTATTAAAAAACTTTAAATTAGAAATTTTAATTTTTTAATTAACAGTAAGTGTTTTAAGTACTAGTATAATATACTTTAATATTATAAATACTAAAGTACTTAATAGTATATTAATTTATAAAAAGTACTACTTTTATTTTAAGATATTTATTTAAGTTATTATTAAGCTTATTATTTTTATTATTTTGTTATTATTAGTTAGTTTTTATAAGTTTTTTTAAAGTAAAAACTTTTTTAAACTACTTAAGCTTTTTTTTAATATTTTATTAATTATAGAGCTAATAGTTACTATTTTTAGCATTTTTTTTGGTATTATTTTAATATTCTTAATAATATTTTAATTAAATATTTTAGCTTAACTTTTTATTATAGTAAACTATTAACTTTTTAATATTTAAATTTAGTATATTCTTTACTTAATTACTGTTTAGTTAAGTAAGTTATGTAAATTATTATTATAACTTAATATATATTTAATAGAAACGCTAGATAAATAAGTGTTAAATTTCTAAACTAATATTATATACACTAGCTATAGAATATAAAACATTTAAAAAAAAGAAAATAGAAAGAATATGTAGGTTTAAACTAAATAAATAAAGACTTTACTATATACAAACGTGAATTCTACACTTTTATATAATATATTATAGAATTAATAGTTAATACTATAATAATGATATATTATAAATAATAATTAGAATATAGTAAACTAATTAAAGAAAAATTACTAGTTATTAGTAAAAAAGCATATATAAGAATATAATACTAAAATAAAAGTAAAGTAATTACTTTAAATAACTAAGTATAAAGGAAAACCTTTAGCTAATATTATTAAATTAATTAATAAAGCTAATAGTAAAAATAATATAAAATATTTTACATATAAAGTTACAAGTATAATATAAGTAATTAAAGGTAATAAAAGCTAAATAATTATAGTAACTTTAAGTATAAACATATTATAAGTAAAGAATTTATTATATAAAAAGCGTTTTTTTTAACTTTTAAATAGTTTCTTTTTTTATATTTATTTTTTTATTTTTAAGTAACTTTCTTAAATTATTATGTAATAAAGTAATTAAACTATTTTTATTACATTTTTATATTATTAAAATATTGTATTAGTAAGTTGCTATATAACTTTATATAATTACTAAAGTTTTTAATATAAATTATATTTATACTAACTATATTAAAAAAGCCTATATACTATTTTATAATATATAGTAAAAACTATATTACCTACTTTTATAAGTTTTAAGTATATAAAAACTATGAATTTTAAATTATAATACTATAAATACTCATAAGTTGCGTAACTTATATAATAATAATAGATTTAAGTAGTTTACTTTTAGTATTAATATTATTTATAGCTTAAATTGTACAGTAATAATAAGTATAAATTATAAAGCTATAATAAATAGTTTTTAAACTTAAAAATTAAGTAAATATATAAGTATATTTTTTAAGTATTAAAGTATAGCTACTTAAAAAGTTTAATGAAATAAGAGAACATGCTAATTCCTAGGGTCAGTAGAGCTAGCTTTTAGGAATTAGAATTTTCTAAAATAAAGATAATTATATAATAAGTAATGAGGTTGGTTTACGGAGTAGTATAAAAATAATATAAAAAGTTTTATAAAGCTATAAAAGGCTCTACTAAGAGCTTTATAGTAGGCTATATTAAATATAAATTAAGCTTTATACTAAACTATATATTAAAGTCTACACTAGACGTTACATTAGCTATTATATTAAATTAGAATTAAATTAAGTCTTAAGAGCTCCGTATTAAGGCACTTTTAGAGTCTTATATATTAACTTTAAATTAGGTCCTCTATTAAATCTAAATTAGTTCTTATATTAAATTTAAATTAGCTTAAACATTAAATCTAAATTAACTCTTATATTAAATTGGAATTAACTTCTATATTAAATTAGAATTGGCTTTTATATTAAATCTGAATTAACTTCTATATTAAATCGGAATTAGCTCTATATTAAATCTGAATTAACTTTTATATTAGATTTAAATTAGCTTTTATATTAAATTTGAATATTAAGAAAGAGATTTCCTTAAACCCCTCTTCTACCTACAAAGAGCCTAATTTAAATTAAATTTAATATATATTAAAAGGGAGACCCTCTTAGACCCTCTTTTTCTCTATAGGAAGCTTAATTTAAATTTAATATAAATTTCTAAAAGTAGCTTAATATAGGGCTCTAAGAGTAGCTTAGTATAAAGCTTTAGAAATAGCTTAATATAGAGCTTTAAAGGCAGCTTAGTATAGATCTAGATATATATTAGTAAATAAATTAGTAAAGGCCTAAGTAGAGCCAAATATTAGCTTAATATAAATATAAAAAGAAAGTAGAATAGTAATAACTTAAGTGTATTTATATAGTAGAAAAAAAGGGGGAATGCTATAGCTAGAAAAAAAGAATAAAAAAAACAAACTACAAAGTAAGCAAAAACATAGTATATAGACATAAATACTAAAAAGTAGAAGAATTTATAATTAAAACAATAGAACTACACAGTACAAAAGGGCGTAATAAAATATAAAAATTATAGAAAGTTATAGAGACTATAATATGATATTTATTAGTATTAGTTCCTAAAAGTCAACTCCTGCTACACAGGAGTTAACTTTAGTTAACTAAGTAAATAAATTTTAAAAAATTCTTAATAGAAATAAAAATATATACTTAATTTAATAAATTTACTTTTTTAAAAAAATAAAATAAAATTCTTCTAGTAAGTATAAATATAAAAACTAAAGTTATAAACTAGTTTAAACTCTTAATAAAAAATTATATAAAAAATTCATTAAAAATATTAAATAAAATTAAAATAGTTTTTAAAAGTTATAACAACTTTATATAGTAAATCATAATAGTATTTAAAAAATTTAATTAAAAATACTTTGTAAAACAAAAGATACTAAATTTATAATAAAATAAATTAATTTTAGTATATACTATAATATTTTAATAGCTATAGCTATAAATTAACTAAAATAATATACTATTAATAGTAGCTTACTATACTAAACTTAAAAATTAAGTTAAAAATAAGTTAGTAAAAAAAACTAATTAAATAACTTTTAATTACTTATAAAGTCTATTATATATAAATAATAAGTAGTATAAGTACAAACTAAAATATAAAAAAAATTAAGTAATAATTATTAAAAAAAAGTGTTAATATAATAAAGTTAAGTATATAAAAAATTTAACATAAATAAACATAAATAAAGTTTAAGTAAAAAAAACTTAAACTATAAAAAAAGCTAAAAAAAAAAAGTAGTTTATAACTTAAAAATGTAAAAGATAGTTTAATAAAAAAGTATATTTAAAATATAGTAACATTAAATACTTTATAAAAAAATATTTAAATAAGAAATTAAAAATTATAATAGTAAAAATAAAAACTAAACTTATAAAATAAAATTAAAGAAAAACTTAATATAAATATGTGTTAAATATGTAAATTTAAAAAATACTATAAAAGAAATTATAAAAAAGAATATTAAGAAACAAAGTATAAACTTATAAATAGGTAGTAAAAATTAAAAAAAAGTATTATAAAACGTAGTAAAAAAATAGTAGTAAGTAGTAAGTAAAAAAGTATAGTTTTTATACTTTAGAAAATTAACAAAAAAATGTAGTTATTTTAAAAATACAACTTTTAATATATAAAGCTTTTAAAGTTATAATAATAACTTTTTAGTAATAATTAAATAAAAATATATGTTAAATTTATAAATTAAACTTACATATTAATATATATTATAAAACTAAGTATTAAAAAATAATACTAAAAAAGAGTTTTACAAAATAAAAAACTAAGTTATAAAAATAGTATTTATGTAATATAACAGCTTTACAAAAAAAGGGTATTACAATTTCTAATAGAAATTTAGTAAAAAAAACTATATAAGCTTAAAAAATAAGAAAAGAATTTATTTAAACAAAATAAGAAACTAAGCTAAAAAGTAAAAATAATAAATATAATAAAGTAAAAACGACTTTATTTACTATATAAATTAAAGATACTAATATTTTTTAATAATTAAAAAAATTAGAAATACTAACTTTATAAGTTAGTTAATTTTGTAGAAAAAACATACATATAGGTAATATATTTAATTTAGATAAAGAAACCAAAAAAAAAATAAGTAAAAAAGTAGTAAGTTAATAAAAACTAAATAAACAAATTCTAGAAAACCTAAATACTATATACAATACAAAAAATAAAAACAACTAGTAAAGTTAATAATATTAAAAGTAATATTAGAAGAAATATACACTTAAATATAAATACTAAAAAAAAAAAAAAAAAACTAAATAGAGTTAAAATAACTTTAAATACTAAAATCTTTTTATAAAAAAAACTACTTAAAATAAAAGAATTTAGTATATAAAAATAAAGTTAAAAAAAATATAGTACTCTATTATATTTAGTATACTATTATAATTATTACTTTATACATATTAAATAAAAGTACTTTAACTTAAAAAAATAAAACTAAAAGTATAATATATATAGCTTACTATTAAAAAGCTAAATAACTATTAGTAAAAAGTTTAAGTTAATAATATAGCTATTAGAACTCTTATATTATAATAACTATAATAAAAACTATGTTTTTACTTTAATATAAAAGTAAAAAGAAAACTTTTAAAAATACTAGTAAATAATAAAGTAAATAAAACATTTATTTTAAATTAATAAATAAAATAAAATAATGTATCATATAAAAAAAATATATTTAGTAAAAGTAAAATAAGTAAATAATAGTACAGTAACTTTTAAAAAAAATTAATTAATTTAGAAACTATAATAATAAAACTAAAAGTAGTAGGCTATAAAAATATTTACTATATTAATATTTTAAATATAAAATAATTAAACATAATTTTAAAATAAAATTAGCTCTTATTATATAATTTAATAATAAATTAATAGTAAAAAATTATTTATTAGTATAATTTAGTAAAAAAAGTAGTATAAATATAAAAACTAGAAGTAATAAAATAATATTCTAAAATAATAAAAAATTTATATAAAGCTATATAATAATTACAAAAAACATAACTATAAAATATTAAAATAGTATAAATTTAGAAATAAATTTTAAATACTATTAAAGTCTAAATAGTTTAAAAATATAAAAAATTTATATATTTATTTAGTAAAAATAAAGAAAATGTACTTTTAGAGTACTAACTTTAAAACTATAAAATACTAGTTAAAAATAAAAAAAAAGTTGAACTAAACTAATATATTTTTTATTAAAAATGTATAAAAAAAATAAAGTAATATATTAAAAAAAATTTAAAAATATATATATAATTAAGTAAAAGCCTAATAGCTTTACTAATATTATTTATATTTAAAAAAAAAATATAAAACTTTAATTATATATTAATTTTAAATAATTAAATGATATAATACCTAAAAATAGTTATTTATTACTATTAATTTAAAAACTTATAAATAGACTTTAAAAAGCATAGTAATTTAATTTATTTAATATTTATTAAAAAAACTATAAAATTCAAATTAAAGCAAAATATAACTAGTTAATAATATTTAAAATAAAATATAAACTCTATAAGTACTATGTTATGCTGTTTAAATTAAAAAATATACTAATAATATTTTAAATAGTTATTAATTATATACTTTATAAATACTTAAAGATATTTATAATAGCATAACTTAATAATGTACTAGTATATAAAAAAAAATACCTAAAAAACACAAAGTATACATAAGAAAGGTTTTAAAAAAACTTTAAAAATATAATTTTTTTTATTTAGTTAGAAAAATTTAAATTTCATGTTATAAAAACAAAGTTTCTAGAATTTATTATTTTAAGAAAAGAAATTTTAGTAAATTTAAAGAAATTAGTAAAAATACAAAATTAGCTAATACTAACTATAGTTAAAAAAGTAAATTTTTTTTTAGAACTTATAAATTTCTATAAAAGATTTATAAATTTTTTTTATGAATTATAATACTATTAATAAAAGTAACAGAAAAAAATGTTAAGTTTAAATAAAAATAGAAATAGTAGTAAGTATTTTAAAAGCTTAAAGAAAAGTTTATATAAATACTTATATTAAAAATATATAATTTAAAACTACTTATAGTACTGAAAACAAAGGCATTTAACTATATAATAAAAGTAATTTATAGTTAAAAACACAAAAACAAACGTTTTTATTTTATAAACTATGTATTTAAAAAACTTATAAAAGTTAAATTAAACTATAACATTTATAACAAAAAACTACTAATAATAGTAGTAGTATTTAAAAAATAGTAAATTTACTTTAAAAAAGTTAAGTATTAAGTAGAAGTTTTTTTAAACTATAAAAACTTAATAAGTTTTATAATAATAAAAAACTAAACCGAAAATAAATATATTAGTTAAAAGTACTAGCTATTTATAATTTCAAGATATTTTACTAAAAAGAATTAGAGAATAAAATTGTAAATATATTTAGCTAGTAACTAAATTATATAAAATAATATAAACTAGTATTAAATATAATATTAACAACAAAATTAATTAAATTTATAAGCTGTAATTATTTAAAAATAGTAATAATTATAAAAGTTAAAAATTACTAAATAGTAAAAATAAGAAATTTTAAGCAACAAAACTTTTAAAACTTAAAATTAAAACTTTAATATGTAAATAAACTTATTTACGTATTAAAAAAACTATATTAAAAACTAATTAAACAAAATTATAAAGCTATTACATACAAATATTAAAAAGTAAAATTTTTTTATATAGTAAATTTTTAGAAATTTCTATATTAAAGCGTTAAAATAATAAGTTAAAAAAGTAATTAAAGTATATTTAAAATATAAAAAAATAAACTAATATAATATAAGATTTATAAACTTTTATAACTATTAAAAGTACTAAAATAACTATAATAATTAGTTTTAATAAACTTTATTACAGAATTACTATTATTTAAAAAACTAGAAAATAAAAAAAATATAATGTAATACTAGTAATTATAAATAAATTAACTAAGTACACATATTTTAATTTAATAGCTATAAATTTATTAGCAAAAGAACTAGTACATAAAATCTTAAAAATAGTAGTTTTAAAACATAAGTTGTTTAAAGAGTTTATTTTTAATTAAAATAAATTATTTATATTATACTTTTAAAAACTTCTGTTACTTAAGTTAGAGTTAAAAAGTAAGCTTTTAATAAGCTTTTACTTTTAAATAAATAAGTAAATATTATATACTAATTAGAGTTTAATATAATATATAAAAATATACATTAATTACTTTTAAAAGAATTAAGTAAAGTTATTACTATTAGTATAATTTACTTATAATAGTATAAAGTTATTTATAATTAACATATTACTATTTTACATATATTACAAATATAAGTCTATAGTTTATAAAAAACTATATAAATTAAAAAATAAATTATATAAAACTTGTAATAAAGTAAAGTATTTACAAAATTTATATAATAAACTTAGTAAATAAATTATTTTAAAAAACTTACAAACTATAGTAAGTACTAATAAGTTAAGAGTTAAGAAACTAACTTTTAAAAAAAACAAAGTTTTTCTATCATATAAAAATTTAAAAACTAAAAAACTAAGTAAGAAATTAAATTACATTTAAATTAAATTATTTAAAATTAGTAAAGTTATTAAACTAGTTAACTATAAACTATAACTACTATATAACATAAAAATCTACTTAGTTTTTTATATATTATTACTTAAACTAGGACTACTAAACACGCTACTAGTAATAAATATAAATATAAAACAAAACTAGTTAAAGTATAAGGTTAAAAGAATTTAAAAACTATAATAATTTAAACATGAGGAAAAATACCTAATTAAATAAAAAAACTATAAAATAAAAAAATACCTAATAACTTATTAAGAACTTAAACTAATATATTAAAATAATTAACTAATTTTACTTAAAGAATTTAGTAATACTAGATTTTAAATAAAAGTTTATATAGCTTTTTAATTAAAAAAATTTAATAAGAAAAAATTAGCAAAAACATTAAATAAAAATATTATAAATTATAATAGTTTTAAAGTTTTTCTTTTTTAAATTTTGCATTTATTTAATTAAAGTAAGTTTATAAGTAAATAGTTTATACTTATAACTATTAACTAAAGTAAGCTACTTATATAGTTATTACTAATAAAATCTAGCTTTAAGCTTAATGTTTTGTACTTGTTTTAGTTACTTTTAAAACTAATTTTTTTTAGTAAGAAATTTTTTAAACTTTTAAATAAAAACTATTAAATTACATTTTTAAAATATTTATTGTACTTAAAATAATAACTAAATAAAAGATTTATAAAATAACTAAAAAAAATTATAAACTACATAAAGTTGGCATAAAATAATTATAATTTTAAATTAATTCTAGAAAATAATAATTATAAATAGTTAATAACTTAACTTTAAGTATTATTAAATATAACAAAAAAAGTTTTAGAGGTATTATTAAATATAATAAAAAAAGTTTTAGAAGTATATATAATACTACTAAAAAAACTTATTTTACTTATACTTGAAACTTAAAGTAAAAAAACTTTTAAGCTAAAAGTTTAAAAAAAATAGTAAATATTATAAATAGTAATAAGTAATAATTTACTACAAGTAATAATTAGAATATAGTAAACTAATTAAAAAAAATTACTAGTTATTAGTAAAAAAGTATATACAAGAATATAATACTAAAATAAAAGTAAAGTAATTAATAAAACTAATAATAATAAAAATACGTAATGTTTTACATATAAAATTATAAATATAATATAAGTAATTAAAAGTAATAAAAGCTAAGTAACTATAATAACTTTAAGTATTAATAAATTTTAAGTAAAATATTTACTATATAAAGAGCATTTTTTTTAGCTTTTAAATGGTTTTTTTATACTTATTTTCTTATTTTTAAGCAACTTTCTTAAATTATTATACAATAAATTAGTTAAACTATTTTTGTTATATTTTTATATTATTAAAATATTATGTCAGTAAGTTACTATATAACTTTATATAATTACTAAAGTTTTAATATAAATTATACTTATACTTACTACGTTAAAAAAGCTTATATACTATTTTATAGTATATAGCAAAAACTGTGTTACATACTTTTATAAGTTTTAGATATATAAGAGTTATAGACTTTAAACTATAATATTATAGTAAGCTTAATAATAATTTAGTTAGCTTATTTATTTTTTTCTAAATAATTAATATTATTTAATACTTTAAAATATATATAATATTTTTTTAATTATATACTTAAAGCTAATATATAGTATAATATTATACTTAGAGTTTAAAATATTTAGTACATAATTTAATATATATACTTAGAAATTTAACTATTTAGTATATATAAAAAGTAGCAAAAGCTTTTTAAAAAACCTTTTTAATAAATAATTAAATATAAAATATAAAAAGTAATATTTAAAAAACTAGTACTAAGTAACAAAATTATATTTAATAAAAATTAAAATTATAAAAGTTAAGTTAGGTTTTATTTTTAAACTTAAGTTAGAAAATTTATTTACTATAGTATAATTTACTTAAAAGCTATTAACTAAATTTTATTAAAAACTTTACAATTTAAGCTTTAGTTTATTATAGTATATATAATTAATAGTAAACTTAAAATAAAAATTTAGTATTTATAGACATATAGTTTAAGTTAGTTTAAAAATAAAAGAAAAAGTATAAAATTTAAAATAAAAATACTTATAACTTTAATAAAATTAGTTTTATAATAAAAGTAATAATAACTAAAATAGTTATAACTAGTAATAATAAATGTTAAAATATAAGAAGGATTTTACAGATAGAGAAGCATAAAAAGCTATAAAAAAAGAGTATAAAATAAATTAGAAAATTTTTTTTTTTAAGAATTACTTATAGAGTTTAGAAAGTATTTATATATTTAACTATATACTAACTATATAGGCTAGTGTTTTAGTACTAGCTATTTAATAAAGACCTATAAGGTACCTAAATAAGCTAGTAAAAAAATAGTAAAAAAATACCCCTTATATAAAAATAATATAAGCTTATTTAACTAAATAATTATATATAAGTTATAGTTATAAAAGTAATTAATATAATAAAGTAAGTACTTTTATTATTTATTACTTTTAAAAAACACTATATTAATACTTAATTTAAAAAATTGAGTTAATTATATAATTAAAAATTTAGCTTTAATAAAAATAGTTAAATAAATAATAAGTTTAAAGTTACGTAATTAAAGTACTTTAATAAGTATATAAAAAAGTATATTATAGAAATATATTAACTATTAATTATTAATAGTTATAAAAGCTATACTTTACTAAAATTTTAAAAAATTTATAAAAAAAAATTATTTTTTTTTACTTTTATATATATTATGCTTAATATAACTATTTAATATAAGCAATTTTATACTTTTAATAAAAATATATAATATATAGATTAGTAAGCTTTTATATTAACACGTTTAATATATTACTAAAAAATCGTTTTTTTAACTTTTATAGTAGCTTATAAAAGGCATTTTTAAAAAAAAAATTTAAAAAGTTTTTAAATACTAGTTTAAATTTATTTAACTTAAAGACAATTTTATTTTAAATTAATATGTAATTTTATACACTTATATTAAAACTATTATAAAAATGTTTATAATCTTTATAAATATTATATAATATACATAAAATTAGCTTCTAATTTATATTAATTTATAAGTAAATTTAATAGTACTAAAATTTCTTACTTACTTTTATAATTTAATTAATTAATTAGCTATAAAATAATACTAAAAAATAGTATATAAAATAGTACTAATATATAAAAAGTTTATAGCTTTTTATATAGTAAATAAAAAATAATAAAGTATAAAATTTGTAAAAAAATATATATATATATTAAAAAACTATTACTATAAATAAGACAAAAAGTATAATAGCTTTTATTAATAGTAGTAATAAAAAACTAGAAAAACTTTTATACAAAGTACTATAAAAAGTAGTTTATTAATAAAAAAGTATTATAGTTTTTATAATAAGTTAAAGTATAATAAAAAAACTTATAAAAAGTATATATTAAAGTTAAAGTAATTTCATTAAATTTAAATTTAAGTAAGTTTATTATAATATTATTAAGTATTTTACTATTAAAGTTTGACTTTAGTATTAAAGTAAACTAGTTACTTAAGTAAACTAATTTTTTATAAAATATATTATAATAATAAAAAAATAAATGTTATTTTAATATTAAATAAAAAAACATATTAATTAAATAAAGGTTTAAATTACTTTTTAGTAGAAAATTTTATTATAGTTTATATTTTATTTAAATAGTAAATACTACTACTTTTAATTTTACAAAAAACTTTATTTTAACTTTTAATAAAATTTATATTTAATTATTATACTAAATTTATATAAAGTTAAATAATTGTATTAATTAACTATTAGTTTTATTAATTATAAAGTATTATAACTATATTTATTAATTTAGTATTTTTACATTAAGTAGTAAAACTATGTTTTTAAAATTAAATAAGTTTTAAATATTTATTAACTATACACTTTATTTAAATATATAGTAGTTAAGTTTATTTTTGTTAATTAGTAATATAAAAACGTTAATTCTATTCTAATATTATTTAAATTTAAAAAAAACCTAGCAATTTACAATTAAGTAAAATTTAAATAAACTATATTTTAATTTTAATTTTTTAAGTATTTTTAATAACTATTTAATACTTTTTGTAAATAATAATATACTTAATTATATTTTTAAAAAAAATGTAAAAACTAATAATTATTATAAAACTATAAAAAAAATTTAATAATTTAAAAATAGTATTATAATTAATATATATACTTATTTACTCTTTTTTTTTTTTATAAATATTAGTTAATTTATATAATTTATATGTTATATAGCTATATAGCTAATAAAAAAAGGCTATTTATTAACTTTTTTAAAATATATACTTTTAAGTAAAATTATAGTTATTAACAAAATTACTTTAAAAGTAAAAATAAACAATAAAAAGTGTTTTCTTAAATATTTTTAAAAATTTAGAAAAAAATAAGAAAAAATTAGTTTAAATAAATTTTAGCAATTAATATAGTTACTTTTTTTTAAAAAATAGTATAATATTTATTACCACCTAGTATTAGTATTTAATAAAGTATTTTATTAAAAAATTTAATTAATTATATAAAAGTAAAAAAATACGTAAATATTATTTTTTTATAACTTATTTTACTACTTTTTTTAAAAATTTATTTATAAACTATTTATTATATAAGTACTATATTTACTAAAATTATATTATAGGTTTTAAAAATGTTTATTAAAACAACTTTTAAATTTTTAAAGTTTAATATTATTATTTTTAAGAAACAAAAAATACTAAATAATATAATTATAAAAATACTTTTTTTTAACTACAAAAGTTAGAGTTTTGTATATTAATAAAAAAAAGTATATATAGTATTATACTATTAATAATAATAAAGTTAATTTAAAATTTATTTTATTTTATCTTATTTTAAAAGTATATTATAACAAGTTTTAAAGTTAGTATAAATAAGTTTTTTAATATAAACTTTAAACATAATTAATATTTTTAATATAAAAGTGTAATTATTACTATTAATTACTTTATTTTTAAACAACTTTTAAAGAAGTTAATTAAAAAGTTTTTAAAAATAGTAGAACTTATTTTTAACTAATATATTTTATTTTATATTTTACTAATTTTTTATATAGTTGAAATTATGTTATTATATTTTATTAATAGCTTATACTTAGCTAGAAATATTAATATTATACTAAAAACCTAAGTTATAAATAAAAGCATTTTAAACTACTTTTATATAATATTAATAAAAATAAAAGTTGGTTTACTAATTACTATAGTTAGTATTTATTTATTATATTATTTTTTATTAATTATAATTAAGTCGGTAAATACAATAATAATTAGAATAAATTTTAAAATAATAATTATAGTATTCTTTTAATAATTTTTTAAAGTAAGCTAAATATAACATGTTAAATTATAAAATATAAAGTGTTAAATTAAATTATAAAATATAGTTAATAAAATAAAACCTAAATTCTAAACTTAAGTATAATAGTAAAAAATAAATTTATTTTATTTTATTTCTTTTTATAGTTTATATACTACTTTATTTAAAGCTATAATTTTCTTTTTATTAAAAGTAAAGTATTTTTGTTATTAATACTAGTAAATAGGTTTAAAAGTAGAGTAAGTTTAGCTTTAGTCTAGTTATAATAATAGCTATTAGAATAAAAAGAAAAAAGATAGTAAATTAGTAGTCTAGCTAAATTAGGTTACCTTACTAGAAGATAATAATAAGAAAACCAGAAAAGTATAAAAACAGAATTATAAATAGTAAAAGTAATTATAAAAGTCTCTAGAAAAGTGTACTAAAAAGAACTTAAATAAAAAATAAAGAAGATATTCTAAAAATAAAAGTTAGAAGCTATTTGAATTTTGTTAAACCTAAATAAAGCTATTAGACTATTAGGTGTCATGGCCAGCATAAACCTATAGATAATTACAAGTAGTTGCAAGCAATAAGGCGCTGTCCAGCCTGCCGAGGGATGCCAAGAATTACGGCTGCGCAATGACTTTTGGTGAACCCGACAAGGGTGCATGGGCCCGGCAGCAAGGACTATGGATGATCTGCAGCTAGGAAAGATACCCGACGCCGCGGATGAGCAACCTTTAATGCAGGAGACTGTGGCGCAAAGTGGTGGCAGCAGGGGAAAGCTCCGTCTATCAGTGAGGGCGAATCCACGGAAGTGCTTTGCAAAAGTAAGGGCCGCTGGCCTGTGCACTCCCGCACAGGCCGATTTTTACTCAGCTGCCAAGCCCTAGAGATTGAGATGGACCTTGACTTCAGCTACGTTAAATTGAGGCTATTCAACTTGTATATTTTGTTATCCTAGGTTCTAGCAGGTTTAGCAGTTCAAGTTTCATCGTCTGTCTCTCCCTCCGCATCCAATCCAGAGCCCTCATTACTGGTTTCATCCTTCTCTAGGACCTCTAGCTCTTCAAGTTCTGACCATGTCATTTCATCTCTAAAATCTCCATACACTGGCCGATTTCGTACATCCTCCTCTGAGTTAGATGAGTCGCTTGATAACTGTAATCGAGCAAGTTCTAAGACAAGCTCATTGTCAGTTAGCTCAGGCGGAGGTCTATGGTAAGTTACTTTGTTAAATCTCCCTTCTTGATACTCATTGCCGCCCTCTAGTTCAATTATCCTCTGTATGTGGCGAGGGATTCTCTCAATCCAATGCTGAATCCTCTATTGATCGAGCTTCTTCCACCATTTTAGCCATGCTTTCTCTATAGCTGTAGCAGATGTAGGTGCACCTTTCTTAGTAGTTTGATGCTTTAGCCAGGGCCAGGAGGGCTCAATTGCATTAAGATCAGGCGAGTTCCCACACCAAAGCATGCGCTGAACTTTGTGAAGGTTGAAAACTCAGCCCTGAATCCAGTATACGTGTGCAGGGGTCTTGTCCTTTTATACAAATGTTTTAGGCATATCCTTCATACACTCCTGTTCAAATGGGAGAAGCTTAGGGATAAGAACCTTATGTTGATAGCACTACTAGTCAACCCCTCTATTACCTTCTCGTACAAGTTGTCCATGTTTCTTATTCCATTTCCACTCAGGTTTCTCCCCTGGCTTATTCTGTAGGCCAACACGTGATATTCCACTAGTAAGCTCCCATTCTAGCTTCTTCTCTAGTTTAATATCTTGATTAAGCTTTTCAATAAGCTTTTCAGCCTTTTTTTTTTGGGTAGCTGTTTCCGTTTTGTAGATGTGGCAAGGTCCTTTTTTATCGTAGGAGAAGCAGCCCTAAAACATGAACTCTGAGTACCCCTTCCATCAAGCCCTAATACCTGAATTTTCAAACTTCTTAGAAGGTTGACGCCAAATACGTACAGCCCCACGCCTTATACCTAGTATAATACTAGTTTTATCACTCTAAATTACGTTCTTCCAGTCCTCTAGTGTCCAATCCTTGTATTTCAAGCAAAATTCAAGCCGCTCTTTTCTCATCTTAGGTGTGAGGCCGGGTTTCTTGGTAGGTTTAACCTTTTTAAATCTTTGTTCTTTCAAGCTTCTCCACACCATAGTATGGTCTACATCTCTTCCTTCTTCTTTAAATTCTGTTTCTAGCTGCTCAGTACCCTTTTCTCTACCATATCAATTAACACGAACCTTCTCTGCTACTGCTATATTGAAAGATGGGGTCCTTTTACATGTGCAGCCTGATTTAGGTGCATCTTCAAGGTGGAAATTATAGATTACGGTATCTATTTCATAATTGAACCCACGCTTCTTAGCCTTCTCAACAATCTTTCTTTGAGTACAATCATCAATCCCAGTTATATTCTTGACTTCTGCTGGGCGAACTCCATAGGATCGTAGTGCAAGACACTGAGCTCGAGTCGTAAGATCGTAATACACCATATTAAAACGTTTGAGATGAGCCAATTTGGCAAAAATAAAGATTTTGATCGTATGTTGCTGTACGAAGAACAAAACATTGAAAAGGCATGCCATTCCCATACAAATCTGCTACGTACAGCGCATTCTGCAGCAGTGTGTTGTCCTGGCTTGGCAAATCGGCGATCTGACGCTTTGACCCTTGTGCACGGGCCAGCGGCCCTTTCTTTTGCAAAACACTTCCGTAGTTTGACAGCAATCCCTTTCTCGGCTGGAGCATGGCTCGTTGCACCACTGGGGCTCTCAGAGCGTCTCGTAAATGTCCAAGTAAATTTCCATCTACATTCATGTGGCTTCCAATTGCTTATTCTTTCCCGCGTCCGAGTCGTGTGCTCAACATGCTGGTATTGGAGGAACTTATATTGGAAGTGTGCGATCACAGCCTCCTACGGTCACGTGCAAGTTTCATATTTTGTTTGATGTTGTGTTTGAGATTGCAATTGTCGCGCCCCTATTGGATATTATCACAATGAACGCTACTGTCATTATGGGTATATAGTTACTTGTTATCCTGTAGCTGCCTACCTCTAACCTAGTTCTGACAACTTATTCATATAAAGAGTTGTGATTCACGACCTAAATGTAGGGTGTTAACTTAGGTCCGTAAGAATCATTTCTGTAATAAATTCTGTTACTCTTTATTTACAATTCGCGATGTATTCTGTGCTCATCACCTTACTAAGATAAGTTACCAGAGGCTTATCTCTTCCCCCTAAAGTAATTTTAGATTTTAATTATTTAAAGTATATTAAATATAGACTTATAATTATAACTATAATATACCTACTAATTTTAATATTAGTTCTTTTATTTAAGGCCATATATTATTTATAAAGTAAATTTTAAAAATTAATAGTTATACTTATATTACTTAAAAGCTAAGTATTAAGAAGTTAAATATAGTTATTATTACTATAGTATATAACTTTTACTATTACTATATAAAAAATAACTATTTAATAGATTTAAAATAGCTATTAAAAATAGAGTATTTTACTACTACTTTATATAGTATATATATTATTTTAGTTAATTAAAGTTACTATTATAATTAACTATATTATAAATATAAAATATAAAATAAGTATATATACTATTAAAAAACTAACTTTTAAAATAAAGCTTAAAAGTCTAGAAAAGGTTATATAAATATAAATTATAAAATAAATATAAACTTTTTAAAAGTAAAACTAATTAATTTTTTAGTAGTAACTTTTACTAAATAATAAAGTAAAATAAAAAAAATTAAATAGCTATTATTTTTAAAATAGCTAACTTTACTTTTTAATAAAAAAAATACTTAGTACTAAAAGTAGTTTATAAAAATAAAGAACTTACTATTTTAAATTTAACTTAGTTTAGTATTACGTTTTTTAACTTACTACTATACTAATATTATAAATAGTAATAAGTAAAAAGCTGTTACTAATAGTAATAAATAAAACGTAGTAAATAGCTTAAAAAATAATTACTAGCTATTATCTAAAAAGTATATAAGAAAAATAAATACTAGGTAAAAAGTAAAGTAATTATTTTAAAATAGTAAATATAAAATAAAGCTATTAGTTAATATTATTAAAATACTTAAAGTAGTTAATTATAAAAAAAATACTTATTATTTTACATGTTAAATTATAAAAGTAATAAGTATTATAAGTTTAATAAAAGTTTATTAAACTTATTAAAGTTTAATACTAAATAAAATATAAGTAGAAAATCTACTATAAAAAAAGCGTTTTTTTTATTTTTATGAATAGTTTTTTATACTTTTATTTTTCTAATATTTTTAAAAATAAGTTATGTAATAAATTAGTTAAACTATTACTTATTACATTTTTATATTATTTAAATAACTTGTAATAATATATACCATATACTATATATATTTACTAAAGCTTTTAATATAATATAATTAGTATATTATTTACTTTAAAAAAATCTATACTCTATTTGTTTAGTATATAGCTAAGTTTACGTAACTTTACTACATAAAATATAAGTAAGTAAAAAAATTTTTATATTAACTTTATAATACTATAAGTACTTTTAAGTTATATAGCTTATATAAGTAATAGTAAATTTTAATAGTATAGTTTTAATACTAGCTTTATTTACAAACTAAATTATGTAACAGTAATAAGTATAGATTTTAAAGTTTTATTAAATAATTTAAAAGTTAAAAAGTAAAAATAACTTTTAAATGTATATATTAAGTACTAAAGTATAATTACTTAAAAAGTTTAATAATACTAAGAAATATACACTTAATTTAATAAAAGTAGTTTTTAAAAAAATTAGAATAAGGTTTTAGTAACTAATATAAATTTTAAAAAAGAGTTATAAATAAGTTTAAGCTTTTAATTAAAAACTATATAAAAAAATTAAAATTAGTAAATAAAATTAAAATACTTTTTAAAAGTTATATAAACTTTAAAAAGCAAATTATTATAGTTTTTAAAAAAGTTAGTAAAAAATAGTTAATAAAACAAAAAATTCAAAATCTAAAATAAAATAAGTTAGTATTTATTTATATAACTAAGTTCTAATAACTATAGTTAAAAATTAACTAAAATAAAGTACTATTAATAGTAGCTTATTATACTAAACTTAAAAATTAAGTTAAAAATAAGGTAGTTATAAAAATAAATTAAAAGGTTTATAAAATCTTATAAAAGCTATAGTTAAAATTAATAATTAGTAATATAAAACATTCTTTACATACAAAAAAAACTAATTATTATTAAAAAAAAAGTTTTTAATATAATAAAGTTAAGTATATAACTTTATAACCTTTAATTTTAATATAGTTTAAATAAAAAAAACTAAGCTAAAAAAAATTCCTTATGACTTAAAATTATAAAAAGTTATTTAAAAAGAAAATAAGTTTAAAATATAAAAATATTACATAGTTTATAAAAAATTACTTTAATATAAAGAAAATTATAATAATTAAAAAAGAATCTACTAATTAAAACTAATAAAAACTAAAAGTATTTAATAATTAAATTATTAGTATTAAAATTAAAAGTAATAAATAATAAATTTATAAAAATAGTAGTTACTATAAAAAAAAACTATAATATATATTATTAAAAAGTAGAAAGCATACTTATTAACAAAAGTAGAGAAAAAATACTATAAATATTTACCAGAAAATAGTATAAAGTAGTATGTACTAAAACAAAAAACTTATTTATTAGCAAAATAAAATAAAGAAAAAAACTATTTAGTAAAGTAGAATTAAATTTTAAATTTTTAGTATATAAAGCTTTTAGAGTTATAATAATAAATATTTAATAAATACTAAATAAAAAAGTATACTAAATTTATAAAGTAAATACTTATATAAAAAAATTAAATTAAAATATTAAAAAATAGTATTAAAAAAAGAATTTAATAAAAGTAAAAAATAGTTAAAAAAGTAATAATTCTATAATATAATAGCTTTAAGAAAAAAGAACTATATTAACTAAACAAAAAACGCTATATTTTAGTTTAATAAAAACTATAAGGTATGTTTAAAAATAATAAAAATAAATAAAATAAAATAAAAACACTTTTACTTACTATATAAATTATAAATTAAGAATTATTTAATAAAATCAAACTTAATAAATATTAAATTTATAAATTAACAAATTACTTTAAAAAAAAACTTGTAAATAGAAAACTTATTTAATTTAAATAAAAAGACTTAAAGAAAAGAAAGTAAGTAAAAAAGTAGTTAAAAAAAATAAACGCTTACTAACTTTAATTTTAATAAAGAAATAAAAACTTTTAAAAAATTAAAAAAAACTAGTAAAGTTTTTAGTATTAAAAACTACGTTAAATAGTATATATATATTAGAATATAAATACTATAAAATTAAATAATAAATAATAAAATAAAATAAAGAGAACTTAGTATATTAAAGTATGTTTTATAAAAATAATTTTAAAATAAAAATATAATACATAAAAATAAAGTAAAAGAAAAATATTAATAAAAGCTTTATACTATATACTATTTTAACTAATATTTTATATATATAAAAAACAAGTAACTATTTATAAATTAAAATTAAAATAAAAATACTAAATATATAAATTACTATTAACAAAGTAGTAAACTACTAATAAACTTAAAGTATAATAAATATAGTAAGAACTATATTTTTATTTAAATATAAAAATAAACAAAAAACCTTTAAAAATAACTAGTAAATAGTAAAGTAAATAAAATATTTATTTTAAATTAATAAATTAAATTAAATTAAATAAAGTACTATATTAATAAAAAAACTTATTTAAAAAAAAGTAAAGTAAGTAAATAATAATATAATAGTTTTTAGAAAAAGTGTAATTAACTTAAAAACTATAATAATAAAATTAAAAGTAGTAAAATATAAAAATAAATACTATATTAATATTTTAGGTATAAAGGATTTTAATAAAGTTTTAAAATAAAATTAGTTTTTATTATATAGTTTAATAATAAATTAATAGTAAAAACATAATTTATTAGTATAATTTAGTAAAAAAAGTAATATAAATATAAAAATTAAAAACATTAAATAATACTTTAAAATTAAAAAAAAATTATATAAAGTAATATAATAACTATAAAAAACAACTATAAAATATTAACGTAATATGAATTTAAAAATAAGAAATTAAGAATATTATTAAAAATAAAATACTTAAAAAATACAACAAGTTTAAAAACTTATTTAGAAAAAATAAAAATGTATATTACTAAAATATTAACTTTAAAACTGTTAGGGGGCAGCAGGGTATAGATAAAATTAATAACTATAATAATAGTATATAGTATAAGATAGATTATAAGATGTAGCTTATTAAGCTACGTATAGAAGCTATAAATAGAATATATATAAAATTCCAGAAATAAAAGGACCTATATAGTTTATATAAAAACTTTATATAGTACTTAATTTAAATAAGCTTAAAAGTAATAGTTTTTATAAGACTATATTATAATAGTACTTCTCTTTTTATAGCTGTAGTCTTTATAGTTACTTTAAAAGCTAGGTTTCTTAAAGTACTACTAATAAAACACTTAAATTATATCTATAATATTTTTTATTTAGTAAGTAGGGGTCTTAGTTAACTCGTTATATTTAGTCTATTTTATTATATACTTTAGTTATAGGGTGCTATTACGGCTACGGCGGTCTTAATAGAAGTTAATAATTTTTTTAATAAACTACTTTCACTCACTATTAATCTCTATTAGCAGAGGGGGTAGTATTTATTAGTAGAATAATAAATTAGTTATAGTAAAACAAAACAGGCTAATATAGAATATATTAGGAAAATAAAGCTTATCTAGTAATTTAAAATAGTAAATGTCTAGTAATATAATCTCTATAACTTAAAATAAGCCTAGATTCTTTTAATCTAGTTTCTTTATAGAGCGTAAGGTCTTGATATTTTAGGTATTTAACTATATAAAATCTCCTATACAGAATAGGCAGGCAGAGCGGCGGTGTATATTTATTTAGTTTTTATAATAAACTTATATAGTTAATAGTTTAATATATAGGTAGTTTGTGATTTTCTGTATTTTAGCTATAAACTTCTTAAAGTTTTAGCTTTATATAGAGTGGGTAATAGCTAACAGTTTAAATCTAACTCTTAAGTAAAAGCTATAATTTATAAAGAACAGGAAAATAGTAGTGTTTTTTAAGTAAATAAAGTTTAAAATAAACTTAGCTAGCGGTAACTATTTAGACTAGTTATCCTATAAATAGCTAATATATAACTATAGATACTACTTAAGGATTATATTAGTATATTCTAATTAACTATTAGTTTTAGAATAGTACGTAGTTAACAGCAAGATTATAATCTTCAGCTAATAATTTAGATACTTCTAGAATTTAAAAATAAACTAAAGTCCGCAGTTAGAGAGAATAGTACTTAGTAAACTATAAAGCTTTTATATATATATTAGAAATAAATAAGCAGTGTCTTTAGCGTTATAGCTTATTTAATAGGAAATTAAATACTTTATCTTTATTAAATAGTAGGTTATAGTCATCACGGCGTTATAATAGCTGCTTAGTAGTAGGTAAATAATAAAGTCTATAAACATATTCTTTTAAACATAGTCTAAAATAGGCAGCGGTTTTAGAACTTCTTAATAAACTTTTTTTAATAAAATAGTATAATAATAGGTATAGTAATTATAAAGCTAATAGATAATAAAGTTATATATATAGAGCTAGTAATACTTACAGGATAGTAGTTTATATATCTTATTATAGCTTATATAGCTAGTAATAGGGCTCTTATAGTAGAAATAAAATAGTTTAGCTTTTAGCTTATTTATATTAGGTATATAGAGTCTTTCTTTATATTATAAATATCTATCTATCTTATTATACTTAGCTAGTATTAGGTATTCGTTCTTACAGTTTCTATTCTATAAGTTAGTTAATATAAAGTTAATTATAAAATTAATAGAGTAATCTTTTTAGAATAAAGTCTAAATCCTTAGCAGTAACAGGATTTCAGTTTATTTAAATTTTAAAACAGTAGTAGATCTAGTAGTAGTAGTAGTAAAAATAAAAGTAAAAATAAAAGTAAAAATAAATTTAATAAATAATAACAGTTTAGTAGCATATTAGTAAAGTTAATTATAAATTATTATAATAATTTTATAAGCAGAGGTCTCTAATAGGTCAGAGAAACAAACTAATTTTTTCTTATAATTAGTTATAGTAGGTAAGGTAGTAGCTAGGAGTAATTTTAGGTTTTCTTATTTTAAAATAGTTTAGCTTTAGTAGCGGAACCTTTTATTTTTCTTTTATAATAAATTAGCTAATTTTCTAGTTAAAGAGTCTAACTTTACGCCTTACTTTCTAGAATAGTATATAATTTTAAAGTTAAAGTAGAATAGAAATTCAGACTAGCAGACTTAGTAATAGTTTAGTAACTTTATTATTATAAAATACTTTAGATTATAGTAGTTTATAATTACTATAATTAGTAAAGCGCATCTCTTAAGTTCCGGCTACTATTTTTTTTAAAATAGTAAATAATTACTAGCAGTTTCTTATCATAGATCTTATAGTTATACTCTATTATTAAGTGCTTTTTTAAGAAGAATGTGACGGGCTATAAAATACTATTATCTTTATATTATAATAGTATTTCTATAGAGATATAGTTAGAGGTGTTTATTTTAATAATAACTTCTTTTTTTTAATTAAATAGCGCTAGAATAGGCGCTGTAGTAAATACTATTTTTAATTTCTAAAAAGCTTCCTTATAACTATTATCTTAGTTAAATAGTATATTCTTCTATATTAGACAGACTAGTAGAGTAGTAATATAAAAGAATTCTTATATAAAGTAGTAATAGAAGTTTATAAAGCTAATAAACGCTTATATATTTATAACATAGGTTAGTATTACTTAGCTAGCTACTATCTTAATTTTCTTTAAGTCTATATAAATACCATTACGGCCTATAATTAGGCCTAGAAATTAGATTTTAGTTATAAAGAACTTATACTTTTCTGCTTTTACGTGTAGGCCTGCCTCTTATAGGCTTTTTAGTATTAAATAAAGATATTCATTATATTCAGTATAAGTATAGCTATAAACTAAAATATTATCTATATAAATAGTATAAAAGTAGTTTAGGTATTTTTATAAAATATTATTTATATACTACTAGAAGGTTACAGGGGCATCTGTTAACCTAAATAATATTACTAGTATCTTATATAAACTAAAATAAGTTTAGAATACTGTAAGCTATTTTTAACTAGTTTTAATATAAAGATTATTAAAGGCCTATAGAATATTAATCTTAGAAAAGTATTATATCTTCTTTAAATTATTTAGTAGTTCTTTAGTTAGCAGTAGTAAATAACAGTTCTTTACTATAATCTTATTTAGTATATAATAGTTAACGTAAAATTAAAGTCTTCTATTTATTTTTTTTATAAATAAAACCAGAGATGCGGTTGGGGAGCTATTAGAGTAAATAAATTCTTTTTAAAAGTTTTTATTAAATTATTCCTAAAGCACTTACAGCTCTATATAGGATATTAAGTATAAATAGTTAAAGAGTAAAGTTTTTCTTTTTATTAGCTAAATATTATAATTATATAAGCAGTACAGTAATAAGTTTTTAGCTTTTTCTAGTAAAAAGAATTAATAAAACTAAGATAAAAATTTCCGGGTATCAGGTAGTAGCTTTTTCTATAGGTTTATACTCTCAATTATAATAAAAACTTACTTAATATTCTTTATAGAAATAGTAAATAAATAGTAGTTACTATAATAAGCGTATATAGTATAGGCTTTTAAAAATATAGGATAAATATTTAACTTTCTATAATCCTTCTAGTTATAGTAGAATTTAGGGGTTAATTTCTATAGAATAGAAGTAACCCTATAAGTCCATACTAAAGTAAATAGAATTTTATAATAGTTATAGTAAAATAAGCTATTAAATATAAAAATGTTTATAGTCTAGATAATCTAAAAGTTATAATACTATAGCTAGTATACTTTTAGTATAATAAAATATAACCCTAAAATAATCGCAAATAAACAGATTATTTTAGTATAGTTATTAATACGGAGTTTTATGGTAATATATAAGGCAATAAGTCTACTATAAAACTTAGTTTTATTTATAATATTTAAAATAGAATAGCTTTTTTAGCTATTCTAGCTAAAAGCTTATAGAAATAGCCTAATTTTAGTCAACGAAGTCTCCTTTAGCTCTGCTATTAATAAGGCTATAAATAGTAATAATATAACTAGTAAACTATATTAGGTATTTAATAGTAATAGGAGTTAGTTTAGTAGGTAGTATAAAAATATAGGACTATAAATTAAGCTCTTCCTTAATTAATATCTTACAAACAGTAATAGGAGAGATTTTATAAAAGTATAGTTCTAAAACTAGAGCGTAATTTAGTTACAGCTTAAGGCTTTTACTAAGCTATATAATAGAGAATATAACAGAATATAAGAGCAGGTAGAGAGGTAAATAGAAAATAAAAGTAGTAAACTAAATAGTATATAGATAAAGATACTTCAGAACTAGTAGATATTAAAGTAAGGATAGTAGGTAATAAAATAGCTTTTTAAGTTATAATAATAGTATTCACAGCATTTCTTATAGCCCTAGCTTAAAGAATTTAGTTAGTAATAATAGCTTAAATCTATAAATTTAGCAGTAGAGACGGTAGGGACAGCTATTAATAGAAAAACAGTATATTTCTAAATTATAAACTAAAAATTATAAGTCTTATAGCTACTTATAGAAGCAGCTAAGTTATAGTAATAGTAGTAATTCTTAAAATCTTATAAATAATAAGCTAGTAGATAGTACTAGTAGTTTAATAGTAGATTATAAAATAGTATATTCTATAATTCCTTAGAGATAGTGTTCTCTAGGACGGTTAGTAAAGAGTTTTTAAATAAGCTAAATTTAAGAGCTAATTATTAAAATTCTATTAGAAAAATACTAAATTCTTAGTTCTTTTAGCAGAGTTTAAATAGATTCTGTTAAGTATTATAAACTTAATTTAAGTCTCCGTAGGCTCGCTCTAAGATTTTTAGTATTATAAAATAATTTAGTAAATAGTAGATACTATTAGTAATATATAAAAGAACTTACTTATATAGTATATTTTTAAGTTATTTATTTACATAAGCTATATGGGATTCAGCAGTAGGGAAATAGTCTTAATTTATAATCATCTTTATATAAATCTATATTATAAAGTATTAAAGGTTATTTTAGTTACTACTAAACTTATTAAGGTTAAATAGACATTCAGAAAAAATACAAATCAGAAACGAAATAAGAGTAAATAAAAAAGAAATAGTTATAAATAATTTAGTTTTAATTAGAATAGTAGTAGAGATAGGGATAGAGATAAAAATAGAGATAGTAAAAAAAACAGAAATAGTAAAAATAATAGAAATAGTAAAAATAGTAAAAGCAGTAAATATTAGGTTTCTAAACTATAGCTATATATATAGGTCTATAATCTACTTTTAAGCTTTCTATAGCTTTTTTTTTTAGTAGTTATAAACTCTCTTAAATATTATAACTTACTTATAGAGGTCTGTTATCTCCGCTATAGTAGTAATAAATCACTATAGCTAGTCTTTATAAATATTATAAAAGACTATAATATAGTCTAGCTATTCTTATAGTTATTTCTATATAGATTATAGGAATTTATTTTTGTTTTATAAAACTAGTGGGGGTTATAGAGCTAATATGTGGAAATAAAACTACATAATATTAAAAAATAACAAGATATAAATAAGGTTAGTAACTATAATAATAGTATATAATATAAAGTAGATTATAAGACGCAGCTTACTAAGCTACATATAAAAGCTATAAATAGAATATATAAGGTTCTAAAAGTAAGGAGACTCGCATAGTCTATGTAGAGACTCTATATAGTACTTAATTTAAATAGGCTTAGAAATAACAGTCTCTATAAAACCATATTATAACAAAAACTATAAAATACTACTTAAAAACATAGTTAAGTTAAAACTAAAACGAATTTATTTCTTATTATAAGGATAATAAAAATAACTAGAAAAGTATATTAAATTATTTTTTTTAAAAAAAAAAAATACATATAACTAATTAAAAACTTAATAGCTTTACTAGTATTATTTATATTTAAAAAAATAGAAAACTATAATTATATATGAACTTTAAATAATTAAATAATATAACAAAAAAATTATTACTTATTACTATTAATTTAAAAATATATAAACAAATTTTAAAAAGTAAGCTAGTTTAGTTTATTTAATATCTAAAAAAAAATTATTATATTTAAGTTAAAAAAGGCTATTAATAGCTAATAATATCTAATAATATTTAAAACAAAATATAAATTATTTAAGCCCTATATTATAATTGTTTTAAATTAATAAATATACTAGTAACTTTTTAAGTAGCTATTAACTATATATTATATAAGTATTTAAATATATTTATAATTACATATTTTAATAATATGTTAATATATGTAAAAAAAAACTTTAAGAATACAACCTATTAGTTTAGCTAGAAAAGTACAAGTTTTATATTATAAAAGTAAGATTTCTAAGCTATATTATATTAAAAGTAGGAATTTCAATAAATTTAGAAAAGTTAATAGAAATTAGAAACTAGTTAATAATAATAATAGTTAAAAATATGTAATTTTTTGGGTTTTATAAATTTCCATATAAAGTCTATTAAAAAATACTTGAAAACTATAGTACTACTTACAAAAATAATTTAAAAAAATATTAGATTCTATTAAAAGTAAAAATAGTAGTAAGTATTTAATAAACTTAAAAAAAGTTTACTTAAACTTTAATATTAAAATTATTTAATTTAAAATTATTTATAATTTTTAAACAAACGTGTTTAATTATATTATTAAAGTAACGTATTTTATAAACGAGCTGGTCAAACAAGCGAGCCGGTCAGTTTACCAAGAAATTACTAAAACTTTAATAACTTTATTAATTCTTAATATTTTTTAATAAAAATTTAAAATTTATAAACTTATATATTATACCTAGCTAGTATTGAATTTACAGTATAATTATATTATTAATTAAGTTAATTAATTAACTAAAACGAAAGACTTAGCAAAAATCGCTTTAATAATACTATTCTATTAAATTATTGTAAATTTTTATAAGAACAATTTTTATTATTTATTCCAAACTATTTAAATTTATAGTAAAATAGTGAATAATTTATAACTAGTCTAATTTTATTAGTTACATTATATAGAGCTATTTTCGGCCCCCAATTTTTAATATTTAGATTAGTATTAACCTCTACTACTATTTACTAATTTAATAACTTAATTTATAAGTGTAATAAAACGTTACTAAAATTTTAGAAATTTCTATTAAGGTTTAAAGAAAATATGTTATCTATATACCTTTTTATTAAAACTTATTCTAATTATTGTAATTAAATTAATTAATAATATAATTACACTATAAATTTAATACTAGCTAGGTATAGTATATAAGTTTACAAATTTTAAATTTTTATTAAAAGATAATAAGAATTAATAAAGTTATTAAGGTTTTAGTAATTTCTTGGCAAACTGACCGGCTCGCTTGTTTGACCAGCTCACTTGTGAAATACGTTAGTCTATAATTAAAAGTATAAAAATAAACGTTTTTATATTATAAACTATTTATTAAAAAAACATATAAAAACTAAATTAAATTATAATGTGTATAATAAAAAGTTATTAATAAATATAGTAGTATTTATAAACTATAAGAATTTAATAAGCTTTGTAATAACTAAAACTTAACTAAAAATAAATATATTAAATAAAAATTTTAGTTATTTATAACTTTAAAATATTCTATTAAAAAGAATTAAAAAATAAAGTAGCTAATACATTTAACTAATACTTAAATTACATAAAAAAAAGTAAACTAATATATAATATATTATTAGAATTAGAATTAAACAAATTACTAACATATAATTATTTAAGAATAGTAATAATTACAAAAACTAAAACTATTAAATAAAGTAATTATATGTCATTTAAAATAAAAATAAATAATAAACAGTAAACTACTTTAAAAGTAGCTTAAATATATAAATAAACTTATATATATACTAACATCATTGTATATAAAACACATTTAAAAGAATTATATAATTATTATATATAAATACCTAAAAAAAATAAAAAAAATAAAAACTATAAAGTAAATTTTTAAGAATTACTATATTTAAAAATTAAGGCAAAAAGTTAAAAATGTAGTTAAAAATTGCCTAAAATATAAAAAAAAAAAACTAATATAATATAAGTTTTATAAACTTTTATAACTACTTAAAGTACTAAAATAACTATAATAGTTAGTTTTAATAAATTTTATTACTAAATTACTACTACTTAATAAACTAGAAAATAATAAAAAAGTATAACGTAATATTAGTAATTATAAATAAATTAACTAAGTATACATACTTTGTTTTTATAGTTACATAGTAATTAGTAAAAAAATAAGTCTATAAATTTTTAAAAAAAACATAATTTTAAAATATAAAGTATTTAAAACGTTTATTATTATTTAGAATAAATTATTTACATTATATTTTTAAATAATTTTGTTAGTTAAGTTAAAGTTAAAAAATAAGCTTTTAACTAGCTTTTACTTTTAAATAAATAAATAAATAAAGTAAATAAGCTTGCCTTTAAATTTATTTTTAAAAATATATATTAACTACTTTTAAAAAAATTATGTTAAGTTATTATTTTTAGTATAGTTTATATATAATAATATAAAGTTGTTTATAATTAATATATTATTATTTTATACTAATTATAGTTATAAGCTAATAGCTTATTAAAAACTATAAAAATTATAAAGTAAATTAAATAAAGTTTATATAAAATTTAAACAATTTTAGAACTTATATAATAAAATTAGTAACTAAATTATTTTAAAAAACTTATAAGTAATAGTAAGTATAAATAAGTTTAAAGTTAAAAAACTTATTTTTAAAAAAAGAAATAAATTTTTCTTATTATATAAAAATTTAAAAACTAAAAAACTAAGTAAAAAACTAAATTACATTTAAATTAAAGTATTTAAAATTATTAAAGTTAATAAACTAGTTAACTATATGTTATAACTACTAGAAAACATAAAAATTTATTTAGTTTTTTATATATTATTACTTAAATTAGTACTACTAAATATACTACTAGTAAAAAACATAAATATAAAGCTATACTAGTTAAAGTATAAAATTTAAAAAAATTTAAGAACTATAATAGTTTAAATGTTAGTAAAAAATATATAGTTAAATAAAAAAGCTAGAAAATATAAGAAAATACTTAAAAACTTATTAAAAACTTAAAGTAATATTTTGAAATAATTAACTAGTTTTAACTAAAGAATTTAGTAATACTAGATTTTAAAAAAAAAAGCTTATATAGCCTTATAATTAAAAGAGATATTTAGAAAAAAAAATAGTAAAAATAATAGATAAAAACATTACATATTATAATAGTTTAAAAGTTTTTTAATTTTTTTTTTCTAGATTTTATATCTTTTTAATTGAAGTAAGCTTATAGGTAAATAGCTTATACTTATAACTATTAACTAAAGTAAGCTACTTTTAAAACTATTGTTTATAAAAATTAATTTCTAAAATAGTGTTTTTAGTAACTTTTAGTTACTTATATAAATACTAGTACTTAACTAAAAACTTATTAAACTCCTGCTAAAAAACTACTAGATTATACTTATAGTTTTAGAAAATATATTTAAAATAATAACTAAATAAAGATTTATAAAGTAATAAAGATTTTTTTTTGTATAAACTATATAAAGTTAGCATAAAATAGTTATAATTTTAAATTAATTTTATAAGACAATAGTTACAAATAGTTAATAACTTAACTTTAGGTATTATTAGGTGTAAAAAAAAGAAAAGGTTTTAAAGATATTTATAATATTATAATAAAGACAAGCTCTTTTTATACTTAGAGCCTAAAATAAAAAGAATTTTTAAACTAAAAGTTTAAAAAAAGAGCAAGTATTATAAGTAGTAATAAGTAAGAGACTATTACTAATAATAATAAATAAAATATAGTAAATAGCTTAAAGAATAATTACTAGCTACTAGTTAAAAAATATATAAGAGAGATAGACTCTAGGTAAAAAATAGAATAATTACTTTAAAATAGTAAATATAAAGCAAGGCTATTAGCTAATATTATTAAGATACTTAAAATAGCTAATAGTAAAGAAAATATATAACATATTACATACCAAGTTACAAAAGTAATAAGTATAATAAGTTTAATAAAAACTTATTAAATTTATTAAAGCTTAGTACTAAATAAAATGTAAGTAAAAAATTTACTATAAAAAAAAGTATTTCTTTTAGGTTTTTATAGTTAGTTTTTTATACTTATCTTCTTTTTATTTCCAACGTCTTTAGAAATAAGTTATGTAATAGATTAATTAGACTATTACTTATTATATATTTATATTATTAGAATAACTTATGTTAGTATATACTATATAGTGCGTATAATTACTAAAGTCTTTAATATAATATAATTAGTATACTACTATAAGAGGGACTTCACAGGCAGGGAACACAAAAGGCCAAGAAAAAGAGATATAGAATAGATTAGAGAAAGACAAATTCTTGAGAAGTATTTATAGAGTTTAGAGAGTATCTATATACCTAACTATATGCTAACTATATAGGCTAGTGTCTTAATACTAGCTACTTAATAGAAACCCATAAAGCGCCTAAATAGGCTAGTTAGAGAATAGTAAAGAAAATATCTTTTATATTACCCCCCTCTTTCTTAGAGGTCGTCCCGATTCCTTGAGTCCTAAAAGAAAAAAGTATTTAGTTATATTAGCTTTCTATTATATAAATAGCAAAAGCCTATTAGTCTGCTATTAATATAGATGAATATAATTCCTATATTTTACTACACTAAACTCCTAAAAACCCTTAAAAGGAAA
Organism: Zopfia rhizophila CBS 207.26; assembly: GCA_010093925.1. NCBI lineage: Eukaryota > Fungi > Ascomycota > Dothideomycetes > Zopfiaceae > Zopfia > Zopfia rhizophila. Next base: position 3,212,033 of record ML994617.1, read on the forward strand.
AAACTTAATAGAGAAGAATAGAAAGAAATATGCGCTAATAATATTATATATAATTATTAAATAATTTATAATACGCGTATGTTCTATAACCTTAAGTAATACTACTTAATAACTTATTTTTCTTATCTTATAATTTAAGGTCTGCTTCAGCGGCAGAACTTAGACGTATTAATTATAAAAATTATATAGTTAAAAAAACTATAGCTTATTACTATAAATATTTTAATCTACTTTTTACTACTATATATAAAGGTAGTATCTAGTAATAGAGTAGTCAATTATTAACAGTAATCTCATAATTATATAAAATATAATATAAGGTTATAAGATTTCGTGTACTATGTAAGATATAGTTATTTTAAGTAGATCTCATAATTCTATACTATTTACGCCATACGTTATAGAGTTGTGATGTATATACTAATATTAATATATTACTACATAACTCTATATAGTTTCTATAGGGAAAAATAGCTTTTTTAGAAAGTAATAAAGTTAACTCTATATACGTTTATCCTTCCACACTAATTCTTTATTTTATAACTAGAAAGGTGGTGAATAGCTAGTTAATAAATAAAAATAAGCTTTTACTTAAGTAAGTATATAATTCTATACTTAACCTTTACTTCCTTTCTCTAATATTCACCTTAATATTAATATCTTGGGCTTGATGATACTTTACTCTTAGTTATATTAATTATATCTATTTTTAATTACTTTACTACTCTGATTCTTTAGTGAATTTTAAATTTCTTTATTTATTTAAAGCCTTAGCCGCTACTCACGCGTGAGTAGTGCTAGAGCTATTTTAATAATTTTATAAATACCTAGTAAAATTATAAAATAAGCGTTATAGTCTTAAGAGCTATAGCTATTAGATATTATAAAAAAGTAAATAACTTCACGCCTTATTCTTAATACACTAGTAATAAATCTTTAGGTTATAGTTAAATATATAGCTTAAAAATTAACTTTAAAAGTATTAACTAATATTATATAGCCGGGACTTTAGTAGTGTTGTGTCTTTAATATTTTTAACTATTACCTTTAGTATACTATATATAAAAATTCTAAAAGTAATCTATTAAACACTAAAAAAGCTACTACTTATAATAGTAACTAGTAGTAAGTTAGTAAATACGCTACTACTATATATAAAGCTAAGTAGTCTAAAAGAAATTAATTAAAATATTAGATAAAGTCTAAGGATAATAAGAATTTATATTAATATACTTATACCTATTAGATCTTCTATAAGCATAATTTTATTTATTATAAGGTAAATTTCTTTACTCTTTTAGATATAATTACATGCTAATATCCGCGCAGGAGGGACTTAGTAGTTTTAGTTAATATAATTCTATAAATATTACAGTTTATAAAAATACTAAAGCTCTATTTTAGTATACTAAGCTAAAGAGTATAGAATTATAGTAGTATTAGTATAAGCTTAATATTAATATTAGTTAATCTCTATTTACTACCTTCTTAACTACTTTCTATTTTTAGGCCTTAATTATAACTTCTTCTTATCTTTATAGCTATATAATATTTATTTAGATAGATAGCTTAAGTAGTAGTAAGAATAGTCTACTATACTAATTATTCTCTTCTTTTAATTAAAAAAAAGTTAGCGGCTTTAATAAGTTTTAGATTTTAAATATATATATAACTATTATAATAACGGAAGAGTATTAGATACCCAGCAAGTAGCTAGCTATTCTTTAAGAATATAGTATATATAGATTTTATAATACTATAGACTAGAAATAATTTTAACTCATTATTTATAATAAATTCTATAAACTTTTATAAGTTATAATTATCTAGAATTTGACTATATATTATCTAGAGTATAACTAGTATAAAGAGTTATAACTTATTATTATTCTTTTTTCTTTTTTTAAGTTTACTTTATATGCTTTTACGCTGTAAAAGGGTGCTCAGCTACTATCTTTATTCTTTTAAATAAAAAAGTAGTATTAGTATTAGCTCTTTTTTTCTATTATATAAAAGAAAAGTTACTAGCTTAGTAATCTTTAAAAAGCTTATTATAATTATTAAGATAGTACTTAAGCTTCTATATAAAATCTTTTACTAGTTATATTAGCTATTTAATCTTATATTAGAGCTACTCTTAAATAGTTTTATAATAAAGTATATCCTTAACTTTATACTAATTACTCTTTATTTTAAAGTATTTAATTAGACTAGGCTTAAAGTTTTTCTCCTAAGATAAATCATTCTAGCTCTCTAATAAAGAGATATAGAAAACTAGGTAGATATAAGCTATAAAAGCAAGTAAATCTAACTAATAAACTAAATAACTAATTTTTTTTATAATATAAAAGAGACCTAGATAGAGCATATCTAGCTTCTTATAAGAATAATAAATCTTAATATTTTTCAAGCATAGAACGATATATTATTTAATATTAAAATAATAATCTATATATTTTTTATTATACTACGTTGCCTGGTGCTTCTAAGCTTACTTTAGTAAAAATTTTATAACTTTCTATTAGCTATACTAGTATTTAAAATATTTCTTTACTTACTAGTAGAGGTTTACTAACTTCTTATAGAAATTCTATAGATCTTCTAGTGCTCTTAGCTAGTAGTTATTTAAAATACTATTAAAGTCTTAAAATAGTATTTTCTTAGCACATTTAATAAAACTTACTCTAAAAGATAAGTAGGTTTTTAAATTATATATATATTCTGTATACGGAAGTAATTTGTACTAATTATTCTGCTAATAGTTTAAGTATATACGCAGATAGAACTTAAGTTCCTAATTCTAATATTCTATTTAGCTATTAGTTTAAGAATAAAAAGCAGTACTAAGTTTATAATTAATTTTAAGATAATAGTAAAAATTAGACTAGTACTAGCTTATAAATAATATTCTCTAATCTATAATAATTATATTAGGGGGGTTGACTTTAAGAAAGTATTTTTCTAATAGCAGATTAGCTAACTAATAAGAAATTATTATTTTAATTATAGGTAGATATTAGACGTACTTTAAGAATTTATTAATAAGTATAAATACTATATTAAAGACGTTCCCATGTTAATCTATAGATAACAAGAGATTAATAATAAAATTTATTAAATAGTGTCTTTATAGATTTAATAGTAGAGAAATAGACTTAAGTAATTCCTATAGCTTATATCTATAGATTTTATAGACCTAATATTTCTCATAATAGTGAATATATATTCTCATATTTTATTTAAGCTTTAGCTAGAAGTATTTCTTTTTAAAAAAAATTTCTATCCTTATCAGGCCGTAATAGCCGCTTATTAGATTATTATAGTTCTTTATTAAAATATTTTACTATAGGTTTTGTTTATATAAGACTTAAACCTTATTATATTTATAAAGTAAGCTTATAGGATTAATAGTTTAGTTTAGAGCTTACTTAAACACTTTATCTATTTATTATTTTTTTATTAATTAAATAATACCTAAGTAGTCAGCATCCCGCTCTTAGATCTCCTAGATATAATTAAATAGGAATTTTAGAATTTCTAAAGTAAAAGCATTTTCATCTTATGTTACTTTAAGTATATAAACTAAAAAAACTATAGAGTAAGTAACTTATAGCTAATAAAGAAAAGTACTAATAAGATTAAAGTTTATAGACTTTTCTTCAGGGTCAACGTCTTTATCCTTATTAATAAAAATTAAAATCTAAGTTATTAAAAATAATATATTATTAACCAGTGCTTTACTAGAGAGCTTTTAATTAATTTTATTTTAACTATTACTAAATAGCTTATAAAGATCTATTATATTATTTATAGGTATCTAGCTATTTAATACTGTCTAATTTTTAGTAAATATTAAAATAATAAGAGCGCGTGACTCTTATATCTAGAGCTTATTTTAAAAAGTTAAAAGTATTATATATTCTAGTAATTAACTTTTTCTATATTTAAAACCCTTTGTGTAGTTAGGTTGTTAAGAGGGACTATTTATAAAATTATCTTTCCCTAACTTAAATTTAATTTTAAAGTTAAATTAGATAAGTTTTTCTATTTACTATAACTAACAAGGCGTTAACTTCTTTATTATTATGAAATACTATAAATTATTATAATTTAAAAGTACTCTAATTAAGTATGCGGCATATTTAAGGTAGTATCTTTAATACTTAAAACTATTAATAATAACTAGAAGCTCTTTATTATGTATATAGTATTAGATTTCTAAACTACTAAATTTTTAGCTGTAGTATATAACTAGCTTTTAATATAGCTAGCCCTATTCCATCTCTTATAAGAGCTAAAAGAGGATTCTAGTTAGAGTAAAATTAAATATATTTATAAAAACTATTAAAAACTAGTCTAGCTTAAAGTACTATAGTAAGAAAGCTTATATAAAATAATTATATAGTATCTAGAAAGCTTACTATATATTCTTAGGCTAGGACTATATAAGGTACTATTTAATTAGCTTTTTTTTTACTTTTTTATATTTATAAAAGTTTTACTTAGAGAGCACTTGTAACGCAGCTATTATATAATTAACTAGTAAATACATAATATTAGAATAGTTATAAATAAAGTAATAATAAAAGTTTGTAAATTTAAAAAAGATCTAAATATTTTAATAGCTCTCTAGCTCTAGCTACTCTTAAATAATTTTTATACAAACTAGGTCTATTATAACGCCTTTAGGTATTATAATAAAGCCTAGAAATTTAACTTATTTAGTGTTAAAGATATATTTAGATGTTTTAGTATATAAGCCCTAATTATTTAGTCTTTCTAATACTTTATAGATATACCTTTCATAATCGTTTTCCTTTTTAAAGTAGATTAGGATGTTGTTAAGATAGACTATATAAGTACAGTCTAAAAGTCTCTTAAGCACTTAATAAATATAAAACTAGAAAATTATAAAAATATTAGCTAACCTAAAGAGCATAATAAAATATTTAAAATAGCTATAATAAGTTTTAAATATAGTTTTTTATTTATCTCCCTTTTTAATGCGAAGCTTATAATAGGTATTATAAAAATTAAACTTTATAAAAATCTTAGCTTAAAAGAAACAGTCTAATATCTTACTTATAAATAAAAGTAGGTAATAGTTTTTAACTATAATATAATTAAAACCGTAGTAATTAATACAGAGCTTTATTATACTATTTACTTTAGAAATAAAGAGGATTAGTATATCTACTAGTAACTTACTAGGCTGGATTTATTTTTTTTTAAGTAAAGTATTAATATACTCTTAAAGAATTTCAAGCTCCTTCTTAGAAAGGTTATAGATAGAAAGGTTTAGAGGTATTTTATTTTCCTCTAGATCTATTATATAATTATATTTAGAATTCTAAGCTAGTATCTTTACTCTTCTACTACTAAATATCTATAGTAAATTTTTTAGGAACTACGGAATATTTAACAGGTCTAGGTCCTTAGGGGCTAATATATTATCTTTAGGTATATTCTAAAGCTCTTATAATACACCCTTAAGTAATATTACACGCTAAAAAAGCTATTTATAAATATTTATAATTATATAATAAACTACTATATTAGGTAATTAATTAAAAGAGGGGAAGTTCTAGACGTATTGTTTTAAGTAGTTAAGAAGCTTAAGAGTATAGTTCTTAAGAAATAAGAGACTTTAATTAAATGCTGCTATAGTAGGATTAGAATTATTACTACTACTTAAGTCTTAGGTTAATAGCGGCTCAGTCTCAGTGTACTTCTAAAAAAACTATTCTAGTTAGATTATTTCTTTAGTACCATAGCCTAAAGAGTGTATCTAGAACTGCTATAGGTAGAGAGTATATATAGTCTTACCCTCTCACATATTATCTAGTAAGTAGTTAACTATTGAGATAGTAATATAGCTTGATAATTCATTATCACACTACTATTTAAAGCTTCCATTTTAGAAACAAATCTTGGGATCCGCTTTTGCAAGCTATGGATAGCTAAGAACTAGGTTATAACCTATGAAGTTAGTAGCCTAGAAAGTCTGGAGCTCTATTATCTTAGTATGGCTGTGCATGTCAGCACACTTCAGATTCAACTCATAAGCTAAATATAACTGTAGTTAATGTTAATTAAGGAAACCTACTAGAGACTTTCTATAATAGAGAACCGTATTAAGATTGTGTCTTACCATAATGTTAAATTATATAAGATTAATCTTATTACTGCTGTTATAGAGAGCATGAAGTTTCACAGTCTCTTTACTATCTAGAATTAGATTAATAGTAACAGCGATTCGCAATCGTTTCCCATCAGATTCTGGCCCTAATTACAACCGGGAGAAGTTAGCAATTAGGGCTTATCTTTTTTCAAGTCATCTTTTTTCTGATTATGATTTTTCTAATATCTCTTAGAAGAATCGCCTTAACCAGTTTCAGATGGCTTACGGTTCTCTTTCAGGGAGTCTATGGAGGACTATTAATTTATTAACGCCTTTTTTAGTTCCAGCACTAGGAGCATTTCCTGACTTCTTCTGGAATTACTTTTTACTCTTGCGGGTCTTAAACGCGCTGCTAGAGTGGTTATGCTTCTAAGTTCCTGTCATAAAGCTACCAGATGGCTCGCGAGTAGCCTTCAAGTTATTACTATAGTAAGAATAAAGGGCTTCCTTAGTATTTAAGACTACATATTTAAACTTAGCCTAGGTCTTAATGTTCTGTAAAGCGTTGACACTTTTTATCTAGAAGCGGATAGACTTAATAAGCTTGCTCTAGATAAATCCAATCTTCGCCTGCTTCTACACGCTGCCGTTATAATTAATAAACGGTTAGAGGTCCATATACTAAGCCCTTAACGTAAGGTAATTAATTAAGTCTGTATATTAGTTATTAGGCTTTATCTTAGCGCCCTAGTACTTTAGCGCGTTCTCGAACTTCACAAGTACCGGATCTTAAGTAAAATCTCAAATACGAGTGTAGAGCTGAGGCCAAGTACGAATGGTACTAGAGTTTACCTCCTAAAGAATCAGATTCTTCAGCGTACTATCGCTGATTCTTGAGACGATCCAATAGGTATGTTGTTCAAATTCCTCTGTCACGAACAAGGATCGGAAGTGATTGTCCATGTTTTGGATCCAATCCTCCAGTGTTTGTGCTGAAGGAATTTTTCCTTTTAGCATGGGGGCGTTTGTGCTCTTCTGGAGTTGTTTAACTAACTTCAGTTGGTCATGATACGCTCACTCTTCCGCTGACTGAGCCGGGGGTTGCCTGTAGGCTGGTACCCATCCTGCTTGTGGCTGGGGAACTGCAGGGCTGTAGCCGAACAGGCTACAAAGGTAGTGGACCTCTTCTTCAGCCTGTGCAATCTCTTCCTCAGGGGCTCGCGATCTCCTAAGGGTAAGGAGACGGCCGATAGACTCATGGAGCCAATCGGTGTCCCTAGGGGGGTTCGGAACTGGAGCTGGTCCCACATCCCCCGTCCGTAACGGGATAGTGTTCGGGCCCGTTCCTGAGTGCGTATTTCCACGACTTGTGGAACACTAATCTAATGTTAATGCGCTCCCATTTTTGGCAGCGCCGCTTGTCTGACTAGCCGAGGGTTAGCCTTAGCCGGCCCGCTGGCGGTGCGACAGACGTTCGTGAGCATCTGGATTAGAGAGGGGAACTTGAATAGTGTCCCGAGCTCTAGATACTGCAGCACTAGAGGCTCTCCATGCGGGCGTGCCCGCAGTTCCGTCTGGCAGCTCCCCGTTATCGGAGCGCTCGTCGTCCGACGGTTCTCCGGGGGTGAGCTGCTGCATGTCCCCAATGGAGTAGTTCCCATCGTCGTCGAAGGCTTCCCGCTCTTAGAGTTGGGGTTCTTGATAGCCCTCAGCACGAACTTGTTCAGCGCTGGAGCTTCCATGATCCCCAATCCCTAGGGTGGCCGTCCGAGAGCCCTCGGGCGGCTCGCGAGTAGCTGCCTTACCTTTTCGCTCTTTCGTACGCGGAGCCATGAGGTGGAATTCAACCACGTTTTTTTTTTTTAAAATTAAGGGAGTAAAGATGGAACAAATTTCCTAGCTCTTCAAGCCGGCTGCCCTTCCGAAACGGAGTAGGAAGGATTCGAATGTGAGAGGGACTTCACAGGCAGGGAGCACGAAGGGCCAAGAAAGGGGGGTACAGGATAGATTGGAGAGAGACGAATCCTTGAGGAGTGCTCATGGGGTTCGGAG
>ML994617.1:3220305-3366331 GCA_010093925.1 Zopfia rhizophila CBS 207.26
AAGATATCTCTTTACTTACTAGTAAAAGTTTATTAACTCTTTATAAAAGTTCTACAGATCTCTTAGTACTTTTAGCTAGTAATTATTTAAAATACTATTAAAGCTTTAAGATAGTATTTTCTTAGCATATTTAATAAAACCTACTCTAAGAAATAAATAAGTTTTTCAGTTATATATATATTCTATATATAGAAGTAACTTGTACTAATTGTTCTGCTAATAGTTTAAGTATATACATAGATAGAACTTAAGTTTCTAATTCTAATATTCTATTTAGCTATTAGTTTAAGAATAAAAAGCAGTACTAAGTTTATAATTAATTTTAAGATAATAGTAAAAATTAGACTAGTACTAGCTTATAAATAATATTCTCTAATCTATAATAATTATATTAGGGGGGTTGACTTTAAGAAAGTATTTTTCTAATAGCAGATTAGCTAACTAATAAGAAATTATTATTTTAATTATAGGTAGATATTAGACGTACTTTAAGAATTTATTAATAAGTATAAATACTATATTAAAGACGTTCCCATGTTAATCTATAGATAACAAGAGATTAATAATAAAATTTATTAAATAGTGTCTTTATAGATTTAATAGTAGAGAAATAGACTTAAGTAATTCCTATAGCTTATATCTATAGATTTTATAGACCTAATATTTCTCATAATAGTGAATATATATTCTCATATTTTATTTAAGCTTTAGCTAGAAGTATTTCTTTTTAAAAAAAATTTCTATCCTTATCAGGCCGTAATAGCCGCTTATTAGATTATTATAGTTCTTTATTAAAATATTTTACTATAGGTTTTGTTTATATAAGACTTAAACCTTATTATATTTATAAAGTAAGCTTATAGGATTAATAGTTTAGTTTAGAGCTTACTTAAACACTTTATCTATTTATTATTTTTTTATTAATTAAATAATACCTAAGTAGTCAGCATCCCGCTCTTAGATCTCCTAGATATAATTAAATAGGAATTTTAGAATTTCTAAAGTAAAAGCATTTTCATCTTATGTTACTTTAAGTATATAAACTAAAAAAACTATAGAGTAAGTAACTTATAGCTAATAAAGAAAAGTACTAATAAGATTAAAGTTTATAGACTTTTCTTCAGGGTCAACGTCTTTATCCTTATTAATAAAAATTAAAATCTAAGTTATTAAAAATAATATATTATTAACCAGTGCTTTACTAGAGAGCTTTTAATTAATTTTATTTTAACTATTACTAAATAGCTTATAAAGATCTATTATATTATTTATAGGTATCTAGCTATTTAATACTGTCTAATTTTTAGTAAATATTAAAATAATAAGAGCGCGTGACTCTTATATCTAGAGCTTATTTTAAAAAGTTAAAAGTATTATATATTCTAGTAATTAACTTTTTCTATATTTAAAACCCTTTGTGTAGTTAGGTTGTTAAGAGGGACTATTTATAAAATTATCTTTCCCTAACTTAAATTTAATTTTAAAGTTAAATTAGATAAGTTTTTCTATTTACTATAACTAACAAGGCGTTAACTTCTTTATTATTATGAAATACTATAAATTATTATAATTTAAAAGTACTCTAATTAAGTATGCGGCATATTTAAGGTAGTATCTTTAATACTTAAAACTATTAATAATAACTAGAAGCTCTTTATTATGTATATAGTATTAGATTTCTAAACTACTAAATTTTTAGCTGTAGTATATAACTAGCTTTTAATATAGCTAGCCCTATTCCATCTCTTATAAGAGCTAAAAGAGGATTCTAGTTAGAGTAAAATTAAATATATTTATAAAAACTATTAAAAACTAGTCTAGCTTAAAGTACTATAGTAAGAAAGCTTATATAAAATAATTATATAGTATCTAGAAAGCTTACTATATATTCTTAGGCTAGGACTATATAAGGTACTATTTAATTAGCTTTTTTTTTACTTTTTTATATTTATAAAAGTTTTACTTAGAGAGCACTTGTAACGCAGCTATTATATAATTAACTAGTAAATACATAATATTAGAATAGTTATAAATAAAGTAATAATAAAAGTTTGTAAATTTAAAAAAGATCTAAATATTTTAATAGCTCTCTAGCTCTAGCTACTCTTAAATAATTTTTATACAAACTAGGTCTATTATAACGCCTTTAGGTATTATAATAAAGCCTAGAAATTTAACTTATTTAGTGTTAAAGATATATTTAGATGTTTTAGTATATAAGCCCTAATTATTTAGTCTTTCTAATACTTTATAGATATACCTTTCATAATCGTTTTCCTTTTTAAAGTAGATTAGGATGTTGTTAAGATAGACTATATAAGTACAGTCTAAAAGTCTCTTAAGCACTTAATAAATATAAAACTAGAAAATTATAAAAATATTAGCTAACCTAAAGAGCATAATAAAATATTTAAAATAGCTATAATAAGTTTTAAATATAGTTTTTTATTTATCTCCCTTTTTAATGCGAAGCTTATAATAGGTATTATAAAAATTAAACTTTATAAAAATCTTAGCTTAAAAGAAACAGTCTAATATCTTACTTATAAATAAAAGTAGGTAATAGTTTTTAACTATAATATAATTAAAACCGTAGTAATTAATACAGAGCTTTATTATACTATTTACTTTAGAAATAAAGAGGATTAGTATATCTACTAGTAACTTACTAGGCTGGATTTATTTTTTTTTAAGTAAAGTATTAATATACTCTTAAAGAATTTCAAGCTCCTTCTTAGAAAGGTTATAGATAGAAAGGTTTAGAGGTATTTTATTTTCCTCTAGATCTATTATATAATTATATTTAGAATTCTAAGCTAGTATCTTTACTCTTCTACTACTAAATATCTATAGTAAATTTTTTAGGAACTACGGAATATTTAACAGGTCTAGGTCCTTAGGGGCTAATATATTATCTTTAGGTATATTCTAAAGCTCTTATAATACACCCTTAAGTAATATTACACGCTAAAAAAGCTATTTATAAATATTTATAATTATATAATAAACTACTATATTAGGTAATTAATTAAAAGAGGGGAAGTTCTAGACGTATTGTTTTAAGTAGTTAAGAAGCTTAAGAGTATAGTTCTTAAGAAATAAGAGACTTTAATTAAATGCTGCTATAGTAGGATTAGAATTATTACTACTACTTAAGTCTTAGGTTAATAGCGGCTCAGTCTCAGTGTACTTCTAAAAAAACTATTCTAGTTAGATTATTTCTTTAGTACCATAGCCTAAAGAGTGTATCTAGAACTGCTATAGGTAGAGAGTATATATAGTCTTACCCTCTCACATATTATCTAGTAAGTAGTTAACTATTGAGATAGTAATATAGCTTGATAATTCATTATCACACTACTATTTAAAGCTTCCATTTTAGAAACAAATCTTGGGATCCGCTTTTGCAAGCTATGGATAGCTAAGAACTAGGTTATAACCTATGAAGTTAGTAGCCTAGAAAGTCTGGAGCTCTATTATCTTAGTATGGCTGTGCATGTCAGCACACTTCAGATTCAACTCATAAGCTAAATATAACTGTAGTTAATGTTAATTAAGGAAACCTACTAGAGACTTTCTATAATAGAGAACCGTATTAAGATTGTGTCTTACCATAATGTTAAATTATATAAGATTAATCTTATTACTGCTGTTATAGAGAGCATGAAGTTTCACAGTCTCTTTACTATCTAGAATTAGATTAATAGTAACAGCGATTCGCAATCGTTTCCCATCAGATTCTGGCCCTAATTACAACCGGGAGAAGTTAGCAATTAGGGCTTATCTTTTTTCAAGTCATCTTTTTTCTGATTATGATTTTTCTAATATCTCTTAGAAGAATCGCCTTAACCAGTTTCAGATGGCTTACGGTTCTCTTTCAGGGAGTCTATGGAGGACTATTAATTTATTAACGCCTTTTTTAGTTCCAGCACTAGGAGCATTTCCTGACTTCTTCTGGAATTACTTTTTACTCTTGCGGGTCTTAAACGCGCTGCTAGAGTGGTTATGCTTCTAAGTTCCTGTCATAAAGCTACCAGATGGCTCGCGAGTAGCCTTCAAGTTATTACTATAGTAAGAATAAAGGGCTTCCTTAGTATTTAAGACTACATATTTAAACTTAGCCTAGGTCTTAATGTTCTGTAAAGCGTTGACACTTTTTATCTAGAAGCGGATAGACTTAATAAGCTTGCTCTAGATAAATCCAATCTTCGCCTGCTTCTACACGCTGCCGTTATAATTAATAAACGGTTAGAGGTCCATATACTAAGCCCTTAACGTAAGGTAATTAATTAAGTCTGTATATTAGTTATTAGGCTTTATCTTAGCGCCCTAGTACTTTAGCGCGTTCTCGAACTTCACAAGTACCGGATCTTAAGTAAAATCTCAAATACGAGTGTAGAGCTGAGGCCAAGTACGAATGGTACTAGAGTTTACCTCCTAAAGAATCAGATTCTTCAGCGTACTATCGCTGATTCTTGAGACGATCCAATAGGTATGTTGTTCAAATTCCTCTGTCACGAACAAGGATCGGAAGTGATTGTCCATGTTTTGGATCCAATCCTCCAGTGTTTGTGCTGAAGGAATTTTTCCTTTTAGCATGGGGGCGTTTGTGCTCTTCTGGAGTTGTTTAACTAACTTCAGTTGGTCATGATACGCTCACTCTTCCGCTGACTGAGCCGGGGGTTGCCTGTAGGCTGGTACCCATCCTGCTTGTGGCTGGGGAACTGCAGGGCTGTAGCCGAACAGGCTACAAAGGTAGTGGACCTCTTCTTCAGCCTGTGCAATCTCTTCCTCAGGGGCTCGCGATCTCCTAAGGGTAAGGAGACGGCCGATAGACTCATGGAGCCAATCGGTGTCCCTAGGGGGGTTCGGAACTGGAGCTGGTCCCACATCCCCCGTCCGTAACGGGATAGTGTTCGGGCCCGTTCCTGAGTGCGTATTTCCACGACTTGTGGAACACTAATCTAATGTTAATGCGCTCCCATTTTTGGCAGCGCCGCTTGTCTGACTAGCCGAGGGTTAGCCTTAGCCGGCCCGCTGGCGGTGCGACAGACGTTCGTGAGCATCTGGATTAGAGAGGGGAACTTGAATAGTGTCCCGAGCTCTAGATACTGCAGCACTAGAGGCTCTCCATGCGGGCGTGCCCGCAGTTCCGTCTGGCAGCTCCCCGTTATCGGAGCGCTCGTCGTCCGACGGTTCTCCGGGGGTGAGCTGCTGCATGTCCCCAATGGAGTAGTTCCCATCGTCGTCGAAGGCTTCCCGCTCTTAGAGTTGGGGTTCTTGATAGCCCTCAGCACGAACTTGTTCAGCGCTGGAGCTTCCATGATCCCCAATCCCTAGGGTGGCCGTCCGAGAGCCCTCGGGCGGCTCGCGAGTAGCTGCCTTACCTTTTCGCTCTTTCGTACGCGGAGCCATGAGGTGGAATTCAACCACGTTTTTTTTTTTTAAAATTAAGGGAGTAAAGATGGAACAAATTTCCTAGCTCTTCAAGCCGGCTGCCCTTCCGAAACGGAGTAGGAAGGATTCGAATGTGAGAGGGACTTCACAGGCAGGGAGCACGAAGGGCCAAGAAAGGGGGGTACAGGATAGATTGGAGAGAGACGAATCCTTGAGGAGTGCTCATGGGGTTCGGAGAGTATCTATATACCTGACCACGCACTGACCATACGGGCTGGTGCCTTAGCACCAGCTACCCGATAGGGGCCCGTAGGGCGCCCGGATGGGCCAGTTGGGGAATGGTAAAGGAAATACCCCTTACAACTACCTACTTTAAAGAAACCTATACTCTGTTTTTATAGTATATAGCTAAGTCTACGTAACCTTACTATGTAAGATGTAGGTAAGTAAGAAGCCCCCTATATTAACTTTATAACAGCTAAGTATTATAATAATTACCTTTCCTCTTCTTTAGTATTACTCCCATTACTAGAACCTTCTATTATTAATCTTAGTCTAATCATCTTATATTTGGTTACATACTCTAAATATTATATCATATAGTTTTGTATTACTATTATATACTTTCTATATTAGGTATAAGACACCTTATTACTTCCTCAGAATACTACTATTACTATTATAGTGGAGCACATCAAGACACCTCAATATAAAAAGCCTTTGCATTCGCATAAAATGATGTGGGGAAACCCCCATAACAAGGTCTACCAAATACAAGGCTATCAAGAACAGTCACTTTGTCGCCAAAGTTAGACAGGGCCCTAACAGTTTCATCAAGACCGCCCACCATAGAATTCCATTGATCCGGCAAGGGCTTCGATTTCTGTGGTTTTGTGTACAGGTTGGGGCTAGGTTCACCTTAACCTCCTACTATGATCTACCTCAGCTCTCCTTCAAGAACCATCCCCTCTAGCACGATGGCGGATCATCACAAGCAACTAAATGCAGCTGAAATTAACCTCCACCACTATTCCCACAGACGCGGTGGATCCGTCAATACAGCCCACCTGGTTAGTACATCCCGTATCCGAAAACAGCTGCGCGACACAGCAATCTGAGTCCAAGCTTGTGACAACAGCACAGGCTCCATTTATAAACTGTGCATTGCGGCCTGATAGCTCGCAGTCTCCACCTGTGTAGCCGAGGTATGCGCCTGTGCACTCGCCCGGCACGTCGGGTCCGTCGTATGCGGCGACGGTCATGTTGTAGGACGCGCTGGCAAAGGATGGGAGGAGGGCGACGCAGGAAGCCAAGACAATGAAATGAGAGTTTGTGCAGAACTTCATGGTATTTTTGTGGGATTGGACTTCTAAGTTGTGGATGAGCCGTTTGAGAGCTAAAAGTTTACGGTCAGTAAGGTATTGAGCAGAGAAGTCACGTTGTTCATAGGACGTACGTATCAGCCGATGTATGCAGCCTTCAATGACTTGAAGTTTTAGTCCACAATTGTCGCTCTACATAGCAATTTCCCTTAACAGATCCGGAGCAAGCAGCGGTATTTATATATAATTCAATTGCTATATAGTCCCCAGTCTCCTTCAAATCCCTCAATCGTCCATAAGCAATACTATACCACCTCCCAACGTCATTAAACCCACGTCATTGCCCAATTTCAAAAGCATGAGCTGTACATGGACTGGATTCAATGCACCAACAGCCCGTGTGTACAGCATTCTTTTAATAGTATCATAGTAAACTTAACCTGATCTCCAGACAAATGCCATCGAGCTACCGTGTCTCGGGTTGCTCTGCACGAGGTCTGCGTTGAAGAACAAGAAGAGGATCGGAGCTAGTGCCGACCCCTGCGGAAGGCCTGCTTGCGGGAGCGCCTGCACGTCTGTCGTGAATCCATTGACGAGAATGCAGGCCTGTCTGTCCGTACAGAAGCCTTGCACCCACCGAACAATCGTCTCTGGGATCTGGCGCTGTCGCAATCTCCTGATCTCCGGCTCCGTTGCCACATTGTTGTACGCACCCTTGACGTCAAACGACACCAGCGACAGCGTCTTCTTTCCTCTCCACGCCTTGAACACGTCCTCGCAGAGGTACGACAGCGCGTGCGTCGTCGATCTCTGCTTCCGAGCTCCGAAGTGCGTCTTGGGTAGAAGATTGTACCCCTCCACCAGGTATGCGATCCTCTCCGCCACCAGCGACTCGAGCGCCTTGCCTTGCGTCGGGAGGAGCGAGATCGGTCTGTAATTGTTGGCAACGGTGTACAGGAAAACAGCGCTTCCAACGGGCCGTAGTACGGCTCCGTACAGTACGGACCTACGGATCACGTGACCCGTAGGGCCGTACTTGAAGCTAAAAAATTACGGGTAGACTGCTATCCGGATGGATTTTTTGCGGTAACAAGGACACCTTGACAAATTGCCAAGTAATCTGCCGGAAGATTGTTAATCCATGTCGCACAGGCCTTTCTCGACACCTTGAAATGCACCTTGAGATGCACCCTCATTCTAGGATTCCATCAACGCAGACAATGTTGTTAGACAGATACCTTCAAAATCACTCTTCTAGGCGTATTGCCGTCGCCCAATCTTCTTCTAGTAATTCTAGCACCCAGATTAACCATTCTGCCGCTTCAAAACGGCTCTAAAAAGCCCGCGCCGCATCGCCTCTGTCATTTCAATCCTCATCCTGCAAAAGAACTCCGTCATCTACCATCTCTATCAGCTCGCAATCACACAATTTTCCCGATTCGCAAGCAAACTGTGGCCTACACTTTGAAATCGACTGGAACAACATACACTGAGGTTAGAAGAAGCTGAAGGCAGATCAAGTTGGCTATCACATAAAGCATAAAAGCCAATTTCGTGGCAATCAAGAGAGGTCGGAGGTATATAAATATGGCGCAGATTTACAGTATACTAAGGACAACAGCTTAAAGACAAAGTTATGGCTTTATAAAACCTGCCACCTTTAAGGGTTAACTAGTGCTACCAAAATCGTCAACGGAACTGCACATATTACCAGACATTTACTCAATCACTACTAGATTAACATAGAAAAAGGACTTCTACTAGATCTACCTAAGTTACCTATAGATTCTTAGCAAGCTACACTAAGCATAGTAGGCACTAAAAGAACTATTTCTTATATACCTTAACAGAAAGATGCATTACAGAAGGCCTATATTAACTAAGTTATTATACAGAATTAATTCTTTAAATACGCTACTTTAATAGCAACTTGAGGTTTACTTACTTAAAACTAACTTAATTTTCTTATAGCCTTTTTATAATTACCTGTATTGCTTTTAAACTATATTATGTTAGTACTAAAGAATAAAAAGAAAAAGATTAGTGCACTACTAAGCTCCTTATATAGTAAAATAAGCTTTAGTGTTAATATTTAGACTTTACCTAATTATTTATCTTTTCTAGATATAGTAGTATACTTTATAGGTAAGTCTTTACTATATAGTAAAAATATTTACTAATATTTTAAATAGCAATTTTAATTAACAGGATTTTCTTATAGGATTTAGAAATCTTTTTAGTAATTATACTAGCGTTAACTAGGCTCAAGTTACTATAGTAATAATAAAGAAATATAATATTCTTAATAAATTTAACTACTTTATTAGTAATAATATAACTAATAATAATTTAAAGTTTATTTAAGGCCTTAATAATATACTTAAGTTTACTCTTATTATTAAGATTTAAATTTATTATACTAGTTACATAATTAACCTTATTATTAAAGCTCTTATATATAGAAAGGGTGTTAGTAAATTTAAAAAAAAGTTAACTCAAGCTACTCCTTAAGATTAGTTTAAGATATTCAATAAGTATAGTATTATTAGTAAACTATATAATTTTATTAACATAGTACTATCCTTATATAAGTAGCAAGAGTTATTTCTTGTAATTTAAAAGAATTTAAATAAGAAGAATCCAATTTAAAGCTTTAGTACACTTAATTTAGTTAAGAATAGTAGAATTTATTAGTACTTAATCTATCTTATATTTTTATACTATTTTAAGTTTTGTAATATAATCAAATATTTTACTCACTAATAGTATAGTTTAGTTAATAAAAATAAGAATAAAGAGTTAGGTTATAATTCTATTACTAATAGGCTATTAGATAAAGAATAAGATGAAATTAAATATCTCATAAACTTTTTAAAAAACTTTTATAAGATAATAAAGTATTTTAAGGGTAGTATAAGCAAATCCGGCTTTAGCTTTTTATAATAGATAATTATAAATTTATAGTAGCTTAATAAGGATCTCTATAAGATAGCTATTATACTAGCTAATAAGCTAGACAACTCTTTCTTAAAAAACGCCGTTAAATTTAGAACTAAAAAGCTAACTATATACTAGAAAATGTTAATAATTAACTTAAATTTTTTTTACTATGCTGTTACTATAATTCTTTATCTTACTTTCTAATTAACTTAATTTAAAACTTATTAAAAGAACTTTTCTATCTACTATAAAAAGGCTGAAGTCTTAATGAAGAAAGTCTTCAAAACATACTTTAATACAGTAAAGAATAAAGAGAATAAGATAAATTAATTTCTATTAATATAATAAAAGGTTCCTAATAGTAGCTATTATAATAAGTAATATATAAAAACACTATTAGTTAATTTTATTATTCTTATAGGTAATAAAGATTATAAATAAGCTTAAAAAGTAAATAAATTAAAGCTATACTACAGTACCCTTTATAAGAACCTAGAGAAAAAAAATAAGCTTATTAACAAGCTACTTTACTAATAGCTAAAAAAAAAGTAAAAAAAATTATTCTACTTTTTTTAGAATAGTTCTTAACTTTCTATTAATTTCCTGCATAAGCTGTGAATGTAAGCGAGCTTTTAATATAACTAAAAAAATAATTACTAATAATAAAAACTTACTTAGTAGTGTTATAATTAAGGTCTTATAATTATAAAAAAACTAGCTACGTAATAGTGTAGTAAAGAGTAATTTAGTTAAGCTTATATTATATATTAATAGTTTTCGTATACTTATTATATTTAATATACTCTTTAAAGAACTCTCTAGTATTAAAAACGCTATTACGTGATTTATATTATAGGGTTATGGGCTGTAATTAGCTTTAAAACTACTTATTTATACATACGTAACTTAATTTTAACCCGTAATTAGTCTCTAAAATTAATTAAGCTATAGATTACGGACTGTTAGAAGCCCTATAGGAAAACCTAAATATAAATAAAGGCTATTATAATATAGTAATATTACTTATTTTAATATAATTACTTATAAAAAGTGCTTTTAAATTTATACTGTATTTTCATGCTTAGCTATATTTTTAAAGCTTATATATATAAAATAGGGCTATATTTTTGGTATTAAGATTTATTATTAACGTTAAGCTTATTATTCTAAAGCCTAAGGCCTCTAAAAGCTATCTAAAGTAGCTTATTTCTAAGTCCTAGTATTTAACTTAATCTAATAGTATAAAAGGACTCTTTTTATTTTACTATAAAATTTAATTACTTCCTAATCTACGTCTTTCTATTACTCTTTAAAAAATTATAGTTTTTAAAAGGCTTAAGTAGCCTTTAATGGTAATACTTCTATAAGTTACTTAAGTTTTTTATTTATATTCTTTAACTCTTCTAAAGTAAATAAATTAGCGTAATATTATAATAGCTTATTACTTAAATAAAAGAGCTCTTAAAGTTACTTTTTTAGTAAATTTATAAAATTATTTAGGCTATTAGTAGCTACTAGTATATTAGTAATAACTTTAGTTTATTTTATATATCTTATATGCTCCTAAAGCTAGCTTTCTTTTTTATTCTAATTAAAAAACTTTTTTTAAGAGCTATAGGCAGAGCTAAGTAGCATTAAGCTTTTTTAATAATTAATAACTATTTATTAATAAACTTTATTCTAGGCTTAAATTAATTACTAAATCGCGTGGAGTAATGTAATACTCTTAATTAAATTCTTACTAGCAAAGCTTTTATCTACTATATAATTTAGCTAGTAATAATAATAGAAAAGCTTAAAATTTTAAATAATACCCTAATTAGCTAGCTAATAAAAAGAGGTAATATTAAAAAAAAATTCTATTTTAAATAAAAGTAAGTACCTTAACACTAAAATGTGTATATAAACTTTTTATAATTTTTATACTTTAATTAGCTAAGAAGACCTGGTAAAATCTTAATATATAAATAATTAATTAGAATACAGCTTACCTTAAGTTTTTAAAACTTTTATATTACTTAATATATATTTTTACACTTACTTTGTGTACTAAAAAGCTGTTTATTAATAATAAATAGTTTTAAAACTATACTCTTATATCTAGCTATTTTAAATACTCTAAAAATATTACCATTATCATCTATTTTGCACTATTATAGTAATAGTAAAAGTAGAGGCCTTAAGTAGTAACTTTTTTTTTAAAATAATATATATTTTATAACCTGCTAATAATTTACAAAAATAGTGCTTAAAGTTATTAGTATTATAAGTAATAGTAATAGTAATTTAATTTTTTTTTTCTTACTAGTAACTTGCTTAGTTGCTAATATTTTATTAGATATTAATTTTCAGAAAAGCCCTATTTTATTTATATTTAAAATATTGGCTAAATTATACTCTTAATATAATACTTAAAACTTTTCTATATATTACTCTATTACTAGTAAGGTGTTTACTAAAGCTGTCTTGCCTTAAATATTATATAATAAGATATTATAATAACGCCTATATCCCTTTAGCTAGCTATTAGAAAATAGCGGCTTTTTTTTAGATTAATATTAAGGCATTATACTTTATAATTTGTTGGCTATAGCTTGTAAAATTAAACTATTTACATAGTAATAATTAGCCTGTATTTGTATATACTACTTAAATAAAGCAACTTTAAGTTCTAGCTAATAGTTTTTATGACTGTTGTAGGAGTACAAATAATTATTCTTTTTAAAGTGTTTACTATTAAGACTTTTATACTTATAGCTTATAGCCTGATGGACAATAGTTGGATCAATTTTACAGCTGAACTTGTTACTAGCTTAGGTAGCAACGTTCTGATTGGTTAGGCCTGGATTCTGCTTCTTATACTGCCGGATTTGTTGCCTCTCATAATCAGAAACGGCATGGCGCCTTTGACGATTGGGGTCCCTTGATTTGCCAGCCATAAGTATATAAGTGATTTGGAGAGATATAAGCAAACAGGTAGGGTTTTTCTAGGCTTTTGTAGGCACCTTGAGAATTTGGCAACTACGCCAATCGCAACCTGGGTTAAGCAATTTTCTATACAGATTGCTAAGCAATATTGCCTGAAACAGGTAGTAAGCAATTACGTGTAAAAATACGACTGTTCCAACGCTATTTTGCTTATGCCGATTATAGTGCTTATTCAAAATATTGCTACTATCCAGGTTTTCCTGTAGGCCTTTCGCTTCGGCTTCTGCAGCGGCACGATCTTCGCAATCTTCTATTCCTTCGGCACCTTCCCCGTCTCGAGCGACCGCACGAAGAGTACCGTGATCTCATCACCCAAGACGGGCCACATCTCCCTCCATACCCTTGCTGGCAGACCATCTCTTCCCGGTGCCTTGTCTGGGCTGGCTCTGAACACGGCGGCCTTGACCTCGTGCTTGGCTATGGGTTCTGTTGGCGCACATTGGCGCATTGCAATTCTTCCACTGCTCGGACGTCTTGGCATGACTCTGCTAGGGTCTTGGATGACTCATTGGTATTGCTGCCTGCTTGGGAGATGTGTATATATTTCAGTCCTTGCCACCCTTCTGAGCATCTTCTTGCTCATGTAATCCATTATGTTACTTGCCCTCTTGCCTGTCTTCCATCAGGTTCCCACGGCAGCTGGTCGTAGGCAGCTGCGGCGTCCTCCTGTTCGCATGGTGGCGGTGTTGGGAAGAAGGCCTGGAGCAGCTCCTTCCCGATCTCATGGTTCTCGGTGGCAACCTCTCCCTCTGTGCCAGCCTTCTTGATCGGTGGCACTCGGGCGAACGAGCTGCTCCCCTGCGAGTCTAGGTACTTGGCCGCCTTCCACACATTGTCGCTGTCGTCGAGGAACGCCTCCCAGTGCAGCTTCCTGTGCCGTCGGATCGTCCGGTAGAAGAGCCTCTTCGCCCGCGTCGCCGTGTTGCGCAGCTCTGCATCCTCCCTTCCCTGCCGCCGCATCGCGCACGCCCGGTTCCTCCAGTACGTGTACGACTTCCTCAGCGCCGTGAGGTCCTCGTTCCATCACCTCTTCATGTACAGTGATGGCTTGGCACGCGGGCAGTACATCTCCAAGGCCTTGTTCACCCACGACGTGAGCCGGCTCGCCATCTCGTCGACGTCTTGGCTCGGGAAACCTTCCTCCTTCTCCTGTTCGACCGCTCTTCTGATCTTGTCCCATGGCGCACTCTTGAACAGCAGTCTTTCCTGGCTCTCCTGCCTGACCATGTCGACACAGAAGATGCTCTGAATCGCCCGGTGGTCCGACCCGTACTCGTGCTCCCAGATAGAGCACTTCGCTAGATCGCTCGCTAGCCCCGGCGTCGTAAGCATCAGACCGATCGTGGTTACACGTATACCGGCGGTCTAGGAGGAAAGTGGAGACGCGCTTAACAGCTACCAGAATGACATCGATTATAGATCAATAGGACAGACCGACAGCAGACCACATAGAATAGGCTGCTAAATGTAATAGGAGCCCGCATCAAATGAGAGCGGGAGGGGGGGGCTGTATACTATGATAGGATGCGAGTAAAGACGGTGGATTGATGGAGGGCGAGTGAACGCGCGCGTTAGGCTTCCCTAAATGTAGACAAGGCGATATTCTAACAAGGCAGGTATGGCGGAGGAAGCGTCGATAATATATCGACAGGATGGATGTGGGTCCATTTTTGGGCTCGTTCAGTTGTTGTGAATTTTAGGAAGCATGAAACGAGACAGGATGGGCCGGTGCGGGAACTAGGTAAGAAAAGTTGACGGGGTTACAGGGGTTGGACTTGACACTTTGGGTGCAAGTGACTTCAAAAGCGGCGACAGAAAACCTCCAAAAAAGGAGTCAAAAGTCCCCGGACATAGAGTTACTGTAGTAAACTCATCCCCAGATCACTCAGCAAAGCTATTGCAACTCGCAATCTCGACATAATCAAGATCATACTAGCGTCTGGCGGTAGAGCGAAAAGTATAGTCCATCACTAGGACATGTTCTTGGGGAGGAAAATGGCACTTCTAGAGGCTGTCGACACCAGGGATGTGGCTTTCGTGCAGCTACTGTGCGATGCTAGTGCGGATGTGAACTCTCCTACAACATTAGGAATCCTTCGAACATCTCTTCAACGTACGGCTAAACTTGGAAGCTATAATATAGTTCAATATCTAATTAGTCGGGGTGCGAACTTCAACGCAGAACCTTCATTATCTAGTGGCGGAACTGCATTACAGCTCGCTACTATCAAGGGATACGTTGGCATAGCGGAGTTCCTCTTGCAGGAGGGTGCTAACATCAACGCTGCGCCATCTAAATTCTAGGGAAGGATCACATTTGAAGGTGCAGCAGAGCATGGACGTATCGGTATCCTACTGCTTCTCATGAGGAAAGAGGTCGATATTGTTTCACACGGCGGTAAACAATATGGCTGGGCCCTGAAATTTGCGGAGGACAACAAACAGATTGCGTCTAAGAAGCTGGCTGAGGAGCTTTACCATTCTGCCATGAATGGAACTGTATAGCGAATCAGCAATTCTGGAGTAGGTGGAGCAAAAGCGAGTGAAGTAACACTTTGTAGGAGGGAATTTTCGTATAACGAGGTTCATAATTTTAAATTTTAGCTCGCATAAACATCAAGTCGCCAGAGTTTCTCAAAGGGAACTCTTAGTCCCGTTTTCAATTATTGTTTCTGACCGGATGCAGGGAAAAGATGTGGCTGCAACCTCATGGATTGAAAACTAAGGATGGCTATCCTACTTAAATAATGAGTGAGATGAGCTGGAATGAAGATTCCTAATCTCCTGACGTTGACAAGGGAGGATCCACAATCTGACGACAACGGAATGAAAACAACCATGGAACGAAAACAATCGAGCATTGCTCGATTACAACAAGCAATGGTACTACCTGAGAGGCTAGTACTCGGTTACATAGTTTACATCGGGAATATCGTCTTCTACCATCTCAGAAGGCAGATGATAAAGGACTCAAAATATTGCGATAGAGGATTCTTGATATAGTGCATGAGGTTCACATAGAGTCGATTGTTCCTGGAAAAATCTAACTAATGAGTGGGGCTGTGCTAGAATCTTCGATAGTTTATTTTAATATCTTCTCCAGCTTCGGCAGGCGTTTAATTTGCTTAGCTGTGGATTTGGGAGACATGATTTGCTTTTACTATCATCCTTCAAGGATAGCAGAGTGGATAACGTCAACATACATCAAGATGCTGAACATTCTATAAATCGTGCATTAATGACCCAAGCCTCAAATTTATCAGACATTTCCACTGCTGGTAAGATTTGCGCACACAAACAAATTATGTGGTCTCCAATATCCTTAGCCTGCCCGTTCGCAGCCAGGGATTATGAATACAGCAAGCTTTGTAGATCTAAATCTAGGTGTCTACATGGAAAGGTTCCGGATTCGGCTGGAAAGATAAGATCAGGTGTGAGTTAAAAAATCTCTTAATATGTCTTGTGAGAGCTCGGTTATGATGTACAACTATCAGCCTTATTTTGGTGCCATGAGCGGGATATTTCGGATTTCTGCTTTTGCTTGCAAACTTCACTCGTTCTGGTTTAGCATTTTCCTAGACATTATCCATCACTCTTCATTTGCCATCAATTCTTTTTTGTATATCAAGATGCTCTGCGTGACCTATCAAAATGTTCTGGCCTGTATCCAGATAAGCCGAAGGGACCCCGGTTAGGCATCATGAATCTACAGAAGCAGTTTAAAAAACGGGCGATGAAGACTGTGTTACCTGAATGGATTTCTAGACCAGATTGATAAGGAACAAAGCCTGAACTAGAGAACATGAATATCTTGGTCTTGGGGTGGCGGTGATAACAGCACATTGCGTATCCATGCCTATAGGACGGAAGGAGATATCGGGTCACGTACATGGGGTCCCGAAGTTTCTGTTTGTTCCCTGTCAACCTAGAGTCCGGTATGCTACCCTTGGAAGTTTGCAAGACCTTACCAATTTTGCTGATTATATCACAAGGCCGCCCGTCGTTTCTTAGTTATTCACCTACGAGAAGTACTGCATCAGATTCTCGCATAAATTTCGCTCGACGCTGGTTGAGCGTTCGCGACAACGAGCATACCGCATGTGGGCGTGTACAAGTTGCACCCGAGCCGAATTGGATACCCACGCGGCCTATCCATACCAACAAGGATGATGACCGGGTTCACGTCCGTCGCGGAGACACAATTTCTTCCAACTCCTAGTATACCACACTAACCCATAGGTAGGGCAAAGTGAAGGACAAACCTGTGCTCACTCGAGAAAAATGTTGAATAGTGGGTGATCCAATTGCCATCCTTACCACACTTGAAGACATTCGCGGATGCCATCGATATAACTCGACGACCTGATATTTCATACTTCTGGGTAGATTGGTTGTGCATTATGCAAGACTCAAAACGGGATTGGCATAGAGAGTGTCCGCAAATGTGCGACGTCTACGAAAGTTCGTATTGCGAAATTACGGCGACTCCGGCGATGGATGGCGCTGAAGGCCGTTATTTCGAAAGAAATAGGGAACTGGATATACCGTTACGGCTAAGGTTTAGGTACAATGAAATCTCAGAACCAGATTCGGAAGAAGGATATCAGATCACTATCCAATATCAGGAGATGTTGGGACATCCTTCTCCGGTTTACACTTTATATGATCTCTGCAACACAGCCTATCCAGGGCCCGAAAGTATATCGACGTGACTGTAATTGTGTGCCTTATACCTTTCACCACTACAAAGTCCCATCGAACAATATAGCTGCTCCACTCAATTCATATTCATGCCTATTAGGTACGTACACCAGTATACAGCATACACTCCGTATCCAACCACTGCCAACACCTATGCTATACTAGTGGGACGCGCCATCCTTAAGCGTATCTCCTCCACGATCGCACAGGATGGAATATTCTGTTACTAACCTCTGAATCTAACGAGCTCATTGGATTCATCCGTCTGGGTTAGATTACCAGCAAAACTCAGTTCCCGTGTGTTTACCGCTGTATCTTCATTACGGGATTATGTGCTTCTGTTATGTCAGCTCTCCACTCTATACTCGAATCACTTTAGCGTACCCTTGGTTCTTGTAACCGAGCAGCACGATTGTTTCATTCCCCTGTCGATCCTTATAAAGATTACAAATCCTCCTTCTAGCACATTCCACTAGTTATTTATATAGGATAGCTCTACTCAGTTGTCAATCAATCGAGTTCTCTCCATCCTCTTGTGTCCTTCGAAGGTTGCTCGGTGACGGTTCTACCTCGACCATGTGCAGAAGCAGGAGCAGCAGCAGTCCCATAGCCAGTATTTGTCCGTATCCCCATGTGTGTTCGCTGTTGTCGAATTGGATATGTTTGTGGCTAGGACCGAAAACGCGTATCAAGGTGAACGATAGCGTTAAACCGATTCCAGCTGTTGCAAAGAAAACTGACAGAATCCGCGTTATTGGATAGAGCCTTCCGTGCCTGTGGAGGAAATCGTCATAGATGATAACAGATGCAGCCAACGCAAGCGCACAAATATAGAAGACCACAGATAATGCGAAGATGACCCATCCCTCCAGACTTCTTCGGCTACTGAGGGTGCTTACAAATAGACAGTGAGCTGAGTATGTTTCAAAGTCTCCCATGCCGCCCCGGGCTATGAATGGAATGTGGTAAAAGAATGGAGAGAGTACGACAAAGTTGGTGAACATGAGGAAGAGGCGGATCCTGCATTTCCATGTACTGATGAATAGATCGTGCAGTGTCACAAGAGTGAGGAGATGCACTGCAAAGGACAAAAGTGCAGAATGGCCAGCAGTGAGCAAATGGTATAGCTGCAGATCGCATATCCGAATGTACGCTGCAACGGATATAGAAAGACCGGTAACCAGCTGTTGGTCACTAAGTGTAAGGAGAAACCTCTGAAGCGTTTCAAGGCGTAACCCCATCCTTAGGAGCAGCCTCCGAAGAGTCTCGATTGCTGATTCCGTCCTTATAATTAGCACTCGACTAAAGGACGTTCTTTCGCTTCATACATGAAAGGCAGTCAAAAGCCAGGATAATAAGGCTAATCAATATAGCGAGGAATACGGAGACTAGAAATGATATAAGAACCTATACAAATGAGCACTGACGGCATATATATCGGCGAACATTTCAACCTACTCCTAGACCTCCAATGTCGGATTCTGGCCGCACAGAACCTCTCTGGTCCTTTGCTAGACAACTGACTTCGCAGGATATGCTGTATGCTATCAATCACGCTGGAGATATGAAAGCGACTATCGCAGTCTTAATGATATAGTCTCGCTCCGAGGACTGGCGCGTTCCTATATATCATGCACCAATGGTGTAATACCTTGATCTAAATTTAGTAGTAAGACAATTGAGGAGTCTGCCTTGGGAACCAATCCAATTGTAATACTTCCTTACTCCCTGAGTGCAACTCTACGTATTGGCTTTGACGTAACGTTCCACACTGTGCTGCGCAGTGGCAACCTGGTGCCACAGAGTATCAGGATGCGACTGAGAGAAGCGTCATCCTGGTCGGAAAAATGTGGATCATGGAGTACTCTCAAAGCCAGCGCCTTGTCAAAGTTTTTGTTTGGTAGATTTAGACAACAATGTGATATTACGCGCCAGTTGCTGTACGCTCCACATGCCACATTTTGCGACTGGGATGGCGGGGTAGGGTGTAGCTAATGCTTGGCTTCATTTCTGTCGTGGATTTGTTCCACGTGTCGAGTGCCGAGAGGCCCGCGTGCTTGTGAGGCTGACTTTCAGCATCTACTCCCCCAATGACCCCCTCGCTTCGCTCAGGGTCTCCAAAGGGCTTGCGCGTGATTTGAGAGTTGGTAGCCATCGCTAGACGTTTCCGACGCTTGAGATCGAATTTTGAAGCTGGTAATAGATAACGTTATTAGCAGGTGCTAAAACTTTAAGCAAGCAATACAATGCTAAGACTATAATACGGTAGAGATTCGCACGTAAATAAGCCGTAGTAGCCATACAGACAATTTAGGTATCCTTGCCAAGCCTGCTGAAAAACGGCGCCCTCCTCAGAAACCTCATCCAGCGTTCTCAGGGTAGCTTGCAACGGTAGTTATTTCGAAATTTCTCGTCCTTCCGCCGCGGCAGAGACTTGCCCTAAGGTCCCTCAATCTCCTTCTCGCGATCTGTTTGGCTGAGACGAACGGTACGGCAGGCAGCGTAGTCAAGCTGTCGCATTTTTTGGAGTAGCCGAAGGGAGGTAAAAAGGTTATCAAGGTCGAAGATATGGCCATTTAGAACCAAATACGGCTTTCCATCTGTATATCGACGGTCTGCGAGGGTTAACGCGCTGCTCTCTATCGGTAAAAAGCCCTCCTTCGTCCATTTAGTATCAAGCTTATATAATCCAATCATGCCGTTAGAGTGGAATAACGATCTAAAATGTACGCTCTATTACCTAGATACTAAACTTTAAAGCCCCAACGTTCAGATTTTGTTAGTATATTAACTATTTCGTGCGCGCGGCTGGTAAACTTTTGAATAGATTCATCGACAGAAAGGTCCTTGCCAGGTATCTAAAGCTGCCGCGGTATCGCCTGGAGGTGCTCGGAGAGAGGCAAAACTCAATCAAATATATTTTCAAATGCCTGCTCGGGTGTCTGTTTAGGTCAGGCATAGTTAAAGTAGTAATTAATTTGCTAAAAACGGTATTTTAAATACAGTTTTTAATAGTGTAACAAACACATTAATTTTAGGGTCCCTTAGTAGTCCCCTACCGCAGTCTCATTGTATAATCCAATATAAATCAAGGCGCCTAGATTGGCACTAATCTCATGTCTTCCCGTGGGTTTCCAGGGACGATTTCGATTGAAGGTGCCTTCTTCGGCGATCGGGACATGCAGGGCTGCATTCCTAATTGTATTAGCCGCAAGATCGTCAAGAAGCTGTGAAGGGAGGAACTATATGAAGAGATTGTAGGGAACCGCTAGATCAACGCCGGGAGGGAGATTTGGGCGGCCGTGCAGAGGATGGTCTTCGAGATGCATAGGGTCGTAAGTAGGCGGCTCTCCACGGTCAAGACGGGGTTGCAACTGCTCAAAAATAGACAGGCTAGGAATGAAGCCTTTATCGTTCATAGAGTACTTTCTAGGCATGACGTTTAGATATTGTTGCTGGTTGTCAAATTTCAGTATCAAAAAACAGACAATTTTTGGTGTCTCTCGGCAGGGCATTGTGGCTAGTGGTTGCTAGTACGTAGCTCAGCCTGCCCTAGCTTTCTAATTGGCTCAAATCCCTGCGCGCACGGGCTATATTTCTCTGGTACAATTTCCACAGACACGAGCCTTGGCTTGGGTGACGCCCTCCTTAGTAATAGAGCTCTTATTGGCTAGAAACCGCTTCGTTTAGAGCTTGGCACCCCATCAACCTCAATTTGCCACTCGAGAATTGTCGTGGTAGCATGAGACATTTGACAGTATGCCACAACACTACGCCGGATGTTGCACTATAGGCGCCGCGGGTCACTGCATCCAAATTAAATCAAACACCATTACGCTCAGAAAAGTCAATGGCTTGAAATTTGACGATAGATATGGCCAAGCGCTTCATCCGGACTACTTTATCAGGGTGGCAAGCTCCGCATTGAACATCAAGGCGACAATAACTTCTGAGCATAGATCCAGCCTAAGATTTGTCTCTATTAACATTTATTTAGGATGATATTTGACTGCCTTGAGATGAAGAAGGCATTTTAATGAGGCTGCCAAGAGGGACCTCGTATAACTCGTAACGTGATAATACAATAATATGGATGGAGTAACTTTTTGCAGATATATTATGTCGAATCGTCCCGTATTTGGACCAGCATTCTTCACCCCTCTTATGTGGCGCGAGTTGATATAGGGCATTACTAAGTAGGAATAATTTCCGTCGTCAAGCCCCAATGGGTCAGCCACGTTCAGGGGCGACGGTAATTACGAGGGGACAAATGCACGGGCCAGTTCTCATTTCGAGGGTGCACTGACTCGAAGGGTTTTCTCCTTCAACATCCCCCACACTCGCACAGATTCATGTTCTCAGTCGTTTAAGTCGCACAAATCGCCCGCGAAGGCGCGGCGGGCCATTTTTCACCATCAAGCCACTCATTTAGCAAGTCGAATCCACGTCATTCATTCAACTATGCGCCCCGCCATTCTACTACCATTGCTACTCTCAGCCGCCGCACACGTCGTCGCTGACGGAAGTGGAGCCGTCTGGGCGACTCCCCACGACAGCTATTCCTCCTCCGTTGGCGTGCTGGGGTGCAAGATCAATACTGATCGCGTTGCTTATTGGCCCGGTACAATTGACTGCAGCAATATATGTATATCACTAAGCTATGAGGGCCGTTCAGTCAAACTTCTCCGTGTCGACCAGTCCGGCGGAGCCTACGATGTTAGCTACGACGCCTGGAACTACCTATATACAGGCCACTCGGCTAAGGACAAACCCACGGTTGGCGGTGCTGTCCCCATGGCATTTAAAAATCTGGATGCATCATCTTGCGCCTCCCTGATCCATACGGACGGCAACAAGTTACCGCTCAGCGCGGCCAACAGCATGAACTTCTTGGCTAGTTGCCTCGACCAGCCCGACAGCTGGATTGCCCAGAATTATGTCCTATATAACGTCCTTGACGCAATCTGTTCTCGGGGATACGATGAGGAATGCGCGCTTGACTGGCCGGCGGCCAACCAGGCCACATGCCCCCATTCGATAGGGCAGCCTGTGGATTTAACGACAGCCCCGGTTTACAATGTCCAGTACGGCACTGGCAAACTGGTTCTGGCTTCCTCGGGACAAGAGGTGGCTAACGTAGCGGGGAGTCCTGGACGGAAAATGTGGCAACCGAGTGTGAATGGGTTGGCAATGTTGGTGGCGATCTCATGCTTATTAATGCATCCCTTTCCACATCACTTATAGCCTCACCAGGGACAGGAAACGGTGGATGGTGTGCGCCTAGGGGCTGAAGGGTCAGCATAATAATACCGCATGTATGTAAGGAACCTCTTAATGAGATGTCGATATGTAATAACATCTTGAACGAACAAGCCGTTGCTACCATGTGCAGGATTGAGCTGGCGATTGAGAGACAGCGGCCTGAAGCTAGGTACGGGCAGCGCGCACTCACGGAGAAGTTCCGTACCGCTAGACAAACTCGGGGAGAAAATTCCAACTTGGGAGTTCGCAAT
The DNA here is from genome assembly GCA_010093925.1 of Zopfia rhizophila CBS 207.26. Classification (NCBI taxonomy): domain Eukaryota; kingdom Fungi; phylum Ascomycota; class Dothideomycetes; family Zopfiaceae; genus Zopfia; species Zopfia rhizophila. The sequence continues at coordinate 3,243,167 of ML994617.1, forward strand.
TGTCAGTGGTCCCAACAATTATTGATTGTTAAACTTTATTAATTAATCGATATTGATTTCCGATATTGTCACTATCAATTTACCTCTAAAAATTGATTGAAATTATCAATTTCTCATACATGGATTTTAAAGAGCTAGAAAGCTGTAGTAGGGCCTTGAGTAGTGGCTATATAAATCTTATTGGCTACATACACTGCGGATTATAGTTCGGCCGATCCGTCAGTTTTCCACACAATACAGATTTTTCACGGCAACAAGCTGCATTTACACTACATTAGCGGCTCAAATGGATGAAGACGAGGCTTCTATTGCTAGCTCCGAGCTCTCAGAGCTCAATAGTGACCTATTTGCAAGCACTGATGTTGCCATGGGTAGTACATCCCCAGAAGTCTATCTATTTGTGTGACTATGAAAGGGGGGGTATATATGTACAAGATTAATGCCAAGGTGGTGTGAAAATCTCCCCGCAGTGGCTGTAGTGGCTTGATGCCAGCTGGCAGCTGCAAGCCGCCTGCTTACAACTGATAACCCCGGCAGGCGATCGAGCGAAAGTTCTACCCCGAGTCCTCCTCAAAACGTCGGAAACTGCGGGCGACGAACACCCAGATGCACGCTCGAACACCCTAGGGAGGTAAGCAAGCTACAAATCCGTCCGGTAATAGCATTTTCTACTACGAACGCTACACAATCAAGGTCCGGTCCTTTATAGTAACTATAAATATTCGCATCCACCTCCAGAATCGCCATAATCTGAAGGTTACTAAGGAGGATAGCAGCGTCCTTCAATCTCGGGAGGCATACTGGGAGAAGATAAGGAACAAAATATGGGTTAATAAGGATGTAAAAGAGAGAGCTACTACAGAAAAAGCCCTTTAAAATACGAGCTAATACAGTGCGGTTCGAGAGGCAATCGCAGATGTTGGCGCAATTTGCGATTGGCAACCTTGCTACCTTGCATCATTATGTGTAACCGAGCAAGGGTTTTCATTCCATTATTATTTTCATTCCACCAGGAGATTGCAAATCCTCCCTTGTCAACATCAAGAGGATAGGAATCCTCATTCCAGCTCATCTCACTCATTATTTAAGTAGGATAGTCATCCTTAGTTTTTCAATCAATCCAATCCTTATGACAATCTTTATGAGTACTTCCAACTGCCAAATATGACCTCCATGAGGTTATGAGCCCGGCTGACGAATCTCATATATCACTCGTTTTCGTACGACCTGATCCAAATTGTCTATCAATTGATTCCTCACGGTTGTCAAAAATGACAAAAGATACCGGAGTACCAAAGCTCAAAGGAGCTGCAAATCTTGCCATATGGCTGTTCAGGCTTAAAAAGTATATGACAGCAAAAGGCACATGGGACGCAGTTGAATTTGTTCCGTACAACCAAAGTACACGGCAAAAGTCTCCATCAATTCCACGCCAAAGCGACGATAGAACGTCTGTTGCTCCTGACAGCTCATCACAAGAACCAGTCAGAGAGACAATCAAGACAAAGACACCCACACCTGGATAGACAAAAACTGATCCGGAAAAGAAGCCGAAATTTGGAGCTACAAGCGACTACCAAAAATTCGACTTTAGCCTGGAATTTACGAAGGACCAAAACGACTAGGTACTACATCCTAACAACGGTAAAGCAATCAACGACATCGTTATCCACTGCGAGGACATACCAGCACGAAAAGTCGACGGAATCCTGGCGGCTTAATGGGTCATCGACACCCTTATCAAGCACTACAAGATCAACACAGAACTCCAGAAGTATCTAGTTGTTGAACGGATCTAGACTACGACGTACGCTTTATGCAAAGACATGGAAGACTATACCAATAAGTTCAGAATCCTTATTCAAGACATTGCACGGCAAAAAATTACAATTGACTTTATGCTCAAGCATGCAATGATCCACAATCTTGGAACGTACTTTATGTCCTTTCAAGAACGAAAACGTGACACGGGCATCGAATCGCTTTCGTATGATACTCTTACAAGTCAACTCCATAACGAAGAGCTCGTGAACAAATCTCAATCCAAAGCTGCTTCACATGCAACAAAAGGCAAGAATCAAAGTCAAAGCAGATTGCCTGGCATAAGCAAAGAACACAAGTCAAAGACTTGCCTATAGTGTAAAAGGGAAGGCAAGAAAGAAGAAGACTGCTGGTTTAAGCACCCGGAAAAGGCTACAGACGGCTGGCGTAAGAAGCAAAAGGATCTTCAAAAAGATAAAGACAGCAAAGCGACATGGCTTATCCTAACTAATACCTTAACTAATACCTTTCTAAGCTTCTTTACCTACAGTGACAAAAGTAAGACAACGTACGACACTTTATCAAAGGTCAATGTCTATAATAACCCTACCTGGTTTATCGAAATGCATGCTGCCAGCAGGACCCTAAGCAGAACTAGAGAAACCATACAAATTTCAAGCAAAGAAACGATACGGCTTCTATGTCAGCTTCGGAACGGCAAAACCTCTTTCCACACTATTAAAAATATTTGGTATCACCTAGACAGCCCTATTAACATCTTGTCAGCCATGAGAATGAGACGCGGGGGCTATACTCTTAATTAGAAAGATAAAAGAATCAAAAATCGAAAAGACAATAAAGTAACTATAGCATATAAAGAAGATAGAATCGTTCTTGTACGCACGGTAAAGACGGTAATAGATCTGTACATAGCACTAGCCACGAAGCCATCACTAACCAAGAAGGTATTAGTAAAGCAGCTCTATCAAATGATAGGACACATAAGATATAGTAATCTCATAAAGCTTATAAAGAACACTACTAGACTAAAACTAAAGAGCTATCGCCATAGCACCTGCATATGCTGTCTAGAATCTAAGTTTTAAAAACAACCGTTTAGCGAACGATAGCGCGCAAAGCGAGAAGGAGAAATTCTCTACCTAGACTTTATACTAATAATTAAACCGGAAGGATACGATTAAAAGCGTGGATATATCTCCATAACTGATGACTATACTACCGGCACGGAAATAGAGTTTATTCGCTCCAAGAATAAAGCTTCAAATCACGTAAAAAAGCTATAAGCTCGCCGAAAAGTACAGGGAAAACCCCCTATTACGTATATTTTCTCAGACCAAGATTCTATATTCATGAGTCAAGACTTTAAAGAATGAATGAAGGAAAAGGGGATTACTTACTAGCCTACTATACAAGACACTTTATAAGAGAATAGACTTGCTAAAATTACCTAATTCCACCTCCATGAAAAAGCAACGTTAATGCTAGCAGATTAGAATCTTCCAAGATTTCTCTAGCCACTAGCAATTAAATATACTGCTAAACTAAAAAACAGAAGCCTAGCACGAAGACTTAATGGCAAATCGCCGTACGAAGTCATTAATAGATGCAAGCCGAATCTTTCCAAAATCCTAATATTCAGAATAGTTATATACTATTAGAATAGCTAAAAAGCTTAATCTGAGAAGGTTACACCACGCAGAATTAGAGAGAGATTTATCGGATTTACAGACAGATCTAATAGATTAATTATTAAAGTCTAGAAAAAAGAAACACGGCAGATTACAGAGGAACAAAATTTCGAATCTAATAACAACTATAAACCGTATGATAGACATTAATCTATAGAAGATAAAGAAGAACTTAACTTTAGAGAGAAAGCATAGTAATCTTTAATAGGAACTTATAGCCAATTATTAAATCCTCCATCTAGCCTACATCCTGAACCAGTAATTAATAGTTAAATAGTTAATTAATAAAAGGCGTATAAACCTACTGTCGAAATAATTAAGTAAAGCCTATCTTATAAGAGAGAGCTAGACAGGCCACATAAGCCAAGCCCTATACTATTAAAAAGAAAGGAAGACACTTAATATAGCAAAGAACACACGTAAAGTATGATTTATATTAGGCTGTAAATAATCAAAAACGCTAAAAAAGAAGCATAATAAGGTGCTGTAATAAGCCTTAAGACAGAATTACTAATCTAGAAGCTACTCTCTTTAGTGAAACCATTATAGTAATTAATACACAATAATAGAGAGCAGCCACCTCGTAAATTCTATAACAAGTATAGGTATATAATTTTAATAAAGCTAGTAATAATAGAAGCTGTAGTAAGTATACGGAAAGTAATTACACTTACCAGAGCCCCTAACAAGCATTTCTATACGCTGTATATAGTAATACTTAATAAAATTAACCACGCCTATTAAAGCTTTTATTTATATCTTAATAACGCTCTAGAGCACGCTTTGATCATAGCCAACATAGGTATTTATAAGAAGCTAGGTCTGAATAACCTAGAACCGAAATTATTTATAGTAGTAATAGAACGGCTAGATAGTATGAAATGGAAAGAAGTAACAGATATTAAGATATAGTAGTATTAAGAGAATAGGATATTTAAACTTATTAAATTACCCACAGGGCGTACAGCACTAGATAGAAAGTAGATATTTAAAGTTAAAAAAAAAGCTGATAATTAAATTACCAAGTACAAGGCTAGATTCATAGGGAAAGAATTTATATAGTAATTTAGCATTAATTATAACCAAATATATACTAGAGTTATATGAGTATCTTTAGTATAGATAATATTCACACTTATAGTACTATTTAATTATAATATTATACAGCTCAGCTTCGTGACGGCATACCTTAATTTAAATTTTAATAAAAAAATCTATATTAAGTAAGCACCTGGTTATATTTAAAAAGGCAAGGAATATCTTATTTATAGAGTTAAAAAAGGCCTGTACGGACTGAAATAATCGGCACATAAATAAGTAAAATAGCTTATAAGCTTTCTTATTAAAATTAGATTTAAGCTACTTATAGTAGATAATAACGTATTTATTAAAGATACTATCTATATAGGACTCATGATTACAGTCTACGTAAATAATATTAAGCTTATTAGTAGTAATAAGCTAGTTATGAAGCAGGTTATTAATTAGCTAAGTAAGAAATTTAAGATAATTAACCTAAGAGACATTAAGTACTACCTTAGAATAGAAATTAAGTATAACTATAATATAAAAATAATTACACTTAGCTAGCAAGTATATATTGAAAAGATTCTTAATAAATATAAGTATAGTAAGTATAGACGCAGGGTAAAAACGCTAATAATAATAAGTTAATATCTTAAACTATTTAACGGCATTACTACTAAAGCTTTAAGATAAAAATTTACTGCCTAGCTAGAATTAATTATATACGCTATAATTACTATTTAGTTAAATATAGTATTTATAGTCTTATCTCTTATATAGTATATAAATAACTCTAGACTTGAGTATTAGAATGTACTTAAAAGGATCTTCTTTTACCTACGCAGTACAATCAATTACTGTATCATATTTAGTAGAGAAAGTAATAATAAAATTACTAGGTATATAGATACTAGCTTTACTAAAGATTTTATAACTAGATACTTAATAGGAGTCTACATTTTTACCCTAAATAAAGAACCTATTAGCTAGACTTTAAAGCGTTAGTTAATAATTACTCTATTAACTATAAAAGTAGAATATATAACTATATATTAAGCTATTAAGAAAGCTACCTAGCTTAGGTAACTGCTTACTAAATTAGAACTTTATTATAAATCTATTAAGATTTATATAGATAATAAAAGCGCTATAGCTCTGGGTAAGAATTCTAAATTCTATAAGCACAGTAAACACATTAACGTATAATACTACTATATATAAAAGTAGGTGTAAAATAAACGAATTACTATACTTTATTTATTAACTAGTTAAATAATTATAGACAGCCTGACTAAAGCTGTTAGTCTAAAACTATATCTTTAATTCATTAATTATTACTAGTTTAACTTAGATAAAGTAAAAAAGAGATATAATTAAAGCTTCTTAAAGGCATTATATATAAGCTTTATCAGGAAAAAAAATTTACAGCTAAAGATTTTATATTCGCGCTATTTTAGCATTTCCGGTATTTTTAAGTATTTAGTAGTATTTAGCCGCTAAACGTGACTCTACCTATAACTTAGTAGTATTTAGCTACTAAATATAACTTTACTTATAACTTAATAGTATTTAGCTGCTAAACGTGACTTTATTTATAACTTAGTAGTATTTAGTTACTAAACATAATTTTATCTATAACTTAGCTACAAACTACAGCTAATTATAACTTTAAGTATAAGTATATAGCAAGATGCTATGAAATGCTATAAAATGCTAAAATATATTTAATATATAAATAAGCTAGATCTATATTCCTATTTACCTTATTATATTCCTTAAATTTAGTACTGTTATGCTTGTAAAAGAGTCTAGTTTCTGCCTATTTACTTTTTAAAAATTATTATAACTATCTATAGGCGCTGCGAATCTATAAAGTTACTATTTTCTATTTATATACACTAAGTTTTTTTTATTCTTAATAGAATTTTCTTTCTCCTATTTTGCTTTCTTTATATACTTATACTAAGCTAATATTTAGTTTATTAAGCCCTTTACTAATCTGTTTACTGATTTGTATTTAGACTTATATTAAGCTGCTTTTAGAGTCCTATACTAAGTTATTTTTAAAGCTTTATACTAAGTTGCCTTTACTAAGCTGCTTTTAGAGTTCTGTATTAAGTTATCTCTATTAAGCTACTTTTACTAAGCTGCCTTTAGAGCTCTATACTAAACTATTTTTAAAGCTTTATACTAAATTATTTTTATTAAGCTGTCTCTAAAGTTCTATATTAAGTTATCTTTACTAAGCTATCTCTAAAGCTTTATACTAAGCTATCTCTAAAGCTTTATACTAAGTTACCTTTACTAAGCTACTTTTAAAGCTATATATTAAGTTATCTCTTAAGCTTTATACTAAGCTACCTTAAGAGCTCTACATAAATTTAAATCCGATTCAATATAAAAGCTAAATCCAATTTAATATAGAAACTAATTCTAATATAATATAAGATATATTTAGATTTAATATAGAAGCTAATTCTATATTAATATTAGAGTAGACATAGAGAGTACTTTAGGTAGATTAGAAAAAAAAAAGTAAATAAAGCTTATATAGTATTTCATTACCTTATATAGTAAATTAGTAGTAGCTAGTAATTTAGAATTATACTTTAAAATATACGTACTACGTATAAGAAATAAACTAGATATATAGTATACTTAGAAAGTATTAAATTTATAAAATGTGTATAACATGCATAATAAACAAATCATATAAATATTACAAACGGTAATAAAAGCTTTAGAGGATATAATTACGTATTTTATAGTATTTTATAAAACGGTATTACGTTTAGCGGCTTAATACTACTTTAGAGTTAAAACTATAAGCTATAAAACGTAATGTGTAAAATACGTAAATAGCCACTAAATATAACTAAATACTATAAAAATACCACTAATTTTTTTCCTAACGTTAAGAGAGAGTATTAGTATAATTTATAATTAGTAATTTTACTACCTTATATTATTATATATAACTAAGTAAGGGTTTTTATTCTATTATTATTTTTATTTCACCAGGAGATTGTAAATTCTCTCTTGTTAATATTAAGAGAATAGGAATCCTTATTCTAGTTTATCTTACTTATTATTTAAGTAGGATAGTTATCCTTAGTTTTTCAATTAATTTAATTCTTATAATAATCTTTATAAGTACTTTTAACTACTAAATATAACCTCTATAAGCAGAGTTAATTGCTACTTAAAATATACTATATAAAGTAACTAAGTGGCCTGAACTTTAAGCGCTTATTACTTTTATTAACTATATAGCAACTAATATTCCTCCTAATAATATAACTACTATTATGAAATTAGTAACAGGGCTTTATTAGTTTAATAGGGTAATTCCTAAGAAGATTTATAATATAGCGCTATTAAATATCTACCTCCTTAGATTACTAGTCGTCGCTAGGCCGGAAGACCTTAGACTGTGTAGCTTATTTTTATTAACGGCTTATTCCAGCTTCGGAAGGCCATAATTACCCTACGCTTTTTACCCGGCAAGCACGGCGGCGAGAGATGATAGATCCTCTATGGAAGGCTCTCAACAACAATAATCCTTCATAAATTGGGTTTTATTGTACGTAATAACTACGGGTTAAATGATGAGCTTATTCAACTACTTTCTGCTTGCATGCTAGCGCAAGAGATATCTATTAAGTAGGATGTTAATTAACACTGAATTCGCTGCCACAGCCACATAAATCACCCTTACTATACAGGCCTCCTGTGAGAGAGAGTAAGTAGGTTGTTGACACTACATTTAACATTACTAGGGTAAATCTACAGCCAGAACATGTACTACTCTCTCAGAAGAACCTCAAGCAGGCCCTAGGAGAGCTGTTCAAGGATGAGGATGGGGAGGGCTCAGAGGGAATCTATAAGAGCTATAGGCACCCCAGGCAAACTCCACGACGTCGTCATCTTAACTCGAGCGTCAAATAAGCACTACAATCGCATTGTCAAGCTGGCTGATTGTACTACACCCATGGACAATAACACTAGGTAGCACTCCTATAAGATTATGTATAAGGACGCCCAGAAGCCAGAGGTAAACGCAGCTATCAAGAGATACCAAGAGGAGTACTACACTGAATTCGACGACAAGGGCCCTATTACACCATCAGATTGTATCTAAATAGGGCAAACAACTCTTGCCAGTATCTGTATACGACGTTTACAGGCCTCTGTGAGCCAAGGGGGTGGGTGGGGGTAGCAGAAGGCACATAAAAGCTCTGTCTCGCTCTGTTCCTCACCACGGTATCCAGTATCCATCATCGATTGAAACTTGCTCACCCTCTGTCGAGATGGCATTCGACAAGTGTCTCGTCGATGTCCATCTCGTACAGACAGGCAATGATATTTGGCACCATATTTGAGATGCTTGGAGCGATCACCGTCGGCGCGCGAATGGCGGACACTATCAAGAACGGCATCATTCCCATCTCGGCCGTCGCCGGCGTTGGTGTCGCGACCGTCGAGGCCTCCCAGGTCCAATGGGGGTGGAACAACGGCAAGGGTCTCGGTGCCATCTTTGCCGGTCTGGGGGTGGCTCCTGCCATTCCCGCTGGCTTTGCCGCTACCATTTTCATGCTTATTAAGCTCGTTGTACACATTCGCAAGAATCTCGTGCCGTGGGCCGTTAACACCTCGCCCTTCTTCTTCCTCATCGCCGGTACCATTTGCACACTGTCCATCATCTACAAGGGCTCTTCCAACCTCGGCCTGCACAAGAAGCCCGCATAGTATATTGCCGCCGTCACCATAGGCACAGGTCTGACCGGACGCAGAGAAAAGATGTAGCAACCTCATGAATTGTAAACTATGGATGGCTATCCTACTTAAATAATGAGCGAGATGAATTGGAATGAAGATTCCAACCTCCTGACGTTTGACAAGGGGGTTTGCAATCTCCTGACGAGAATGGAATGAAAACGATCGAGCATTTCTCAGTTACAGCAAGGAATGCTGCTACCTGAGAGTCTGGCACTCGGTTACAACAGGCGGGGGTGTCGCCGTCCTGTCGGCCATCTTCTTCGTTCCCTTCGTGCACGCAAAGGTTATCAAGAAGGATTACACAGTCAAGTGGCGGATGTTCATACTGGGCCGTTTGCTCTTCAAACGCCCGGCCCCTGCCGATGCTGACTGGGCCAATGTTCTCAACTACGCCGTTGTCCAAGAGGAACAGGAGGACCAGTCTTCCACTTCCTCGCCAGAATCCGTCGGTGAATATGATGTCTCTGGGACCGAGACCGGAGACGTGCCCATCACGACCCCCGCCGAAGAAAACGAGAAGAAGCTTGCTGCAGCCGAGGTCACACAGTCCACCTACAAAGAGCTCGTGGCTCAGGGCGAGATAAAGCTGCATGCAAAGCTCGTGAAGAAGCGCGGTCCCCTTGGCTGGGCTATGCGCACACTCCGTGGCAACCCTATGGGCGCTGGTCAGCTCTACGAGCTTCATCACATCAAGATTCTTGCAAAGCGCATCCCTGCCATGATCGTTTGCGGTGCTCTCTATGGTCTCCACTATGATATCCACGCTGCACAGACTGGTATTGCTGGCACCCCGGAGGGTGAACGTATGCAGCGTGTGTACGCACACGCAGAAAAGTACCCCAACGAAGTCGAGCACACCTACTAGTTCGTCCAGATCCTAACTGCTTGCACTGCATCCTTTGTCCATGGTGCCAATGATATTGGAAACTCGGTCGGACCCTGGGCTGTCATCTACTCCGCCTGGTCCACCGGTAGTGCTGCTGCTTCCAAGCCTCCTGTCCCCGTCTGGTAGCTCGCCTTTCTCCCTGTAACCATCTCACTCGGCCTTATTACCTATGGTTACAACATCATGAAGGGTGAGCGGAGCTTAATGACGTACCTTTGAATACTAGTGCTGACTCTATTCTTGAATAGTCACGGGTAACAAGATCACCTACCATTCGCCTAGTAGAGGTTTGTCCCCCCGGGGGCCAACACGGCATCTGCTGCCTGTTTTGGTTTTCCTAGGTTGCTCTATGGAGATGGGCGCTGCCATCACCGTCCTCGTCTTCTCGCAGTTCTATCTTCCAGTCTCTACTTCTATGTACATCACTGGCGCTACCGTCGGTGGCGGCCTCTGCAAGGGCATCTTGAAGGCAGTCAACTTCCAGCGAGTCGGTCTCCTCCTCTCACGGATCGCCACATCCCCATCGCCGGCACTCTCGGAGGAGAACTCATGGGCCTGTTCCTCAATGCTACTCCCTTTTTCTAAACAGGGTCTCACTTCCAATTGATGAGATGCCCACTTGACTTCATGCATAGTCATAACCGATTCTTAGAGTTATCGCAAGTATAACTAGGGTATTGAATGGTATAGACAGGGGGCTGTACGTTAGAACTGTTGGAAGAATAGTTGCTCTAATTAGCAATGAGCCATCAACTTAGTAAATTTCTGTGGCTTTTTGCAGTCGTTGCGTTTAGAAAGTTGCACCACCATTGTAGGAGAATCCCGTTCGGTGTCAAGACTACCAGCCGTTTGTACCTTGGGAGGACCGCGGTCTTTAGTACTCTTCGTAGGACCCCTTGTACCGCATCAATTGTTCAGCGATAGCCGTCAGCCAATATACCATTGGGGGACCCCGTGCTATGGACCGAAAAGGGTAGTGAAAGAATCCAAACCATACAGCCAATCCATCCAGCCTTGGTGTTCCAGAGTTTACGATATCGCTATTCGGTTCTTTTTCTTTGAGGCTGGTGAAAGGCCGACACAATGTTCCTGCCTGAGGCGCTGAGCTGGAGCCTGCATGAAACACTTATCAGCCTCGTTCGTACGTTTTTCCCACATCATGTGTCCCCGGAGATAGTTCAAGCCATTCATGATCCTAGGAGCACGAATCCCACCGTACCGGCAGGCTTTCGGCGAACGCGAATCCGCATAACGCAAGGTGATGATCGGGAGAATTGGGTAGGGAGGGAGTCCATATTCGGAGTGCTGTAATTCACCATGCACCGCATCCGATGACACCTTTAGCGACTAGACACGGAAGCCGAAATACGGCGTATGGCGCCGTGTGGCGCATTAAGAAACTCTGAGTTACTAAACAAGCTTCTGAGACAAGAGACCGCATGCTAACGTTATTGGTGTTCGAACAGGTCGTCGTCCAACGAGGCTTGAACACAGAATCTGAGCTCACAGCTGCACTGGGAACTTGGTAGTCTCGATCTTCTCTGGATACCGCAACTCTCCCTGCCGTCTAGTCTCATCCATAACCTCCATAATGAGGACCGTTTCTTCCAATCCCAAGTACTTTCCTTCTTTCCTCCCCTCACATAGGGCGAAGCCTGCTTCATCCGCCTCCCAAAACATCCCTTGTCCTTCCCCTTCCGCATTAATACTGTCCCCAAATCCATTGAACCAACCGCTCCCCTTCCCAGGGCCAGGCTGGGGCCAGGGCTTCTCTTCGACAGTTCCATCCCAGAGGACGAGCTTAGAATGAGTGGGGTTGTGAGCGCAAGGGAAGAGTTGTATTTCGCCGAGAGTACCCTGGATCCGCACGCTGGCTGGTGGATTGGGATCGGAGGCAGGTGACGTCTCGAGGCGGATGGATGTCGTGGCAATGGCGTGCGCGTCGCCTCCCGCGGATTCATTCCGCGGAAACGTGAGAACCATAGTGGTGGTTTCATCAGCACAGAATGTAGGAGGATACTAGACCACTCATCAGATACCGCCATGCGGAGTAACGTACATTGCGCTCAGCCTCCTGTGCCTGATTTCGGGGAAGCTGCAGGAACGAGAGAATCCATACCTTGGTCATTGCGGCGAGCACTTTCGGAGGCTTGCGTGTCTCACGAGGCTGCGTGTCATAGAGCGCCAGGAAGGGCCAGGTCAAACTGTATACTCCCAGATCCAGCAGTGCTCCTCCCGCAAGCTCCGAATTCACCATCCTGTGTTTTCCATCCTTGAAGGACTTCTCTGGATTGGTGGCAATGTTGCAATCCGTCATCACCCTTACTAGGGTCCCGAGCCGCCCCGACGATAAAATCTCTCGCACGTACGCGGCCAAAGGGAAATATCTCGTCCAAAGTGCCTCCATCAGGAAACAGCCCTTTTCCTTGGCCATGTTCACCAACAGCCTCGCTTGTTCAGCATTGACAGTAAACGGCTTTTCGCACAGTACGTTCTTGCCCGCCTCAAGACAGTGCATCGCGTTTTGGTAGTGGTGCGAGTGCGGCGTGGCAATATATATGATGTCAACATCTGGATCCGCAATGAGGTCCTGATAGGAGTCGTAAGCTCGTGCAGACGCAGGCGCGCCGACTCGGCGGAGGAAGGATTCCGCGCGCGAAACAGAAGACGAAGATGCTGCTGCGACGACAGTGTGTTTGATGCTGGTGACGCCGCGGGTGGTGGGGTCGACGAGGAGGTCTTTGGTGCTGGAAACAGTGAGCACAAGATGCCGCTGAAGCCGTGCATAGATGTGATGTCTCACAATGTCACAGCGATGACGCCGGTGGCGAGAATGCCCCAGCGTATAACTTTAGGAGAAGACATGGTCGTCGTAAAGCTGAGAGAATCAATGAAGAGGTGTCATTCAGCAGCGTGCACGACAAACCGTAGCATGACAGCTACGGTCGATAGGGCGCAGAACAGAGGCTTAATTTATACTGTGTTGCCAGATGGCAGAGCTCATGCTCAGGCGGCCAGGTAACGATGCATCCATTCCTCCACACCGGCATTCCGCCGACGTCTGAAGCAATGACCTCAAACCTCCAGCCGGTCTCATGGTTGGGCGAGAGTTGAAGTGTGAGTGCAGTGTGACATGACGATACTCCGCGATGGTCCTTGTTTTCCCACCTCGGCACTTCTATGGCGTGAAACGGGCTTTCCGCATGCTATCCCATGTCAGGATAAATCACTCGTCGCGGAGTGTCGTCTTTGGACCTGGCGAAGACGGACTTCAGCCGGGGACACATGTGTCGGGCCTTCTTGAGAAGTCGATTCTGCAGCGACTTCTCCACGCAATCGCGGACACGGTCTTGATGGATGGTTGCCTATTCTTGACCTGCAGCTATTATCACAGCGGTACCGTAGCATTCGCCGCTTTGATACCCCGTCGCGTTTGTGGTGGGGGATGAAGTGAAGATGGAGACGGGAGGATAGCCCGGCTGCTCGAGCGATATTCCGCGACGCTAAAGAAGCTTCTTAGGTTCTCAAGCAAGCCTGCACGCCAAGAGCTGGGGTTTGAATCCACAGAACGTCTGGAGATGAGGGACAAAGCCCGGTGCAGCCAGTTCTCGCCTTTCTTGGCATCCCTACCCTTTGCCATTACCTCCCAAGCCTGGCCACAGCTGGTGCACGTAGTACCGTGAGCCTGGTCATTGGGACAGCTCATGTTTAGAGACAATGAATCCCTACAAATACGCTCTCTCCCCTTCGACTACATCGCTTCTTCACAACCCCAACCACTGAACTCTTTCACCCAGTATGGGGAAGGCTCTTGTTGTCTCATGTGCCGTCTTCTCGGCGATTGGCGGTTTTCTATTCGGCTACGACTCCGGCATCATCTCATCGACTATTTCGAGCAGCCCAGCGATGCTCAGACTGGCGGGATTGTTTCGGCGTTCCAAGGTACATGCCCATCGCCTGGAAAATGCCTTTGACTCCAGTCCTGAACTTACATCTCCTTAGGTGGCGCTATCATCGGATGTCTGACGGTAACCTACCTCAGAGACGCTCTCGGTAGAAGGCGAATGATCTTTTTCGCGTCTTTGGTCGCCATCTTCGGGTGTGCCTTGCAGGAGGTGCTGTCACCATTGCCATGCTCATTGCTGGACGCCTGTTTGCTGGGATTGCCGTAGGCCAACTGAGCAGCATCGTGCCTATCTACTGTGTAAGTGTTGCCATATTCGCATGCTGAAACATCCCCTCCTCTTCTAACCCCTTCTCAGGCCGAAATTGCGCCTCCCGAAATTCGTGGTATGCTCAGTGGCTTGATACAATGGATGTTATCTTGGGGTTTCTTTGCTGCACAGTGGATTGGCTACGGGTCAACATTTTCCACGTCTTCGTTCCAGTGTATGGAAACACCCCCAGCCCCCTTCCAGGACACGCTGATGCATGGACAGGGCGTTTCCCGCTGAGCTTTCAATGCTTGCCTGCAGTCGTACTGGCTATTGGTATCATGTTCCTTCCAGAGTCTCCTCGTTGGCTTATGGAGAAGGATCGACATGAGGAGGCCCGAACAACTTTACGTCGACTGCATTATAATGGCCACAATGAGGAATTTCTCAACCTGGAGTTTATTGAAATACAAGGTTCTATCCATACAGAGAGCCTCAACAAGCCACGCTCCTGGGCGGAGATTGTTACCAGTCCCTCTTTGCGACGTCGTCTCATTCTGGGGTGCGGCATCCAGGCTTTTGGCCAGCTGTCAGGTATCAATGGTATGCCATCCACCATATCGAAGATCATCTTTCCCGACTACCGCCGCTAACCCACGCTGAATAGTCATAAATTACTACGGTCCACGAATCTACCGTTCACTTGGTATCAATACATCCGGGGCTCTTATGATCACCGGCATCAATGGAACAACCGGCATTATTGAAAACACGCTGATCCTCCTCATCATTGACAGAATTGGTCGGATTTGGCCCATCACCATCGGGGCATTTGGGATGGCAGCCTGCATGCTTGTCAACGCCGTCCTGAACAAGCGGTTTCCCGCAGATGCGGCAAATCCCAACGACGACGCTCTTCGTGCTCAAGTGGCGATGAACTTTGTCTTCCAGCTGGCTTTTCAATCTCTTGGCTGTATCTCGTGGATTTACCCCGCTGAAATCTTTCCCACTGAGATCCGGGCTCTTGGAGCCTCGATTTCTGCTCTTACTAACTGGGTGAGTCTTATTCCTTGGCCATATGGCTGTTTTGTGCAGTCAAATTCTGATATTCCAATAGTGTTTAAACCTGCTCTTTGCTCAGTGTAGCCCCATCGCCTTAGGAAGCATCGGGTTCAATTATTTCTACTTCTTTTTTGCTTTCAATTTCATTTCAGGCTTCTGTTACATCATGTTCTACCCCGAAACCAAGAAGCGTACGCTCGAAGAGATAAATATACTCTTCGGCGATGCGAAGGTCGCACCTGGACTGGAGCATCTTGATAAGGCTACGAATGAGCCCATAGCCAAGGAAAATAAGGGTATTCTACATATCGAGGCAGCATAGTTCAGCGAGGGTTCTGTTGGAATGAGCTAAATAGTTCCATTCTGCTCTGTGTCTGCTATTCTAAGGAGTGTGGTACTTGCTGCCAAGTCTGCCTAGCGAAGCGGGTAGGCATCAATGTATGCAACAATATATTGGCCAGTAATCTGCTGCAACAAGGGCTAGCCTTGATTCGGCATTATCTCATTAGATGCGCCTTTACTCGGCGGAACCTTACTATTATCATTACGCCTCCGCTAGAGGAAACGAAATTGAAATTCGACCGCCGTAGAACACTACCGGCTCTGAAGAAGACCGTGCATGTAGTTACGAGTCAGAAATTCGCCATGAGACTCATTAGATGTATTGTGTAATGGCATTTCACTACTATGGGTCTTTGCTTGCTTCCTATGACGAGAGATACGGAATTCTCCTGCTCCGTTCGGGCTCTCGAATTCCGCGCAATAGCCCAATCCAACTTCCTATGCTGGTATTGCATCGTAGTCAAACATAGTCTTGAGATTCCAGTATGGCTCAATCGCCTTCGTTATTAGCGCCCGATCAGGGAAAGGGATGGATGGAACAGCTGTTGTTGTCCAGCAAGATGAAACACACGCCTTAACCTTCCAGAGGCTGTCATGAACCTAAAGCCTCTGCGTATGTACTTCTGAACTGCAGCGTCAGCTCTGTCCCAGATGACCTGTAACCAAGTGCAGGAAATCAATGTAGCAATCCATGATCCATTGAATGAGTGAAATAGTCAATGTATATACACAATAGAGGTGGATAGTACATAAGAGAGAGTAAGTTGGAGAGTACGCAATCTACTGACGCCATGAGGGTCATATGTGAGAGATGACGAGAGCGCTACTTGGTGACATGACGGGACCTTCACTGATACATCTCGACAAAAAGTGTGGCCCGTGCAGGTCAGTCGCCCTCACTGCTGGTGGTGGCGACATCCAGTACGAACTCCTTTAATTACCGTTAGATATCACTTGTAACCATGCTTACGCCGTTCGACCTTTCCATTTACACTGGCTTCTGTTTATCATATAATCTCTTCCAGCCTAGCCTAGGAGTATGACTCACAAAATAAGATCTTGTTAAAGTCTCGCTATACCTCTGTGTGAATATTCTTGGCCATTCATTTGAGACCATAAGCGAAGACTGTGTGTTGGGATGATGGGCGCCAAGGATCCGTTTCTGCAACAGGAAGCAACTTTTCATCAGTGAGAGAGCGCCCTTTTTGCGGCTTTGGAAACTGCAGCGTGAATGCGAGGTTGATCATGCTGGTCAGCGTGTCTCGATGCTCCTCCCTAAACTCCCCTCTTGAACATCCATCACTTGCACCTCCAGCCCTTCAGTCTCCTTCCACCGTCCTTGAACCCTGTACGTCGCCGCCAGGTTGCTCATGCTAGTCAGCGTGGAAGGATGCCCCTTCCCAAGCACTCTCTTGAACGTCTCCATCACTTGCACACCCAGCTCTTCGGCCTCCTTCCACCGTCCTTGATATCTGTACGTCACCGCCAGATTGACCATGCTAGTCAGCGTGGAAGGATGCTCCTCCCCAAGCACCCTTTTGAACGTCTCCATCACTTGCACACCCAGCCCTTCTGCCTTCTCCCACCGTCCTCGATCTCTGTACGTCACCGCCAAGTTGCCCATGCTAGTCAGCGTGTCTGGATGCTCCTCCCCAAGCACCCTCTTTCTCATCTCCATCACTTGCACATCTAGCCCTTCAACCTCATTCCACCGTCCTTGAACCCTGTACATCGCCGCCAGGTTGCTCATGCTGGTCAGCGTGGAAGGATGCTCCTCCCCAAGCACTCTTTTGAAAGTCTCCATCACTTGCACACCCAGCCCCTCGGCCTCCTTCCACTGTCCTTGAACCATGTATGTCGACGCCAGGTTGCCCATGCTAGTCAGCGTGGAAGGATGGTCCTCCCCAAGCACTCTTTTGAACGTCTGCATCACTTGCATATCCAGCCCTTCGGCCTCCTTCCACTGTCCTTGATCCCTGTACGTCGCCGCCAGGTTGCCCATGCTAGTCAGCGTGTCTGGATGCTCCTCCCCAAGCACTCTTTTGAACGTCTCCATCACTTGCACACCCAGCCCTTCGGCCTCCTTCCACCGTCCTTGATCCCTGTACATCACCGCCAAGTTGCCCATGCTAGTCAGCGTGTCTGGATGCTCCTCCCCAAGCACTCTTTTGAACGTCTCCATCACTTGCACACCCAACCCTTCGGCCTCCTTCCACCGTCCTTGATCCCTGTACGTTACCGCCAGGTTGCCCCATGCTAGTCAGCGTGGAAGGATGCTCCTTCCCAAGCACTCTCTTGAACGTCTCCATCACTTGCACATCCAGCCCTTCGGACTCTTTCCACCGTCCTTGAACCCTGTACGTCGACGCCAGGTTGCCCATGCTGGCCAACGTGGAAGGATGCTCCTCCCCAAGCAGCCTCTTAAACCTCTCCATCACTTGCACATCCAGCCCTTCGGCCTCGTTCCACCGTCCTTGATCCCTGTACGTCGACGCTAGGTTGGTCATGCTGGTCATCGTGGAGGAATGCTCGTCTCCTAGTATTGCCCTTCTAGACTCCAATGTTTGTCGGTGCAATCTCTCAGCCTTGGGATAAAGTCCTTGATAGCCCAAAACTCGTCCAGGGAGTTCTAAGGCATCAAGCACGTTAACGTCATCGTTTCCGTTCGCAATTCGGCGACCTTCTACCAATCGGCGAATTACTTCCTCTGCGGACCTGTATCTTCCTTGGTTCATAAGTACATTGCCCAATTTAGATAGTATACCTAAAGTCTCAGTATGGCTCATCCCGTACATAATTTCCGCTCTAGACAGATCTTCTCGCAGATGCTCTTCGTGTGTTTGTTTATACCGATCCTGTACAGAAGAATCTACCGACGTAGATTGGCTTTTGAAGGTGTTTGAAGTTGAGAGAGAACCTAGAAGAAAGCTTGGAAGAGATCGATAGGTAGGAACGAGGCTTTGCCCAGTGAAACCAGAGATCTTAATGGACCGGACCGGAGCGGATTCGAGCCCAAATCCATCCATCCAGCTGCTGGAGGCAGTGGATATCCAGGAGATCCAGAAGATCCAGCGTATTCTGTATACTATTAATAGTAGTTCTTGGCATGGTGGTGAGAAACAGGGAGTAGTACTTACCCATCAAAAATCAGCCCTCCGACAGCTCCATCTCGTCTCTCTCGCTGTCGACGCTGTCGAGATCCTCAGCTAGCGTGTGGAGCTCGTCGTCGTCAAGCTGTACGTCCTCATCGCCGACCTCTTCTTCCTCTGCCAGCTGCTCTGCGTCGTGCCTAGCCACCGCCCTGATGTATTCCCGCCAGTTATCTCCATCTTACTCCTTCGGTGGTGCCGGCGGTGGTTTTAGCTCTCCATCCTCATCAAACTCTGGTGGCCCATACCAGTGCCGTAAGCACTCGTTCATCTCGGTTGTAGCCATAAGAAGGCGCGTATGGCGTTGCGTAATTAGATTCTTGCAGCTGCTAAAGATTCGCTCACACTCGTCGCTCATCGGAGGAATAGCAAATACGTCGAGGGTAAACACCGCTAGCGCGTGCTGTGGGCCATTAAGACGCTGGAACCAGTAGTCAATTACATCAAACTTATCGGTGTCCTTAGGTTTCAAGCGCGGAGTGCTAAGATACTCTTTGAAGAGGTCTATCTCCTCAGCGACGTTGTCATCGCTGTCGTACCGGGGACGCTTGTGGTTATACGCTGAAGTGTAGACGCGCTCACCGCGAGATCTCGTCACTGGTATCAGTGTCAGGTCGTCATCGGTAATAGCCCTCTTCCGCCACTGATAGTCTTGTTGCCAGAGCTGACGTACGCGCTTAACGACAGGCTCAATCCAGAGCCTCTTATCAGGGTGATTGCCCCATACGTTCCTTAGCTAACTTGTTTTATGTGTAGGATCAAGTATAACTGCAGCGTAGTAGTATGGGGACTCGTCGGCAAGCTTAAAATACTTCTCAGCCTTTAACCAAGCCTCGTGGGCGCAGCCTTGCAAGTACTTGGCCTCCTCTCTGTTCACCTCCCGATTCCGCCGTTGCTGCATAAGCTCTTTGAATCGAGCCTCTACAGCGTCCAATTCATTTAACATCCAATCTAGTGTTTATATATGATCTGCCAGCGAAGTTTTATTACCTTCCACTATTATTATAGCCTCGTAGAACGTTTTAAGCTGATCATAGAGGTGCTCAAGGGTACGCCAGTATACGGGTTTTAGTTTCTTATCTTCTTACAGAGCTTTTGTGTGCGCGTGCTTAGGGGCCATATATTCAGCACAGAATCAATCAACACGTTATCAGACGTTAAGAAGGCGTGTAATATAATAGAATAGAAAATTCTAGCGCGTCTAGTTAGGTGCAATAAGCTGGTTGTAATTAGAAGTTAAAGAATTAATAGTAGAGAAGTAATAGGCGGTAGGTAGGCTCAGGCCAACTATTCTTTTAGGTAGCGACTATTACCAACCACCTGCCTCTTATCAACTTACGACACTACACTTACCTCTAGTCTATCAAATTTGTTACCTATCTTAATATTTTTAAAGTACGCACGCTGCTGAGGGCTCGCCCGGATGTACTAAATAAGGTTCTAGACTAATTTAACTACTCCCTGCTTCTTTTAGAGCTGCCGCACCCTTTTAAAGTCCTGTTCAGAAATGGCTTAGTTAATTTCTTTGGCCACCTTTTCGGAATCGCCGCTAATAATAAACGCTTGGGTGCATAAGTTAATGATATGACTAAAGCAACGTAGGCGACGCTAGCGGCGCTTCCTCTTACTTAATCGTGAATATAGCGCCTTTAAAATATACTCGTTAGCGTGGTTGTTTGTCTCAGCATTGTCGCCAACGCATACACCAAGTTTATCCTTAAATTTGTACTCCTTGATTAACGACACGCATATTGCCGCAATGTTCTCACCAGAGTGCTCGCTAACTACCTCTTAAAGGCCTAGAAGCTTCCGCCGGCGATTCCCTCCTTTATTAATGTAGTGGGCGACTACTGCAAGTGTTGCGATAGCTAATAGTGAGGTCCACAAGTCAAAGCTAATATGGATAGCAGAAACTGCGTTTTTCAGTTCCTCCACCACCACAGTCTTCTGAGCCTTGAATTTGAGCTGCACCCATCGTCGAATTGTCGCGGCGGCCTTTGGTAGATAACTCTCAAGCAGTGGGGCGATCCAGAACAACATTCGTCGAAAATATGGGTTCTCCAGTTGATAGAAGGCGATGTGGCAATAGACGATCTACTGGATTAAGTATCGCTTGAAGATTTCAAAGCTGCTCTTGAAGAACAGCTTCTGTTGTCCACCAGAGCTTGGAGAGCTCTCTGGGCTATCAGAGCACTCAGAAAGCTGGAGCTAACGCTGCCCGCCCACTGGGGTGATAGCACCAGTTAATGGATCCACTTGATGTGCATTTTGTAAGTGCTTGAGCACAGAGCTCGTTCCGTCGACGACAGGCAATTGCTGCCCACGCTTCAATTTCTCACAGAGATAGCAGTAATAGAACCTCTTAGGCTTCTGCTCCATCGACGCGCTCTTGTATTGTAATTTTTCCCCCCATTTCCACGCCGGTGAGGTGGTTTGACGACTGCTGTGCAATGCCGGCTTGGCAAGTAGATTGCATCGAATATACTCAATCCCATACAACTTGATCTCGACAACGTCGGAGGAGTCCTCTGGAGCTCTTGGATTAATTGACGACGGCGCAATATTAACGTCGGCACCAGGCCAATAATCCTTCTGCCAGAATCGGTGTCGGTTGGTCATCCCGGTGATACAACAAGCATACAAAAGAGTCAAAAATATAGGGGAAAACAGGCGTTAATGATGAAGAGAGTATCAGCGAGATGCTCAGGGGATTCTACATCGTCTGGCTCCACCAGCTGCTCAGAGCTCTGTCGGTCAAACAACCGACTAGCTAGCTATACCAAAGATGGGCACCACTAAGCTGTTTATAGTAAGGCCTAATGGAGCTCCAGGATCTCCACCAACCACAATCCGGCCCATCCACCAGCAAAACGAGCGTCAATCCACTCCACTACAATTTCAGATCCACCTCATCCAGCTCCAGAAGCTCCAGTCCATTAAGATCTCTGATCACCAGGGGATTCCTATACTGCCGGTATCGGATCGAACAACATCAAGGATCATTTCGCAGACTCTGGGTGGTTCTACGATGGTAAGCATGTCGCGGTCCCCATGATGCCTCGCGGGTGCTAATCGTAAGTCTGTAGGCAAGTGCGGACGCTACTCGCAAGCTTGGCCCGAACAGCTGAGAGACCACGGAGGCTGGCATGATCTCCAGGGCGACGGCTACCGCAGGAACAACTTCGGCGCGTGCTCCGGCCACACCATTGACGACATCATGAAAAACCAGCTCTCCCCGGGCCCAAATAGGGATGAGGACCAGTTCAAGATGATAGGTACCCCGCAGATTGCCGTGCTCACAGCTGGAGGCAATGACTTCAACTTCGGAGGCGTGGTGCAGAAGTGCATCCTTGGAGTTACGGGGACTGGGAGCTGTGAAAAGACGTTGAAGGATATTGAGGATAAGCTTCAGGGGACGAAGAGGGACGAGTCAAAGGCGAAGTATAGGGAGCTCTTCTCTCGACTTATTGTGGCTGGACGCGTGACGAAGGGTGCCAATCCGCCGGAAAGCTTCCAGGTGTACATTGGCACCTACATTCCCTTCTTCAACGCAAGTAAGCTTACCCCTTACGTTACGTCTCGACAAGAAAGGTGGGACCGATGGGCTAACGCGGATATTAGAGGACGACGTCTGTGACGATGTGAGCTGGAATATGTGGAGCTCGGCCATCAAGCTAGACAAGACTTTCCGCAAGCGCCTAAACGACATGGTTGAAGGCGTGAACTCCATCATCACCGAAGCCGCCGACGAGATGAAGGAATGGGGCGTATACTACGTCAACGGCTACCAGCGAGTCTTCGACGGTCACCGATGGTGCGACCCGGTCCTCCATACCTTCGACAAGTGGGACGAAAACTACGACAAGAAGTACCACTCCAAGGATTGGCAAGACCTTGGTAGCCAGACGTGGTTCTGGAGCTGGAAGGGCTATTGGGATGGATACTATCCGGATCTGGGGTACGATCATCCCATCTGGTGGAGCTACGGCGGCCCGATCTCAGACGAACCTGCCACTGCGCTTGCCACTAACAACACGCAATCGGTCCTGGAGATCTTGATCCCGGACGCGGACCAGCGCGCCAAGGTCGAAAAGGGAGAAGCGGATCCTGGCGAGTTCAGCGATGCGTTCAAAGACAATGAGTCGTTGAAAGCTGCGCTCAACGACATTCAGTCAAATAATCCGAATGTGAAGAAGATACCGTTTCTCACCGACGATTCCTGGTTCCGTATCTGGCACCCCAAGGGTAACGCGCTGAAAGAGATGGCGAATGGATTCTTTGAGACGATCAAGGAGCAGCGCAAGTGGGACTTTAGGAATACGCAGGCTGATCCTAATCCTCAGAAGCCGACATAGGTACGTCCACCAGCATATGCTTCTCTCCCCGTTCCCGCTTCAATAATGGCATCGCTGACCTTTGCATCCAGGCTCTGAACATCATCCTCGAGCAAAAAGACATCGGCGTAGCGCAAGACGCCAAGCGCGAAATGAGTTGGCTCTTCTATGCCGTTGACCAAGGAACAAACTCGGACTGCGCATTACACCCCTCCGCCATCGGCGCCGTCGACGGCAGCATCAAAGGCGTGCCTAACCCCAGCCCACCCTTCCCTGCGGGCGTCTTCCCCGTGAAGACCCAGGAGGGCGACTGTGAATACAAGAACAACGGGGACAAGGATAACGCGGGTGCGCTTTTCTGTGGCGGGAAGCAGATGGGGTCATGCAAGGCGAATGCGGATAAGGATAAGAGTCAGAGGGATGGCGATAAGATTTGCGATAACCTGACGGGGACGGGAGGTAGGAATGAGGTTACGCATCGGGCTGTTGTTGCCTGTGAGTGGTAGGAGGGGTCGATTTGTTTTGCGGCATTGTAGGGAATAGAGCCGGCGTTTCCGAGTTACTACGATAGATGTATTAGCATATAAAGTTCACGTGGAGCGATCCATGGGCTCAATCTTACTCTTGGAGAACGACGTTCAACAGTTAATAATCGCTTAGAAAAGGCTGTAGAGCATATGCTAAGACGGGAAAATGGATGTGCGAATTCTCGGCGAAGGTCAGAGTGATGGGGACAAAGCTGGGACAGAAGCGTGGGTGATGAGCTTAATGACATCTCGAAATACGCCGAAGCGTTCTTCCCTTTTTTGATTGCTTTCCAATACTCTTCGCTCCTTCCCCAGGAACGAGGCCGCAGACGCAACAAAACCGCTTAGTGATATCCAACCAAAACTTTCTGCCTTCTCTCCATTCTCTGACCGGACGCAGGGAAAAGATGTAGCAACCTCATGAATTGTAAACTATGGATGGCTATCCTACTTAAATAATGAGCGAGATGAATTGGAATGAAGATACCGACTTCTTGACGTTTGACAAGGGGGATTTGCAATCTCCTGACGAGAATGGAATGAAAACAAGTGCGGAATGAAAACAATCGAGCATTGCTCAGTTACAGCAAGGAATGCTGCTACCTGGGAGTCTGGCACTCGGTTACACATTCATCCCACAACATCATCAATAGATCGACGAAATCTTTCCAATCCACCTTTTTTCGACTCGCGCTAGGTCGCGCTAGATCAATGCGCCGCGGTATCAGCCTTCCTCCCGTATACGAAGTAGTACCGGATGTATATGTGCAGTTTGGGGTTGCGTAATTGGCTAATGACTTTGGCAATGATGACCTGGCATTCCTGTTCGCTCCAGCCTGAGATTTTGCCTAGGAAACCAAGCGTGTATGGCGCGATGCCTGCAGTCATAGTAAGTGAGCGATCGTGACAATGCTTGCCCACGGGTGCTAAGCACGAAAGTTACGCTGCCGGGTACCGCAAGTCCACATAATCCTGCGGATAACGGGTTATATCTCATCCTTCTCTTTTCGGAGGGAAATGCTGATCGACGGACGAGTGCGATCATACATGTTGACGCCATCAATTGTATTAGGGAGGCACCTGAGGACCCCGTCGCATGCCCGAGCCGCGCATGTTGTGGGAGGAGGGACGCTAGGAAGCCGAATATTTGGAGCAGAAATGCGAGTATAGTAGCATAGGGGAGACCGGCAGCAAGCCAATCCCCAAGGAGTCGTGTAGCTTCGCGGAGCCTCAAAATCACTGGAGCCTGAGTCTTGATTAGCTATTTGCCTTGACTGAGTCGCTAGTACGAACCTCTAATGCCAACGCGTCCAACCAACCCAGTTCGAGCAACATATATAGAAACAGACGAGGGATAGACGGCGATGTAGCATATAATACTACCAGAACGAGTGTAAATACCCGAAGAAGGACGTATAGGATGATTTGAACATAGGAGCTCGTGGGACCTTCTGATGCCGTAAGATGACGACCTGGGCAAAACCGGCTAGGCAAACGATCTCGGCGCAAATGAATGCTGGAAGACGAAGATTCCGGAGTGCTGTCTGAGAGGGGTTGGGCGGTAAATCAGACCAACCAAAGTCAATTGGGCGCCAGGTCGGCATGGCAATACCGCTGAAATGAATACACGAGGCGTAAGTGATGCAGCCTTCGTACAGCCTAATGGAATCCGAAAGTCTACCGGCGGATTTGGCGATGAAGGAGTCAATGATGAAAGGGGTTTCGAACAAACGGAACGATGGATGGAGTTGATTGGAGACTACACTGTGTCCAGTGCG
This sequence comes from Zopfia rhizophila CBS 207.26, assembly GCA_010093925.1. Lineage (NCBI taxonomy): Eukaryota > Fungi > Ascomycota > Dothideomycetes > Zopfiaceae > Zopfia > Zopfia rhizophila. Next base: position 3,268,674 of record ML994617.1, read on the forward strand.
AGCATGCCAAAGGTACTGCCCTGATATATAGTCAAATTGATGCAATTCCTTCTTCCGCGTCAATATCGCCCCATTGTGGCAAGCCCCCTACGCTTACCATACTGAGAACTAGCGCCCTCATCGGAGGGCTCGTCGGTGGAATTAATAGAGAGGATAATAGAGGAGAAATCTATCGCATTTCCAGCCTTATTGTGATGCGTTGTGGGTAGGATGTATGCGGTTGAAGACGGCAGTATTTACTATGCAGTGACGAAACCGCTTACAAACGCGACCGGATTTCCTCGGACGCTCTGGCCGAATTGGCCCTCGCTGACCTCTGATTGGCCTAGGAGTTTTAGTGTGACGCTAGTCCCAAATAAGAGGGCCTTTCAATTCGTCCAATTCATGAGATAAGGCGTGATTTTATAATTGGGTAGCAATTTATTCAACTTGTTAAGAGAGAGCTCCGGAGTAGGAGGTGTAGTAGTAGTAGGCACTCGTCTCATGCCATTAATTAGGGCCATGTACGGTATTAAGTGATGATCGAAGATGTTGCGTAAAGAAACAGATTGGATGGATGCGCTTGGCGAAATTGTGATTGGCTCGCTTAATTTTAGCGTCGTCTCTAAGCCGCAAGGCAAGCTACTCTCGCGCGAGAGTGGGGGCTGAGTGTTTCAGGATCTGCACTATGCCGCATGCGCCTTCCAAACCACGAGGACCTATATAAGGTAGTGACCTTGTTGTTCCCGTGCGAATAGAGACTGGCAAGATCTACTCTAAAAGAAGGCCTAAGGCATTCTGTGCATACGCTGAACTTCGAGAAAGTCCCCGTGCCTAAATTCCCCGAAGTTCCTATGATCGTTCTTGATCTCCACCTACATCGCATCATGTATTTGGCACGCACTTCCGAACCATTAGACTCCATGATGGGCGTTAATTCATACTTCAGAACTGGGAACGCGTGTTGGCTTTCGCGCCTTCCATGCTTCTCGCGACACGTGTAACTGCCGTCCTATCGCATCCTCAAGAAGTGCTTGCAGACACTGTATTGCCCAAAGTTGGCGTGCCAGGTCGAAATTCAGCGTACTTTACGCAAGTCGCGCAAGAAGGGTGAGCTTTGGCGATCAATATTTACGTTTTGCAAAGAGCGAGAATTCTTATGCTAACGTGCGCGCAGTAAGCCGCATCCCCATTTTGTCGTCTGTCGTAGACATAGCGAGACTCAAGATTGAGTAACATGTTTCATCTTGCCTCGTGCGTTCAGAACATCTCCTGATTCGACCTCTCTTGACAGACCAACTCTTCCACACCCGCTACCTAGTAGCCTACCCAGATAAACCCGCAGTGTAAGTCCGGCCTACTCTTTCCAAAACTGCATTATTCCAAACAACTTTTTCATCACCCCACAGAAACGAACATGTGATGGCGTACCTCTACGGCCATATCCTCTTCCCGCTCCCAGGACTCTCAGACGCCACACTCTCCATCTCCGGCTTCTGTCCTGACCCCTACACCATCGGCTCCTACAAACTGACCGACTGGATCAAGCCCGTCGTCCGCCACGGAAGTCATTACGGTGGTCCACTGAGTGTGGGACCGAATGAGGTGTTGTTTGATCAGTTGATGCTCCTTTGGCCGCCTTTCAAGGGTGGCAAGTGGAATTGCAGTGCGGAGGTGACGGCGAGATTACCGGAGCCGGATGCGAGGGTGTTGTTTAGTTTTGCGCAGAACTTCACGCTGCAGTGGCCCAAGGAGGATGAAGCGTTCGTGTTGGACGCGGAGAGGATGGAAGAGATGGGGCAGGGAAACCTGTCGAGTCTGTTATTGAGATAGTGGGGCTGATGCAGGGACTGAGTAGTGGAAGACTATCTGAGGGTAAGATACGCCTCGACGTTGCTGAGATATTAGTGAGGCTTGCCAAACATCATTTCCGACTTTGAAACCACAAACTTCACTGCTATATCCAGCGGTTACACGCACGCAAACAAGGCACAAAGGCTCAAAAACAGTATAGTACAAGATTGTTTTCTATCGTAGTGGTGAGAATAGCTACTTATGGGCGCCAGGACGCCAAGACCGAGCTAAGCCATTCCTAGTCAATTACAGCTCCGACTCTCCGACTCAGTCCATAGCATTCACTGCGATATCTCCAGCAGCTCTCAAAAGGCGACAGTGAGGTTACCGAGTGTTGCTCAGAGGGTGCTGTTTGGCTTATGCAGAACATCACACGGCAGTAGCCGAAAGAGGTTGGGCCTTGAAGTACATACGTAGAGAGTAAGCATGCTCCAGCAAATCAATTCTTCCCATACAAGCTCATGACCACCGAGGACCAATACGAGCACCATTTGCGTGAGGCCAAGCCAAGTACAATAGATAACCATTAAAAGAGAAAAGAATGGCCTTGGGACAGTACAAGACTCCCCAACGCCTGCCACATTCCGATTCCAGTGTGATCTCCAGAACTCCGGAACCCAGGCCAACTCCGTCCATACGCTCTAAACGCCTCCGCACAAAAGACCTGCATTCCTCAGTCTCGTCGACAATTCCCTTCCTCCGCGGTCCACAAAGTATGCCCTCACCCCAGCCCCACAATGGCACCACTCATCCCACCCCTCCCATCCACGGGCCTGAATCCCATTAAGAAGTACAACTGCGCCTCCCTATCCGTACAAGGAGCTCCTGCGTTTCGATGTGGATGGAGAAGCGGCGATTAGCATCGCTAGGTTTAGCGGGAGGAGCGGGAGGTAGATGTGGTGCCTTAGATGGCATAGCGGAGTTGGTAGTGAGGTTGAGAAAACGTGCTGGACATGTAGATGGTTGGAAGAGGATGTGAAACGCGTAGCCCGGTCGTTCTCAGCATGGAGATAGGAGCTCGACGGATAACGCATTCGGCGTGGCTTCGAGGTGACGAAGGCTGTTGAGGCAAGGTAAAGTTATCCCAATCTGGCAGTAAACTCCCAAAACGCCAGCAAGGTAGGTGTTGATGGGCAGCGGGCTTCTCGTGCGTGTGATGGAGCCACTTCAGCATTCTAACGGTCGCTCTGGGGCCCGCACAGATACACGTCTGTGTGGCATTCAGTATCAGCCACTCTCAGCCACGCACCGTGATGGCCCAATATCACGCCATCCCCGATGCATGTGCGCAACTCCACGAAGCGTAGTACGAACAAAGCCGATACGCACAGTGCGTTCCGAATTCCCAGATTAGTGAAACCCTCAGCGAAGTCGTGTTCTCACTACGGTGTGATGCAAGATTGACGAATGGTGCAAGAGATTGGAAAATTCTGTAGATTCGCTCCAAGAAGGCGCCATACGTGCGAACCAGACACGCGTACGCCATGCCATGCGTTCCAACCCAAGACGCCATTTTTTTGCGCCCCCTGAAACCATTGATCCAGAACCAGCACTATTCCGTGACGCCACGCTAGGACGCAGAGACGCAGAAGAAAATGAGAAGAAAACGAAAGACCGCCATACGCGCAAAGTGAGAATGCTCTACTCGTCACTGACAAAGCAATGTACCCTCACTGTTCCATCCTCACTTGCACTAATCAGCCTCGAATCACTCAACCCCACACAATTCACAGGTCCCCTGTGTCCCGTGAGCGTGCGCTCATGCTTCCCCGTGCGCGGATCCTAGATCTTGATCAACTTGTCCTCAGTGCCGGAAACAAGGCGAAGCGTATCAGCAGCGAGACTCCAAACACCTTCCACATGCCCGAAGAAGCGATGAATGCATCGACCAGATGGGACGTGCCAGAGGCGGATAGTGCCGTCCGGAGAGCCGGTGATCATGTATGTGAGCGGTTCAGCGCGGGCGGGATCGTGTGGAAATATTGGTTCGGAGCTGTACGCGTCCGGGCAGGTCTGAAGGTGTGTCTCTGAAGTATGCGACGCCGTGTCAGAAGTGTCATTGTTGGCGGGCGCCACAAAGTCTTCCTCGTCAATCTCAAACTCCGCTGGAAGAGGAAGAACCTGCTGCACCTGACCGACGTGGCCCTAATGGCATATCGTGTTCAGGTCAAGGGTTTGCTGTATTTTCAGGATGAAGGTCAGTGTGCCCTGGGCGATGGTCTTCACGAGGTCTGCAGGCACGTGCTAGCTGTTAGTGCGTTCGATGCATCGCAGTGTGCCATGAAGGTAAGTGCTGAGGCGTGTAGCGTGCTCGCGGATTACGGTCGGCGATGTTGACTCCTGAGGCCACGGTGTCACCATAGCGCCTTAGACACACTGGGCGATGCACCTGGTTGCTGGCTAGTCGATTGGCGTCTGGAGCGAGCGTCTGTGTGCGATATATTGCGTTGATTCTAAGAATTGGAGTTCTCGCTGTTGTCATGTTTTTCCCTGGGATTCAGGGACTCCAGCGATGGCGTCAGCGCCGGCGTTCGGCAGGTCCCTTGAGCCAACGAGGAGTGCCGATATTCCGGTTAGCCTCCAAGTCCCTGCGCGTTCGCGCCTTCGCCGCTCCCACCTCTTTCTCCAACCGTCCCTCCTTACATCGCACTTCTTTCTTGCTCTGTCATGCTCCCTTCGAGATAAGCGAGCCCAGCGTAATTCGTGGGCGCGACGTCGTCCGAGCAACTGGTTAAAGATGTTAGAGTCTGCGCTCCATGGCTGGACTGGAATGGAAGAGATGAGAGGGGGAGTGAATGAAAATAGAAAGTGAAGAACCAACCTGGGAGATCTCGGAGACGGGACCCTGTCCGCGCTGATGGGTATGGCTTAGGAACTTCAGCCGCCATTTAGCAAAGTTCTTTGGATCTTTACGCCTCTTGTCCCGGAGAACCGTGGCGTCAGCCTCGGCGATAAGTTCCCTCCAGTACTGTGTGACAGAGGAAGCCGAATTCACAGTTCTTCTCCATTCGCACTCCTCCGGTCCAAGGACCACAGATTTTTCCACTGATTCTTCGACGTAGCTGCGGAGGAGCAATCAGCAGTAATCCTTAGCATGCTCGGTACCCCGACACAGGTCCAGCCAAATACTGTCTGGGTCCGTCCAAACCTTGTCTGAGTCTATCTCCTTGAAAACCTCGTTAAAGTACCTACACAGGTAGACGGGTCAGCAGAAAGAACAGAACAGGCATGGACAGAAAATTCTAAGAAGAGGGCACTTACCGTTTCGAGTACGCCATGCTACTCTTACAATAATCCTTCGTCGCGTCTACAATCATTAGGCAGTCGCCTACCAGTTAGGTTATAGTTTATCTATTTTACTTATTGTCACGGCTAGCAATATCCTTGGAATCGACGTTTGAATTGATAGTTGAGATAGCTAAAGTTGACTACTCTAGAACAAAGTTAATGAAGGTACGCAGGGCCGAAGTACTTATATAGACTAGTGCTAAGGTACTAGGCCTAAATACGCAAACGATTATATAACCTAAGTATACTTTAAGTAAACTAGTTATTATACTTATTACACTTCTTTTAAAAATGAAACTACATAGTAAAGTAGTTAATATTTATATTATAAGTAGTAATAAACAAAAAGCTATTACTAATAGTAATAACTAAAGTATAGTAAATATCTTAAAAAATAATTACTAACTACTAGTTAAAAAGTATACTAAAAAAACAAATACTAAATAAAAAATAAAATAAATGCTTTAAAATAATAAATATAAAGTAAAGTTACTAACTAATATTATTAAAGTAGTTATTAAAGTTAATTATAAGAAAAATATATAACATTTTATATACAAAATTATATAACATAATAAAAAGAATTAAAACTAATAAAAGGTAAGTAGTTATAATAACTTTAAGTACTAAATAAGTTATAAGTAAAAAATTTAATATATAAAAAAACATTTACTTTAATTTTATATAGTAAGGTTTTAATACTTATTTTTATATTATATTTAATATTTTTAAAATAAGTTATATAATAAATTAATTAAATTATTATTTGTTAAATTTTTATATTATTAAAATAATTTATGTTAATATAACTATATAGTATATATAATTACCAAAGCTTTTAATATAATATAATAACATACTTTTTTAAAAAAAATTATACGTTATTTATTATAATATATAGTTAAGTTTATGTAACTTTATTATATATAATATAAGTAAAAAAAAGTTTTTTAATTAACTTATAATATTATAAATACTTATAAATTATATAACTTATATAAGTAATAGTAAGTTTAATAAATATAATTTTAATACTAGCTTTATTTATAACTTAAATAATATAGTAATAATAATTACAAATTTTAAAACTTTATTAAATAATTTAAAAATTAAAGTATAAAAATAACTTTTATATATATATATTAAGTATTAAAGTATAACTACTTAAAAAGTTTAATAATACTAGAAAAAATTTAAAATTTTTTTTTTACAAAAATAAAAATGTATGCTTAATTTAATAAAAGTAATTTTTTTAAAAATTAAAATAAAATTCTAGTAACTATTATAAATATAAAAAGTAAACTTATAAACTAGTTTAAGCTCTTAACTAAAAACTATATAAATAAAAAAAATACTTTATAAAAAATAATAAATAAAGTTAAAGTAGTTTTTAAAAGTTATATTAACTTTAAAAAGTAAATTATAACTATTTTAAAAAGTTAATAAAAAATAATTAATAAAACAAAATAAGTGAATATTTATTTATATAATGTATTTTATAAAAAATTAGCTTACTTAAGTAACTAGTTTACTTTAAAACTTACTAAAAAATTTAAGAATTTACACTTTAATATCTTAACTACATAATAATAAATTCTAAAAATTTAAAAGATTATTAATAGTATCTAAAAATAGAGACCCATGAAATTTTAGAGGCTAGAAATTAATTATTATTAAAATATTTAAGAAAAAGTAAATTTAGAAGCTGAAATATTACTATCTTAATAATAATTAATTTCTAGCTTCTAAAAGTTTCATAGGTTTTTATTTCTAGGTACTATTAATAATTTATTAAATTTTTAGAATTTATTACCATGTAGTTGTTAAAATATTAAAGTGTAAATTCTTGATTTTTTAGTAAGTTTTAGAATTAGCTAGTTACTTAAGCAAATTAGTTTTCTATAAAATATATTAGTTAAGTTTTAATAACTATAGTTAAAACTTAATAAAAATAATATACTATTAATAATAGTTATTTTTTAAAAAAAAGAAATAGTAATATTTAAACTTATAACAAAATTAATTTAATTTACTATATATAAAACTTAAATAGTTATAAAAAAATGACTAAAAATTTTTTTATATAAAATAAATAAATAATATAAAACTAATAACTAATACTAACTATATATATAATGTGACATATATAATAATACACTATTATAATAACTTATTATACTAAATTTAAAAACTAAGTTAAAAATAACCTAGCTAAAAGAATTAATTAAAAAGTTTATAAAAACTTATAAAAACTATACTTAAAATTAATAATTAATAATATTAAAAAAATGTAAATACAAAAAAAAATTATTATTATTAGTAAAAGAAAATTTAATATAATAAAGTTAGGTATATAACTTTATAAATATAAATAAAATTTAAACTAAAAAAAACCTTAAACTAAAAAAACTAAAAAAGTAACTTGTAACTTAAAAATGCAAAAAGTAACTTAAAAAAATATTTAAAATATAAAAATATTAAACGTTTTATAAAAAATTGTATAAAAAAATAGAAAATTTTAATAAGTAAAATAAAAACTATAAATTAAAATTAATAAAAGCTAACCAAAAAAAATTTAATATTAAAACTATTAGTACAAAACTTAGTAGTAATAAATATTAAATTTATAAAAATATTAATTACTATAAATAAAACTATATTATATATTATTAAAAGGTAAAAATATATTTACAGATAAAAGTATAAACAAAATACTATAAATAGTTATAAAAAGATTATATAAAGTAATAAATTTAAAAACTAAAAAACTATTTATTAAAAAATAAAATAAAAAAATTAAACTTAATATTAAAACTTTAATATATAAAGTTTTTAAAATTATAATAATAATTATTTAGTAACAACTAAATAAAAATACATACTAAGTTTATAAAAAAATAGTTATACCAAAAAAATTGAATATTAAAATATTAAAAAATAGTATTAAGAAAACAATTAAAAAAAAGTAAAAATCTTATAATATAATAGTATTATAAAAAAAGAAATATTTAAGTTTTTAATAAAACTTTAGTTAAAAAAGCTATAGTAATTAAAAAAAAAAATCCATTAAAAAATAATAAAAACAAATATAATAAAGTAAAAACGCTTTTACTAACTATATAAATTAAAAAGTTTGTAAATAACTAAAACTTTATAAATATTAAATTTATAAATTAATAAACTATATTAAAAAAACTTGCTTATAGGAAACACACTTAATTAAAAATAAAATAAAAAGATAAGTAAGTAAAAAAGTAGTTAAAAAAATAAAAACTTACTAACTTTAACTTTAATAAAAAAAAAAAAACTTAATAAAGTTTTTAATATTAAAAATTATATTAAATAATATATATACTAGAATATAAATACTATAAAACCAAAAAACAAGTAATAAAATAAAATAAAAAGAACTTAGTATATTAAAGTATTTTTTTAAAAAAAAACCCTTATTTAAAATAAAAATGTTTAGTACATAAATATAAAGTAAAAAAAAGTATTAATAATAACTTTATATAATACAATACTTTAAGAAATATTTTATATATAAAAAAAATAAGTATTTTGTATAAAATAATAATAGAATTAAATATACTAAATATATAAATTATTCTTAAAAAACAAGCAAACTTCTAGTAAGTTTAAGTTAGTAATATAACTATTAGAATTTTTAAATTATAATAAATATAATAAAAACTATAGTTTTATTCTAATATAAAAATAAATAAAAAACTTTTAAAAGCATTAATAAATATTAAAATATATAAAACATTTATTTTTAAATTAATAAATTAAATGAAATAAAATATTATATTAATAAAAAATATATTTAAGAAAAATAGAGCAAGTAAATAATAATATAGTAGTTTTAAAAAAAGTTTAATTAATTTAAAATCTATAGTAATAAAGTTAAAAATAGTAAAATACAAAAATATTTACTATATTAATATTTTAAATATAAAAGAGTTTAATATAATTTTAACATAAAATTAATTCTTATTATATAATTCATTAATAAATTAATAATAAAAAATAATATACTAATATATTTTAGTAAAAAACGTAATATAAATAAAGAAACTAAAAATATTAAAATAAAGCTTTAGAATTACAAAAGTTTTATATAAAATAATATAATAACTAAAAAAAAAAATTGTTATACAATATTAAAGTAATATAAATTTAAAAACAAAAAATTAAAAATATTATTAAAGTGTAAATATTATTAAAGTTTAAATATTATTAAAGTTTAAATATTATTAAAGTTTAACAAGTTTTTAAACTTATTTTAAAAAAATAAAAAATATATTACTAAAGTATTAGTTTTAAAATTATAAAATACTATTTAAAGAAAACGTTAAAATAAAACTAGAATTTATTTATTTTCTATTTTAAATATAATAAAAAGAACTAAAAAGGTATATTAAAATAAATTTTAAAAAAAAGTACATACAATTAAGTAAAAGTTTAATAGCTTTAATAATATTGTTTATATATAAATATATATAACGTATTTTATAAGTAAGTGCTTCGGATAAGTAAGTGCTCTACTTTAAAACTTACTAAAAAATCAAGAATTCGCACCTTAATATCTGAACAACCACTTAATAATAAATTCCACAAATTTAATAGGGAATTAATATGGCTGTAAAATAGAATCTATTAAATTTTTAAGAGCAAGTAATTAATAGTTATGAAGATAGTAGTATTTTGGCCCCCAAATTCACATTTTCTTAAATATCTTAAATATCTTAATAACTATTAATTGCTAGCTCTTAAAAATTTAATAGCTTCTATTTCAAAGCCATATCAATTCTCTATTAAATTTTTAGAATTTATTATTAAGTGGTTGTTGAAATATTAAGGTGCGAATTCTTAATTTTTTAATGAGTTTTAAAGTAAAGCACTTACTTATCTAAAGTGCTTACTTATAGAATACATTATATATAATTAAGTATAAACTTTAAATAATTATATAACGTAATCAAAAAATTAATATTTATTACTATTAATTTAAAATCTTATAAACAGACTTTAAAAAAAAAAAAATAATTTAGATTATTTCATATTAAAAAAAAAATATAAAGTTAAGTTAAAAAAAGCTATAAATAGTTAATAGTATTTAAAATAAAATATAAATTTTTTAAGTACTATATTATATTATTTAAATTAATAAGCATATTAATAATTTTTTTAAATAGCTATTAATTAAATATTACATAAATACATAAATATATTTATAATTACATACTTTAATAATATATTTGTATACACAAAAAAATACTTAAAAATTATAAAAAATATATTAAAAAAGTTTTAAAAAAGCTTTTAAAAATAACTTCTTAATTTAACTAAAAAAAATACAACTTTTATTTTATAAAAGTAATGTTTTTAAGTGATATTATATTAATAAAAAAGATTTTTATAAATTAAGAAGTAGCTCACAATAATTATAGTTAAAAACATATATACATATTAGTTTTATAAACTTTTATAGAAAATTTATTAAAAAATATTTAAAAATTACAATACTACTTACAAAAGTAATATAAAAGGAAAATAAATTTTAATAAAACTAAATATAATAATAAATAATTAATAAACTTAAAAAAGGTTTACTTAAACACTAATATTGAAAATATTTAACTTATAATTACTAAAAAGATTTTAAAATAAATGTATTTAATTATACTATTAAAGCAATATATAATTAAAAACACAAAAATAAATATTTATATTTTATGAACTATTTATTAAAAAACTTATAAAAGTTAAGTTAAATTATAATGTATATAATAAAAAGTTACTAGTAATTATAATAGTATTTAAAAAATAGTAAATTTATTTTAAAACAATTAAATATTAAGTAATAGTATTTATAAACTATAAAAATTTAATAAGTGTTATAAAAATAAGAAAAGTTAATAGAAAATAAATACGTGAAGTAAAATTATTAGTTATTTATAATTTTAAGATTTTTTATTAAAAGAAATTTGAAAATAAAGTAGCTAATATTTTTAGTTAATACTTAAGTTATATAAAATAATACAAATTAAAACTTAATATAAAGTTTTTATTAAAACTAAATAAATTACTAATGTATAATTATTTAAAATTAGTAATAATTATAAAATTTAAAAACTAATAAATAAAACAAATTGTATAGTATTTTAAGTAAAAAAATTTTTAATAATTTAGTTTAAAAATAACCTAAGTATATAAAAAACTTATATATATACTAACATTATTGTATATAAAACTAATTTAGGAAAATTATAAGGCTATTATAGTTAATACTAAAAAAAAAAAAAAATTTATAAAAAACATTAGAAATTACAATATTTAAAAAATTAAAATAAAAGGTTAAGAATATAGTTAAAAACTAGCTAAAATACTAAAAAAAATGAACATATAAATTATAAGTTTTATAAACTTTTATAACTATGTAGAGTACTAAAATAATTATAGTAATTAGTTTTAATAAACTTTATTACTAAATTACTATTATTTAGTAAACTAAAAAATAACAAAAAGTATAATATAATATTAATAACTATAATTAAATTAACTAGGTATATATACTTTATTTTTATAGTTACAAAATTATTAGTAAAAAGTATAGTATATAAAATTCTATAAAACCTAATTTTATAACATAAAATGTTTACAAAAATTATTTTTAATTACAATAAATTATTTACATAATTGTTTTAAAAAATGTTATTAGTTAAGTTGAAGTTGAAAAATAATCTTTTATCTAGTTTTTATTCCTAAATAAATAGCTAAATAAAGTATATAAATTAAAGTCTAAAATAATATTTAAAATATATATTAATTAACTTTACAAAAATTAAATTAAGTTATTATTTTTAGTATAACTTATTTATAATAATAATAAGTTATTATTTTATGTTAATTATAGTTATAAGCTATTAACTTACAAAAATTTATAAAAAGTAAAAAGTAAACTTTATAATTTTTATATAAAAGTTATATATCTTTAAAACTTATATAATAAATTAGTAAATAAATTACTTTAAAAACTTGTAATTTAAAATAAGTATAAATAAGTTTAAAGTTAAGAAACTAATTATTAAAAAAATAAAGTTTTTTTACTACATAAAAATTTAAAAACTAAGAAACTAAGTAAGAAACCAAATTGTACTTAAATTAAATTATTTAAAATTATTAAAATAAAAAAAGTAATTAACTATAAATTATAACTACTAGAAAGTATAAAAACTTACTTAGTTTTTTATATATTATTACTTAAATTAGTACTACTAAATGTGTTACTAATAATAAATATTAATAATAAACTATATTAATTAAAATATAAAGTTAAAAAGAAGCTATAATAGTTTAAATATTAGTAACAATACGTAATTAAATAAAAAACTATAAACAAAAAAAAATCTTAAAAAGTAATTAAAAACTTAAAGTAATATTTTAAAATAATAAACTAGTTTTACTTTAAACATTTAATAATACTAAATTTTAAACAAAAAACTTATATAGTATTTTAATTAAAGAAAATGTTTTAAAAAAATAAGTAAAAGTAATAAATAAAAACTTTTTAATTTAAAGTAGTTTAAAAAAAGGTTTTTTGTTTTAATTTTTATATTTTTTAATTAAAATAACTTTATAAGCAAATAATTTATATTTATAAAAATTAACTTAAGTTAATTGTTTATAAAAGTATTTTTTATTAAAAATAGATTTTTAATATAAAATTTTGAACTTACTGTAACTATTTTTAAAATTAATGTTTTTAGTAAAATATTTATTAATTATTTAAAAAAAAAGGCTACTAAATTATACTTTTAAATGTATTTATTATACTTAAAATACTAATAAAAAATTTTTTTTATATAAACTACATAAAATTATATAAAATAGTTGTAATTTTAATTAGTTTTATTAAATAATAGTTATAAATAGTTAATAACTTAACTTTAAGCATTATTTAAAAAAAGTTGTAAAAATACTTATAATATTAAAAAAAAAAAATTATTAAAAATTTAAAAAAAGTAAGTATTATAAATAATAATAAATAAAAGGCTATTACTAATAACGTTTTTTATAAGTAAGTGGGCTATATAAGTGAGTGGACTATATAAGCAAGTAAGCCACTTTTATAAAGAATTACCTTTTATTTAATAACTTTACGAAAACTTAATATTATTTAGCAGAATTTTAAAATTAACTTTTTATATATTAAATGCAGCTAGTATTAAATTTGCATAATAATAATCTTACGTAACCATAAGTTATTAAGCTTAGAATTTACTTTACTTTAAATTAATTTTTAGCTATTTATATTTATAATATTACTTAATAATAAATTATAAAAACTTAAATATAAGGTACGAAAGCCTAAATGTATAATATATTAAAAATTTAAAACTATAGTATTAGTAGTTTTTAAGATATTAAAAAGTAGGAGCTAAAACTTCTTCTTACCTAGAGTTCTTAAAAACCTACTTATTCTATTACTATAAAAGCATAATATAGTTTAAATTATACCTAAAATAGCTTAAATTCAACTTCTATAGTTTCTTATTTAATAGTTATTAAAATATTAATAGCTAAAAACTAAATTTTTAAAAAGCTAATTCTAAGCTTAATAACTTATAATTACGTAAGATTATTATAATGCAAATTTAATACTAGCTGCATTTAATATCTAAAAAGCTAATTTAAAATTTTGTTAAATAATATTAAGTTTTCGTAAAGTTATTAAAGAAAAGGTAATTCTTGGTAAAAGTGGCCCACTCGCTTATATAGCCCACTCGCTTATAAAAAACGTTAGTAATAATTAAAGTATAGTAAATACCTTAAAAAATAATTATTAACTATTAACTAAAAAGTATACTAAAAAAATAAATACTAAGTAAAAAGTAAAATAAATACTTTAAAATAATAAACATAAAGTAAAGTTACTAGCTAATATTATTAAAATAATTAATAAAATTAATAGTAAAAAAAATTTGTAATATTTTATGTACAAAATTTCTTAATATAATAAAAGTAATTAAAACTAATAAAAGTTAAATAATTATAGTAGTTTTAAATATTAAGTAAGTTATATATAAAATATTTATTATTTAAAAATAGGTTTTTTTAGTTTTACATAGTTAGTTTTTTCTACTTATTTTTACTTTATTTTTAACGTTTTTAGAAAAAGTTACATAATAAATTAATTAAATTATTACTTATTACATTTTTATGTTATAAAAATAACTTGTATTAATATAACTATATAATATATGTAATTACTAAAACTTTTAACTTTATATAATAATATACTTAATTTTTTAAAAATTTTTACACTTTATTTATTATATTATATAGTTAAATTTACGTAACTTTATTACATATAATATAAATAAAAAAACTATTTAGTTAACTTATAATAATTTTAGTCTATTACTTAATAAACTTTATATACTTTAAATATTTATTAATTTTAATTCTAGCTACTAATAGTATTTAAATTAGTAAACTAAGTAAGTTAAAAAATAGTTAAAAAAGTAAATTTAATAATTTTATTAAAATAAACTAATAAAATTTGTTATAGCTGAAGTTAAAAAAAGTAAAAATAAAAATTATAAACTTATTACTTTTATACTATAAGTTTATACTTTAATATAAAATATTAGTAAAATAGTTATTAATATAATATTTATTACAGTATAGTAAAATAAAGGTAATAAAAATATTAATAAAGTACTTTTATAATTATATATATTTTATGTTAAAAAGTATAGCTTTTATTATAAATAGTAATAATTAGAATATAGTAAATAAACTAAAAAAATACTAGTTAATAGTAAAAACATATACTAAAAAAATAAAATGTTAAGTAAAAAATAAAGTAAATACTTAAAAGTAGTAAATATAAAGTAAAGTTATTAACTAATATTATTAAAATAACTAATAAAGTTAATAGTAAAAAAAATTGAACATTTTATAAACAAAGTATATAATATAATTAGAGTAATAAAAACCAAAAAAAATTAAGTAATTATAATAGTATTTATTATAAATAAATTATAAATAAAAAAGTTACTATATAAAAATTTTTTTTTTTTTGTTTTTAAATAATTAAATTCTTTATATTTAATTTTTATTTTTAAGTAACTTTCTAGAATTATTATATAATAAATTAATTAAAATATTATTTATTATATTTTTGTATTCTTAACATATACTATATAAATAGATATTTTATATTATTTAACTATATTTATAATGTTAAAAAAATTTATACTTTACTTTTATACAAGAAATAGTTAAATTTACATAATATTATTATTTAAATTATAAGTATATAAAAGTTCTATTAAATTATAATATTATAAGTATTTATAAGTTATACAATTTTAATACTAATATTATTTATAGCTTAAATAATATAGTAATAATAAGTACAAATTTAAAAACTATAATAAATAATTTTAAAACTAAAAAAATTTAGCTAATACTTAAGTATACTTTTAAGTATACAAGTATAGCTACTTAAAAAGTTTAATAAAGAAATTTTTTTTAAATATTTTAATAAAAATAGAAATGTATACTTAATTTAATAAAACTACTTTTTTAAAAAAACTAAAATAAGATTATTGTAGCCAGTATAAATATAAAAATTAAGTTATAAATTAATTTAAGTTTTTAGCTAAAAATTATATATAAAAAATATATTAAAAATAATAAATAAAATAATAGTAGTTTTAAGAAATTATAAAAGTTTAACAAGTAAATTATAATAGTATTTTAAAAAATTAACAATAAAGAATTTATAAAATAACAAATTTTATACTTAAAATAAAATAAGCTAAGTTTAGTATATATTATAAAATTTTAGTAAGTTTAATTAAAAAGTAACTAAAATAATATACTATTAATAGTAGCTTACTATATAAAATTGAAAATTAAGTTTAAAAATAAATTTATAAAATAAAATAAAATAAAATATTTTTAAGTTTTTATAAAGTTAATTATATTATATTAATAATTACTAGTATAAGTATAAAAATAATATAAAAAAACTAATTATAAAATTTTTTAAAAAAAATTAATGTAATGAAGTATATAACTTAATAAACATAAATAAAATTTAAATAAAAAATTTTATAATATTAATAACTTTTTTAAAAAGAAAGTTTATAACTTAAAAATATAAAATATAGAATATAGTAATAATAATATAAAACATAAGTAATATACTTTTATAAGTAATTTATTTACTTTATTATAAAAATATAATACTTAATTTTTTTAACTATTATAATTTTATAAAATAAAAATTTAATATTTTTAGTAATTTTAGTACTTAAATAAAATTAATTACAAAGTATTAAATATATTATAATAATATATAACTTTTTTTAAAATATATTTTAATATTAACTTAATAACTTATTTTTATAATATAATTATAAGCCTAAATTAAAAATTTTTACAAAACTAAATGTATGTAAATTTGGTTTAATTTAATATTATAATAAATATAGTTAATTATTTACTAATAAAAAATACTACTAGTTAAAGTAATATTAATTAGCTAAAATACTTTATATAATAAACTTAGAGTTTAAAGTATGTTTTTAATAAAAGTATAATTATAAAAAAGCTAAATATAAAAGTTTTATTTTTATAAAACTATAGTTTATACTTATATATTATATAAAAAAAGTTTAATTTTTTTAATTATAATATATATAACTTTAATAAAACCAACTTTTATAAAAGTGTTATATTAATTATAAAAATAGTTATAAACTTTAATAAATACTAGTAACTAAAAAAACTATTACTTAGTATTTATAAATAAACTATAGTAATTTAAAATATTAATATAAAAAGCTAGCTAATTTTTTATTTATTATTTATACAAAAACACACAACCTATTTTATAAAATATATAAATAATAATATACTACTAAATTAAAATATTTTACTTAATAATAATAGTAGAATAATAAATAAGTTAAGTATTAACTAGTTAAATTACTTTAAAAAGTAAATAAAAAAGTATACAATAAAGTTACATTAAGTTTTAATTCTTAATAATTATAAAAGCTATAATTTACTTAAATTTAAGTTATTATACAAACATACAAAATTATTATATTATATGTATTGTTTTATTTAATTTAAATTACTTTAGTTACTTAATATAAAGTATTTTAGATTATTAAAAAAATTATATGAATAGTAAATTAAAATATAACACATATTTATATTAACTTTATTATAAAACTAAAATTTTTATTTATATTTAAAGTAATTTAGTAAAACTTAATTTAAAAAAAATTATAAAAGGTTTTAAAATATAAGTTTAGTTTTATATAACTTAAATAGTATTTTTTTTTAAATTTAAAATTATACTTTAAATGCTATATTTACTTACTATAAATAGAAATTTACTAAAAGTTTAAATACTAAGAAATATTACAAAACTAAGCTCTTACAATGTAGTAATATAAAAGTAAATTTAAAAATCTAAAATAGTTTATTTAGGTTTATTTTTAAGTTATTTAATTAATTTATTAATAGTATTAAACTTATAATATATTTAGTTTTACTTATATACTTATGAGTTATTAGCTTTTAAGTAGTAAATAAAACTATAATAGAATATAAAAAGTATTAAAAAATAATAGATTTAAAAAAACCCTTTAATAAAACTAGTAAGTACTAAAATAACTACTTAAATAAATATTAATATATAAATTTAAAGGAAAATATGTTAAACTAGTATATAATTTAAAAAACTTTATTACAACAAAAACATAATATATAGTATAGTAAAATAAACTATAATACTTATATATATTAAAAAATATATAAAACACTATAAATTAAGCTATAGGTTTTAAATAGTTAATATTTTCTAATATTATAAAGTTATTTTTATTTATAATAATTAAAAGCTAATAAAATAAGTATATTATTTATAAAAGAAAATTATTTATACTTTATATTAAATACTTTATAAAAGAATTTTTAAAAAAAAAATAAGTTATAATAATTAAGCTAAAACTTAAACTAATAAAATAAACTTTTGTAAATAAAAAACTATTAATTAAAATTATTAGTAAAAAACTTAAAAAAACCTAATATTAAATTTATAAATTTAATAAAGATAATAAAAATATATAAAATATATAATTAAAAACTAAGTATATACTTATATATAGTTAAAATAACAATAAAATAGTATTATAAAAAGTAGGTAAAAAATAGTACTATATAGTAAAATAATAAGTAGAAAACTTAATACTTAAAGAAATTTATTAAAAAAGAGCTATTTTAGAAAATACAAATATTAATATATAAAGCTTTAAAAATTATAATAAAAATTTATTTAGTAGTAACTAAATAATAATATATATTAAATTTACACAAAAGCTAATATATACAAAAAAAACTATATAACTAGGTATTAAAAAATAATACTTAAGAAAAAAAGTTTTATAAATAAAAAACCTAGTTAGTAAAAGTAGTAATTATATAGTATAATAATTACATATAAAAAAAGTACTAAAATTTAAAAAAAAATTAAGAAAAAAAAGCTGTATGTATTTATAAAATAAAACTAACTTATATTACTTTAAAAAAACTATATTAAATAATAATAATAATAACTATAAAAAAGCAAAACCATTTTTACTTAATATATAAATTAAAGATACTAATATTTTTTAATACTCAAAATATTAAAAATATTAAATTTGTAAGTTAATAAACTATATTAATAAAAATAATTATTTAAGTAATATACTTAATTTAAATAAAAAGCTAAAAAAAGTATAGAAAAAAGTAATTAAATAATAAAAACTTTTTAATATAAAAAGTTTTAAAAAATAAAAAAACTTTAAAATTAAAAATAACTAGTAAAGTTAATAATATTAAAAATAGAACTAAAAAAAGTATTTAATTAAATATAAATACTATAAAAAATTACTAAATAAACTTAAAATAACTTAAGTTATTAAAAACCTTTTTTTAAAAAATTCTACTTAAAATAAAAGTATTTAGTATATAGAAATAAATTATAAAAAACATAAAGTAAATTATTACACTTAGTATATTATTATAACTACTACTTTATATATATTAAATAAAAGTATGTTAACTTGAAGTAAACTTAAAAGTATAAAGTACATAAAAAATTATTAAAAAATTAAAGAATTATTAGTAAAAAACTTAAATTATTAATATAAATATTAAAGTTTTTAAACTATAATTAATAAATTAAAAGCTATATTTTAATATAAAAGTAAATAAAAACCTTTTAAAAGTATTAGTAAATAGTAAAGTAAAAAACACTTATTTTAAATTAATAAAAAAAATAAAATAAAGTATTATACTACTTAAAAGTATATTTAGTAAATGTAAAGTAAATAAATAATAATATAGTAACTTTTAAAAATTATAATTAAGTTAAAAACTAAAGTAATATAACTAAAATTAGTAAAGTATAGAAATATTCATAGTATTAATATTTTAAATATAAAAAAGCTTAATATAAATTTAAAATAAAATTAGCTTTTGTTTTATAATTTAGTAATAAATTAATAATAAAAAAATTATTTAAAATAAACAAAATTTACTAAAAATAAATAATTACAATAACTAAAAGTTTTAAAATAATACTTTAAAATTAAAAAATGGTTTATATAAAACTATATAATAACTTTAATAGAAATAACTATAAAGTATTAAAATAGTATAAATTTAATAATAAAATTAAAATACTAATAAAAAAACCTAAATTAAAATTAATGTACTTATTATTATAAATATAATAAAAATATATATATAATTAAGTAAAAACTTAATAACTTTACTAATATTATTTATAATTAAAAAATAAAAAACGACAATTATGTATAAACTTTAAAAGTTTAAATTATATAATAAAAAATTAGTATTTATTACTCTTAATTTAATAACTTATAAAAAACTCTAAAAAAATACTAAATTATGTTATTTAAATTAATAAATATACTAGTAATATTATAAATAATTATTAATTATATACTATATAAATACATAAATATATTCAAAATAATATATTTTAATAATATACTAAAATATATAAAATATATATAAAAAAGTTTTAAAAAAAACTTTAAAAATAATTTTTCTTAATTTAATTCAAAAATTGAAATTATATATTAAAAAACTAAACCTTTAGGAATTTTTTGTGTTAATTTAAAAAAGCTAACAAAAATAGAAACACTAGCTAATAGTAATAATAAATAAAAAAGTATATTTTTTTTAATTTTATAAACGTTTATAAAATGTTTATCTAAAAATATCTAAAAACTATAATATTACTAACAAAAGTAATTAAAAAAATATTAAAATTAAATAATAATAATAAGTATTTAAAAAACTAAAAAAAGTTCATTTAAATATTTTAATTAAAATATTTTAATATAAAGTTTTTATAATACTAAAAATATGCTATAAAAGTACTACATGTAGAAAATTAAAAGCTTAAGAAAAAGCAATAATTAATTACTATATATAATACTAAGTAATAGTTTAAGATATTACGTACAAAAAAAGAAGAATAAAACAGATTATAAATAAAAATATTTAGAAATAAAATCTATACGCTAGCACGTAGTTAATACATAAATATATAATAAAAAACACTTATAAAAAAGGCCTCTTTAAAAGGCGTTTATAAAGTATTATGAATAATTACTATAATAGTACTTTTACTTTAAATTTAAGCTCTTATAAGAGGTATTTATGTTAGATATTAGGTTTAAATTAGTTTAGGTTTTTAAAATAAAATTCTTTTATAATAGCTATATTTTAGAGGTTATTTATGGATTTCTATATTAGATAATTATATTTAGTTTATTTAACTAGGTATTTATAGCATTTTTACTTGCAATTTAAGTATAGTTCTTTAATTTATTTAATATAATATTTAATTTCCCTATTAACTTTAAAAAGCTTAAGTGGTAGGTTTTATTAATTTAAAAGGTATTTAAATTTAAGTATAGTAGGCCGAAGTAATAATACATAAAAAACTAAATATATATTTAAAGATTTAAGGAGTTTAAGTTAGTATATATATAAAAAAATTATTTAAAAAATATAGTATTTTTCTAAGGCCTTTAAGTCTAGCTTTTTAAATAATTATTTTATTTAGATATTTTATGCATTTAGCTAAACTATGTTTTTTATTTAGTAGTTAGAAGTAAATAATTATTTTTAGTTTATATAATTTTTTTAAATAGCCTAAGCTTAAACCATCTCTTTTTAAACTAATTATTAAATATTAGTTATTTTTTTTATTATATAATTAGCTTTTATAGCTTGTAGTACTTAGTAAGAATATTTTTAATTTTTTATAAAAAGTTTAAAACTCATTTAAAAGTAGTAACTTATGTTAACTAAAAATAAAAAAACTTTTATAAATTTAAATATAGTATTATTAGTTTTGAACTATATTAAAAGTAGCTAGTTTACTTAGTTATCTTACTAGTAGTTTATATATATATATAAAACTTATTTTATTATACTATTAGATTTTTCTATTTAGTTATTAGTTTCTAGATAATAAGTAGAAAACAATTAGAGTTTAATTTATAATTATTTATAAAGTTCATTATAAAAGGCAAAAGCGAATTATATTTCTTAGTTTAATATAATTATTTTTAAGAGACTATAGTCTATTTATATGTAATAGTAAAAAAAAATAAGCTGTAGCTAAAATAATTATTTTATTATAAGAAATTAAATATTAGTATTTTATAAAGTAGTTTACTACTATTATAATATTAGTACAGCTTTTAGAGTTTAAAAAATTTATAATAAAATTTATAAAGATATTCTTTTACTTTCTTTTAAACATAAAAAAAAGGTTTTAAAAAGCTATAGTACTTTTTACGAAAAGTTTTAAATCTTTAGTAAGTATAGTCATAAAATACGTATTAACATATTATTTTAAACATTTAAAGCTAGTAGTATTTGTGTTGTAAAATTTTAAAAGTTTTTCTATAATTAGAATAGCTATTAGTAGAGAAATTATACACAATTTAAAAAAGTTTTATTTTAAGTTTATTATTATTAGATATTATTAGTTAACTATAGTAGTATAGTTAACTATTTTAGTTTTTATATTTACTTTAAAAACTTTTCTTAAAGTAATAAGTTTTATTCTATATTAGTAATAGAGTTTTCTAAATAAACTTATTATTTAAGTATTTATTTTTAATAATTTGTTAAATAGGCCTGTTTATTTTAGTTAAGTTAAATTCTAATATACTATTAAATAGTTTTAAGTAGAAAAGTATTTATTATTAAACTCTACAGGCTTCTTCTTAGGTTAAAGTATTCTCTATATAATAAGTAAAAGTATCTAGTTTTTTCTCTTATTTACTTACTTAGTATATAATTATAAAGTTAAATTAAAATAAATATTTAGTTTAATAAGCCTATTAGTAGCTTAGCTACTTTATAATAGTAATATATTATAAGTTTTTATAGTTATTTAATACCTACATTAAAAATACAATACTTTTTAATTTAAGTCTCTATTATTTAAAATAGTATATAACAGCTAGTAATTTTTTATTATAAATTTTATAATTACATTTAGTAGAATTTAGTTTCTTTAAAAAGTAAATAATAGGTTTTAGTTTATTTTATTTATTTTTTTAGAAAAGTATACTAGTAGTCACGTAGTCTAAAAAATTAGCTTTTATAATAATTAGTAGTTTTAAGTTAAAATGTCGAAAAATTAAAATAGTTATAAATATATATTTTAGAATTTTAAATACTTTTTAAAAGGTGTTATTAAATTTAAATTAAGTATTCTTTTTTATTAGAGCTATAAGTAAAGCTATAATAATAGAAAAATTATTAATAAATTATTAATAGAAATTAGTAAACTCTAGAAACACTTTTATATTCTTTACATTATAAGAGTTTTTTTAATTAAGAATGTCCTTTACTTTATTTAAATTTATACTAATTCTTTTAGTAAAAATAACGTACTTAAGGCATATAATTTATTTTTAGTGTAATTTACATTTATTAATATTAAGTTATAGGCTAGTTTTTTTATAAACTTTTAGAATTTATTTCACGTATTACTAGTATTTTTATAAAGAGTTATTATAAATTAGAATGTTATTTATATAATATTAGAAAGTACTTAGTACATTAGTTAACTTAAAAAGTATTATAAAATACTTAAATAGGCTATATTTAGTTTAGAAGGTATTTAATAATTTATCTTTTTTTACAATACAAAGGTAGTTAAAAGCTAAAATGATATTAAGTTTTATAAAATACTTTACTTTACTAAAGTATAATAAAGTTTCTTAAATTAATAGAATTAGGTAATAGTTTTTAATAATAATAGTATTTAAACCTTAATAGTTAACACAAAATTAAAAACTTTTATTAGGTTTCTTTATAAAAATAATAGGAAAAAATATTAAAAAAAAACTTATTCTAATAAATTTTTTAGTAAGGTGCTTATTAAAATAGTTTTTAAAAACCTTAACTTTATTTTAAAACATTTTATAAAAAGAGCTAAACTTAAGTTATTTTCTTTTTTTAAAAATAATTTTATAGTTGTATAGTTAGTGTTTAGGTAGTTTATTAATTTTTTAACTTAAAAATATTCTAAGAATATTATAGTATTTTCTTAAAACTTTTATAAATAAGTTAGTATAAGTTTTTAAGGCTAGAGCTTTATTAATACTAGCTATTAAAATAGTAAAGATTTTATATTTATATTTTTAAGTAAGTTAAGTAAAGAGCACTACTCTTATTAAGTAAATATTTATATTTAGATTAAGTTTAAGTTCTTAATAAAGCCTTTTTTATAAAGTCTTTATTTAACTTAGTATTATATTTAAATATATAGTTAAATATAAATTTAGCTTTCAAATAAAAGCTCTTTAGAAAACAGTTTACTAAAAGGTTTTTTAAGTAGGTATTAAGTTCTTATAATTAATAGTTTATTTTAATTAACTAGTTACTATGTCGTGTCTAAGTAGTTAGTAGTAACGTTAAAAAACAGATCTAAAAATAAAGTAAATAAATAATATTAAAGTAAGAGTGTTTTAGTAAAAGCTTTACTAAAAAGTATTTTAAGTAGTTAGTAGATTTCTTTAAAGATATTAGTAATTAAAACAAGCACAAGTAATAAGCCTAGTAATAAAAAGAATTAAAAAATAGTTTTTATATATTATAATTAAAGTTAATCTTATGCTCTTTTATTTAAAATTAACTAAAAATTAATTTATAGTTTCCTATAGCTATTATATAGAAATAAATCTTTTTAATATAATTTATATAATAAAGAGCTACACTAGTAGTATATAAAATATACCTTTTTTTAAACTATTTTTTATTAAAACTAGTAGAATATAAAACGTGTAAAAGTAGTAAAAAAATAAAGTTTTTAAATACTAACTAAAAATCTCTTAATATAACTTATGCTAGTTTTTTTAGTCTTAATTAAAATAGTAATAAAGTAAAATACACTATTTTATTAAATAATACACAAAATATTTACTTAGTAGTTTTAAAAGTTAGTTATTAAATAAGAAATTTATAAGTTAATAAAAATTTAGCATTAAAAGTATTTTAGAAAGTAACTTATTTTTAGAATAAAGCTTTTAATAAGTTAAGTTTAAATTACTAGTTAGGTTTCTAACTACAAGATCTATTAGAACTAAATAAGAATAAATAAAATAATTATTAGAAAACAATTTTTTACAGTAAACTTTTAGATTAGAATTTAAATAAAATAAATAAATAATTTTAGATAAAATAACTATACTTACTATATTTAAAACAAAATTCTCTTAAATACGTTTATCTTCTTTAGCTAAATAAAGAGAAGTATAACTTATAGCATTAATTTTCATAATATTAAAGTCTTTTTATAGTATAGTTTCTAGCCTTATAATTAGATAATATAGATTATATTAATTTTCTTTTAAAGGTAATATAAATATATTATTGTAACATTTACTAATTATATTTATATATTTAATAAAATTATTAGAAAAGTTAACTTTCATTAGAGCATAATAAAAATTAAAGTAAAAAGCTTTTATTAAGTACGTAATTAAAATAAAGTTATTTTATTTAAATTCTTAAGCATATTTATAGAATTCTATAAAAAAAAGAAAAACTTTAGTTTCTTTAGCTTATATAAACTAACTTTTTTTTATGTAGTAGTTTTTTAGTTTAAATTTTTATAAGTACTTTTAAATAAGTTTACTAAGCTTTATATAGTATTTAATTAAAATAATTTTATTAAATTAAAAGCTTGTTTTTATAGGCAGCTAATAGCATAGTAAAAGTAGACTTATTTAGTTAAATACTAATTTTTTTATTTCTTATAAGCTTATTATATAATTATTTAATAAATATTTATAATTTAGAATATTAACTAGAGAAAATAGAAGAGTCAAATAGTTATTTTAATAAAGTTAGTAAAAGAAATATAATTAGAGTTATTATAAATATTAAATTTATAAAACTTAAGCTATTTCTAGATATACTAGTAGCAAGAGCTAGACTTTTATTAATAGAAAAGATAGTAATAATACAAACTAAGTAAACAGACACTTTCTTTAATTTATAAAGTTTTTTATAAAAAGCTTTTATACTTTCTTAGTAGTAAACCTTATATTTAGTAAGTATATTTATTAGTGTTTTATTACTTACCTTTAAAGTTAAATATTAAGGAATAAGGTTTTTAAGAATTTTTAATAAGTTTTAGGTTATCTATTTTATAGGAAGTTAGTAATATAATATAGTGTTATAAAAGTACTACATATAAAAAATTAAAAGCTTAAAAAAAAGCGCTAATTAATTACTATATATAATACTAAGTAATAGTTCAAAATATTATATAAAAAAAGAAAAGAAAAATAAAACAGGTTATAAATAAAAATATTTAAAAATAGAATCTATACACTAGCATATAGCTAATGTGTAAACATATAATAAAAAAAAGACTTATAAAAAAAGACTTTTTAAAAGACTTTTATAAGGTATTATAAATAGTTTTTATAATAAAATATAAAAATAAATATATTTATTTTATAAACTACTTATTAAAAATACTTATTAAATTTAAATTAAATCTTACTATTTATAATAAAAAACTACTACTAGTAGTAGTATATTTAAAAAATAATAAGTTTATTTTAAAAAAAATTTAAGTAATAGTTTATTTAAATAATATAAACTTAGTATATTTTATAATAACTAAAAAAATAAATAAAAAATAGATATATTAAGTAAAAACTTTAGCTATTTATAATTTAAAATATATTACTAAAAAAAATAAAAAATAAAGTAATTAGTATATTTAACTAAAACCTAAATTATATCATATAATGTAAACTAATACTAACTATAATATAATTATTAAAATTAAATAAATATGTAAAATTAAGTAATTTACTATTTAAAAAAAAGAAAATATACATAGTTTATAAAAAAATAGTTAAAATATACAAATATACTTATTTATATACTAATAACTTTGTATATAAAATTAAATAAAAAACTTATAAAGTTATTATATCTAAATATTAAAAAGTTTAAAAAATTATAAAACAAATTTCTAGAAACTACTATATTAAAATTTTAAAACAAAAAGTTAAGAATATAGTTAAAAAAAACTTAAAATATAAAAAAAAGAATTTACTATAATATAAGTTTTATAAATTTCTATAATTATTAAAAGTACTAAAATAATTATAGTAGTTAGTTTTAATAAACTTTATTATAAAACTAAAAATTAAGAAAAATAATAATACTATATTAGAAATTATAAATAAATAAACTAAATATATATATTTTATTTTAATACTTATACAATTATTAGTAAAATAACTAGTATATAAAAATTTTAAAAACTTAATTTTAAAATATAAAATATAAAAAAAAAAATTCATTAAAAAAAGTTTATATTATACTTTTTTTATATTTTATTAATAAAGTTAAAATTAAAAAAAATTGGTTTTTAATAACCATTTACTTTTAAATAAATAAATAAATAAAATATATAACTTAAACTCTAAAATAATATTTAAAAATAGCTATTAATTGCTTTTAAAAAAATTTAGTTAAATTATTACTTTTAGTATAGTTTATATATAATAGTATAAAGTTATTTACAATTAATAAATTACTATTTTATGTTAATTATAGTTACAAGCTAATAGTTTATTAAAAACTATAAAATTAAAAAGTAAATTATATAAAGTATATATTAAAGTTAAGTAACTTTAAAAATTATATAATAAAATTAGTAAATAAATTAATTTAAAAAACTCACAATTTATAAAGATTAATCATAGGTTAAAAGTTAAACATCTAACTTTTTAAAAATATAAAGTTTTTCTATTATATAAAATTTTAAAAACTAAAAAATTAACTAAAAAATTAAATTATATTTAAATTAAATTATTTAAAATAGTAAAAGTTATTAAACTAGTTAACTATAAACTATAACTCCTATAAAATATAAAAATTTACTTAGTTTTTTACATATTATTACTTAAGTTAATATTATTAAAAATATTACTAATAATAAATATAAATATTAAACTATATTACTTTAAGTATAAAATTAAAAAAAATTAAAGTCTATAATAATTTAAATATTCATAAAAAAATTTAAAAATATATTCAAACCTTAAAGTAATATTTTGAAATAATTAATTAGTTTTCTTAAAAATTCTAGTAATACTAAACTGTTAAAAATTTAAGTTTATATAGTTTTTAATTAAAAAAATTTAAATTAAAATAATTATTAAAAGAGTTAAATAAAAATATTACAAGTTATAATAATTTAAATTTTTTTATTTTTATTTATTTCTAAATTTATTATTTTTTTTTAATTAAAGTAAGGTTATAAATAAATAGTTTATACTAATAATTATTAACTAAAGTAAAGTATTTACAAAAGTATTTTTAATAAAATTATGTTTTTAATTTAAAAATTTAAACTAATTTGAATTATTTTTATATTTAATACTTTTTAGTAAAAAATTTATAAAATTTATAAATAAAAACTACTAAATTATATTTATAAAAATAGTTAATATATTTAAATAATATTTAAATAAAAACTTTATAAAGTAAAAAAAATTTATATAAATTATAAAAGTTTATGTAAAGTAGTTATAATTTTAAATTAACTTTATAAAATAATAATTACAAATAGTTAATAAATTAATTTTAAGTATTATTAAAATATAAAAATATTTGAAAGTACTTATAATATTATTAAAAAAAACTTTTAAAGTAAAAATTTAAAAGAAAGTAAGTATTATAAATAGTAATATATATAACACAATAAATAAATTAAAAAAAACTATTAGTTACTAGTAAAAAAGTGTGTTAAAAAAATACTAAAAAAAAATAAAGTAAATACTTTAAAGTAGTAAATATAAAGTTAAGTTATTAGTTAATATTATTAAACTAATTAATAAAGTTAATAGTAGGAAATATATGTAATATTTTATATACAAATTACATAATATAATTAAAGTAATTAAAATTCATAAAAATTATTTAATTATAACAGTACTAAATACAAAAAAATTATAAGTAGAAAATTTATTATAAAAATCTTTTTTTTAGCTTTCAAATAATTTAATTTTATATACTTATTTTTTTTATTTTTAAGTAACTTTTTAAACTTATCATATAATAAATTAATTAAACTTTTACTTATTATATTTTTATATTATTATAACCCATTATGTAAGCAAATATATATTTAATTTAATATAAATACTAATATATTTAATATAAATTAATTATACTTACTATATTAAAAAAAATATTCTGTTTTTTTATACTATATAATTAAAACTATATAATATTATGATATAAGTTCAAGTATATAAAAGTTTTACTAAACTATATTACTTTTTTTATAATATATAAATTTTAATTTATTTTATTATAAAGTTAATACTATATATTTTTACTATAATATATATAATAAGTACCTTAAATAAGTAAGTAATTTACCTTAAAACTTATAAAAAAATCAAGAATTTATACATAAATATTTCAACAACTATTTAATAATAAATTCTAGAAATTTTAATAATTAATTAATAGTACTTTAAAATAAAACTTATTAAATTTTTAAAAGTTAGTAATTAATTATTATTAAAATAGCATTATTTTAGCTCTTAAATTCACATCTTTTTAAATATTTCAATAATAATTAATTACTAGCTTTTAAAAATTCCATAGCCTTTATTTTAATGTACTATTAATTATCTATTAAATTTCTAGAATTTATTATTAAGTAGTTGTCAAAAGATTTATGTGTAAATTCTTAATTTTTTAGTAAATTTTAGAGTAAGTATTATAGCTAGTATAATAATAAGCTTAGTTTTCATATGTTATAGTATAAATATAGGTTAATAAAAATAAGTTAGTGTTATAGACTATAATAAAGAAAAAAACACAGCTAAAAAAGCGCTGCTGTAAAAGAAATAGTATAAAAAAATATATAAATAATACTAAAAAGTAAAAATAAATTAATAAAGATAGAATCTACAGATAGGACTACTCTAGAGTAAGTTTAAGTTCTATAGAGAATAATACTTAAAGTAAGTAAGTAAGTTAAATAACTAGCTATAGCAAAGCATAAAAAAAATAAGCACTAATAAAAAAAAAAAAATTAAATATAAGCTAAAGTTAAACTTATCTTTTTTTATTTTTTTTAATAGTATTTAATATACTTCTAATTAGTATATAATATACGCATGGAGGATTTTCTATAAGTATAGGACATTAGACAACTTATAATTACTTTTAATTTTTTATAGTTACTCTAAAATTAAGATTTACACCTTAAGTGATATAGTTTAATACTATTTTATTAAATCTTAACTTATTATATTATTTCTTTTTATCTTTACTAAGTTAGCTAACTTTCCCTAAGTCTAATAAACTATCTAATCTAGAAGTAAAAGAACTAATTAAGTATTATATAATCAGTAGGACGGCTAGTTACTAGTATAATTTATATTAATAAGTTAGTAACTTATAATATTATAATTATTATCTTAAGAGAGTAGGAAAAAGCTGTTAGATAGACTCTAATATTATATTATCTAAATAAGGTTTATAATAACCTACTATAAAAACGAACAAGAACTTTACTTGTTAAAAGAAAGTAGTAGTAAAGAAGAAGTTATAGTAGAACTCTTATCTATAACTAGAAGTACATCTAAAGAAACTAAGAATATATAATAAGTTATTTAGAAATAGAAAATTATAATTATAAAGTTACGTAATGCTCTAGTTACCTTATAATAATAAGTAGCTATAAGTAAAGCTATAAAAGAAGAAACAGCTAAAATATAATCTCTTATAAAGTTTAATAATAACTAGGATAAACTTAAGACCTTTATAATAATAATAAATCTCTATTATTAATTCAATTAAGCATTTATTATAACTAATTAAGATAGAATCTTAGTAGCTGATATGAATATAATGGGAAGAGCTATAAGATAGTTTAAACTATTTATTAGGAATTATCTAGTAAACAGAGACTTTAACTTAAGAGTGGTAGGACTTATAAACTATAATAGTAATATATAATAAGCCTTTAAAAACTATAAAAGCTTTAAAAAGAAAATAATTATATTCTTTAGGGAAATAAATAAAGAAATAAAAGTAATTTAGAAATTTTAATAGCTTAAGTAATGTATGTTAGCAGCTAATTATATAACAGAGTTTAAATAAATCTAGTCACGACTTAACTAGGTAGACTAACTATTAGTTATAATATACTATAAAAAACTAAAAAACAGGATTAAGGATAAGATTTTTAGAGAAAAATAACTAAGTACCTTACTCAAAATTATTAAATAAGTAGTAACTATTAACAATTATTAATACTAGTAAGAGTAAGAGAAAAAAGTATAAGAGAGACTAGTAATCTATATACCTAAAAGAAATAGAAAAAATACCTAAATATATAATAAAATAGATATTAACTATAATAAGGTATTTGTTAATAAATAGTAAGGAAAGTAAGCTAAGAAATAAATAAAACACTACGCACGAAAAGCTTATTTAGAATATAGAAAATAAGAACATTTTATTAAAAACTATAAATAATAATAAGTGGACGTTAAAAAAGCTTATGTCTAAACTAAGATACTAAAAGAAATTAAAGTAGCTATAGTCTAAGTAGAATAAGTATAAGACCAAATTACTAAGAAAACCATTATATAAAAAACTAAGAAAAAATAATATTAGATATATAGAAACTATATACACCTTAGAATAGAATATAAAATACTGTATTAATAAGTAAAGAATTATCTAGCAGAATTAACTAGTAATATAAGGAGTAGTAATATAACAATATAATACTAAAAGCTAGAAAGATATAAAAAGGTTTTGTAAGATTATAGAGCAGAAAGAAGAACATTTTAAGAAGAAGAATTAGAAATTCAGATAATAAAAAAATTACGAAATAGAAGACAGGAAAGAACTGATGTTTATAATAATTATATAGTAAGTATACTAAGAACATTATTAGATATACGAATTAGAGTACTATTTAGGGGAATATTATATTACAAAATACTAAGAGATTATCTTAAGAGATAGGATATATAAATACTAATAAGTATTATAATTAGCTAGAAATATATAGTATAGAGAACTAAGTAAATAAAAATTAGCTATATAGATAAATAAAATCTATAAATAGATACTTATATTAATTATAACTAATATAATGTATTATCACCCCGTCGGATATCCAGAACTAGGATAGAATTAAAATAAAAAGAAAAAAGAAAACTCTTTACTAATGCTATAAATATAAGACAATAACGCCACAAATAGAACTATAAAAAAAGAATACTAGATATATGTAGTATTAGACTATATAGGAATAGACTATAAATAGAATAAACACGCCATACGTATTAAAGAACTAAGGATAAAGAAGATATTATAATAATTAGTAAATAAAAAGGAATTTAGATAAATTATAGGACCTAAATTCAAATAAACATAAACAGTTATTATGGGACTAATGTTAACTAGAATATTAATTATACTAAACTAAATACTACTAAGAAGGCTGGTTAGTTATAGAGTTATATAAAAAACTCATATATTAAGAATATTTCCTAAGGTGGAAATGTGAAGATTATGGAGAATAAACTAAAAATATACATAAAATACTTAATAAGGAAGCATGTTAACTTTAGAGATATTTAATCTATAAACCTAAAAAGAAAACACTAAAGAAATAACTGCCACTTAGAAGTTAAATATAAATAAAAAACTAGAAAACTAATAGATTATAACTAAGCTACTAGAGAACTAATTAAGAGTTAGAAAGAATATATTAATTATATATATATAACTAAACTAAAGGAAATATAAAAATAAGCTATACGTAGACGTATGTATTAATAGTAACTAGATACTAGCACTTATAAATAATAAAGCTAGCAAGACACTAATATTAAATAAATAAATATAAAGATACTAAATACTAACTAGAGTTTTAGATAAATCTATATAAGTAAGATACATAGACAATAATCTAGCAGTATTTAGAAAAGGTCTAATTAATCTTAAAACACAGAATGTAACTATTTAGATAACAGGTTACAAAGATAACTATTATATTAAAATTATAAATTTAGGTAATAAGAATTTTATCTTAGGATAAGACTAGCTAGCATAATAAAACCTAACTATTAATTAGAAAAAAAAAACTATAGGTAATAGGAACAAATATTACAGATAATAATAGTAAGTAATAATTTAGGTGAAAAAAACAATACTTCATGATACTAAATTCATTATGCTAGAAGAACACTAGAAGGAATTCAGAGAATAGTTCTTTAAAAAAGCTAAAGACTAATTACTAGAATACTAAGAATAAGACTATAAAATCACGCTTAAAGAAGAAATAGATTTAAAACTAGAACTATTATATCAAGTACCCATCTACTAACAGGAGGAGTTATGAAGATTCTTATAAAAAAATTAATAGAAAAGATATATATATATAAGCTAAAGCAAAATAGCTTTACTAATACTCTTTATATAAAAAAAAATAGTAAATTATAACTATGTATTAACTATAGATATTTTAATAAAGCTATAGTAAAAAATTACTATCCTATACTATTAATATTAGAACTTATAGATAAGCTTAAAGGAGCTAAATGGTTTAGCCTTTTTAATATTAAAAATAAATACTATTAAATATAAATAGCTAAAGAACATGAATGGATGATAATATTTAAAATAAAATATAAATTATTTAAATACTTAGTTATACTAATAGGACTTACTAACGCACTAATAATATTTTAAATAATTATTAACTATATACTAAGGGAATATCTAGACGTATTTATAATAGCATATTTTAATAATATACTTATATATATAAATAGAATACTAAAAGAATATGTTGAGTATACTAAGAAAGTATTATAAAAGCTTAAAGAATACCAGTTATATATTTAAACAGAGAAATATGTATTCCATAGAACGGAAGTTAAATTCTTAGGATACTTAGTATCCTAAGATGGAATAGCAGTTAATTCTAATAAAGCAAAAGATATACTATCTTAGCTAATACTAATAAATACTAAAGAAGTTTATTTTTTCCTTAGATTCATAGGATTCTACTGATAATTTATTAAGGAATACTTAAAAATCACATTACCCTTAATAGAATTACTTAAGAAGGACTAATAATTTAAGTAAGAATAACACAAGAAAAACGCTTTTAAAATACTAAAAGAAATATTCTAATAACTACTAATATTAAAGATGTTTAATTTATAACTTTAAATAGAGATATATATAAATACATTAAACAGAGCTACTGGAGCTATTCTGTTATAAATATAAAATAATAGATATAAATACTTAGTAGATTTCCTATCTTATAAACTTATAACTACTAAGTTAAACTATAATATCTATAATAAAAAACTATTAGTAATAGTTTAAGTATTTAAAAAATAGAGACATTACTTAGAAGAAACTAAGTACTAGATTATTATTTATTTAGATTATAAAAATCTAACGGTATTTATAATAACTAAGAAGTTAAATTAATAATAGGTTAGATAATAGGAACTAGTTTCTACCTTTAACTTTTAAATACTTTATAAATTAGGAAAAGAAAATATAGTAGCTAATATACTTAGTTAATAGGTAGACTATATAAGGGATATACCTAAAATACATAATATAATACTCAAGTAAAGACTAGATGGATCTCTAGGAAACTTATAAATAGATACTAAAACAGTAGTTATTATCGAAAATACTTGGGAAAAATAGATAAGGGAATTTAACAATAAATAACTACGCTAGAATCTAGATTAAGAAATAATTTATATACTAAATAAATTATAGACTAAGCTAATTAAAGACTAACACTCAGCTAAAATATATAAATATTAAGAGATTAAAAAGACTATAAAACGAATTAACAGACACTTTTAAATTCCTGGAATATAGAAAAAGATTAGAGCTATTCTTTTAGAATATATAAAATACAAAAAAAATAAAATATTAAGATATAAAGAATATAGACTTATGTAACTAATTTCTTTACTAGACCTACTATAGAAATTAGTTATAATAGACTTTATTACGGAAATACTAATAATAACTACCTTTTAAGGCTAATAGTATAATATAATACTAGTTATTATAAACTAACTTATAAAATATGCATACTTTAAACTAACGTATATAGAAATTAAAGTAGATAAATTAGTAACCGTACTAATTAAATTATTAATTATATAATATAGACTGCTACAAGAATTCATTACAGATAGAAACAAATTATTTATATTAATATTCTAGAAAATGTTTATTAAAAAGCTAGGGACTGAGTATTATCTCTTAATAGTATTTTATTCCTAAACAGATAGATAAACAGAACAGATAAACCAAATATTAGAATAATATCTATAAATATACGTTAATAAATAATAAGATAATTAGATTAACTTACTACTAATAGTTAAGTTTATATATAACTCTGTAAAGTTATTAACTATAGGAAAATTACTATTTTATATAAAGTATAGTTATAAGTCTATAGCTTATTAAGAACTATAGAAACTAAATAAGATATCAGAATTTATAAGAATAAAGATTAAAAAGTTATAATAACTTTACTAGGAAATTATATAAAGAATTACCCATAAAGACAATCTTACCAAACGGAAAAAGGATAAGTCTAAAGTTAAAAAACTAATTTTTAAAAAGGAGAATAAGGTTTTCTTATTATAAAAAAATTTAGAAATAAGATAACCATTAAAAAAACTAGATTACATCAGATTAGGACTATTTAAGGTTAAATAATAAACAGAATCCGTAAATTACGAACTATAATTACCTAAAAATATAAAGATTTATTTAGTTTTTTATATTTTATTACTAGAACCAGCACTATAAAATGCTGAATTATAGATAAAACTTAGACTTAAGAAAAACACTACTAAGTATAAAGTTTAATAGATATTAGACTATTAATAATTTAGATATTAGTAGAAGTATTTAGTTAAATAAAAAAATTACAGACCTAAGAATAACACGTAGAAGCTAGTTAGGAATTTAAAAAATAGTTTAAAGCTAATTAACTAGTATTATTAAAAGAAATAGTAAACGCCTACTCTAAGGCTATATCTAATAAATAAGAAGAATATAAAATATTCTACTTAAAACCTAAGAAGGAAGACAAAGCGATACTAGATATTATAAATAGTAGTATATTAAATTAATTCTAATAATTTTACTTATTTTTTTTTATTATATGAATTTTATTAATTAAGGTAAGCTTACGCTGGAATATTTTCTTTTTCTAAAAATCTATTTAAGCTAGTTACTAACAAAACTAGAACTTATAAGCTTAAGACTTATAATTTAGATCTAATAGCTATTATTAAATACTCTATAACTAATCTAATAAAATATAATAAGCTTTAAGGGACTTCTAACAGGATTTCTTAATCTACTAATATAATTTCTTTTTATTATAATTTAAACGATTTTATTCTTACTGTGACACTATAAGATTGTACTTTATATTTTAATTAATATACTTAAAACATCACCCGGAAGCTAAATCTACTAAATAATAGTAATTAGTATTATAATAATAAGAATAAAGAGATAGCATAAAACAGCTATATACTTAAATTCTTTAAGTTAAGTAGTAAACTTATATTAAAAACAATTCCACTTAAGTTATCCTTAGGAAATTAGAAGGATAGAAAAGAAAGAAGAGATTCTTATAATCTTAGCTTTTATATAGAGAACCAGCTGCCTTTATACTACCTATAAAAGAAAAAATAAAATAACTTTTAAGCTAAAGGCTTAAAGAAAGAAGATAATATTATAAACTATAATAAAGAAAAAAGCACAGCTAAAGAGGCGCTATTATGAAAAAAATAGTATAAAAATATATACAAGTAATACTAAAGGGTAGAAATAAACTAGTAAAAACAGAATTTATAAATAAGACTATTCTAAAGTAAGTTTAAGTTCTATAGGAAATAACACTTAAAGTAAGTAAATAAGTTAGGTGACTAGTTACTATAAAGTATAAGAAAAATAAGTGCTAATAAAAAAAATAAGGCTAGATATAAACTAAAACTAAACTTATCTTCCCTTATCTTTTTTAGTAGTATTTAATATACTTTTAATTAGTATATAATATATATATAAAGGATTTTCTATAAGTATAGAATATTAAACAGCTTATAGTTACTTTTAATTCTTTATAGTTACTCTAAAATTAAGATTCATACCTTAAGTGATATAGTTTAATACTATTTTATTAAACCTTAACTTACTATATTACTTTTTTTTATCTTTATTAAGTTAACTAACTTCCCTTAAGTCTAACAAGCTATCTAATTTAGAAGTAAGGGAATTAATTAAGTGTTATATAATTAGTAGAACAGCTAGTTACTAGTATAATTTATATTAATAAGTTAGTAATTTATAACAGTTAACTCTATTTTAGTTATACTAAAATAGAGAGAGAAGAGATATAAAAGAAGCTTACTTTTAAATAAAATAGTATATAGCCTAAATATAAGCTAGCTATACTTTAAGCTATACTAAATTATAACTAATATAACTAGTTATAATATTATATAACTTATAGTAAGCTAATTAAATAGTACTATTATATTACTTTCTTTTAAAAAAAGCTTGTTTTTAAGTCTTTAAATTATAGTCTCTTTCTTACTAGTTTCTATACTACTCTTGTTTTTAAAGCTGTCTTATTGTTTTCCTTTATTATTTTTAGGTTCTTCTTTGCTTTATATACTTTTAACTAGGTATCTAGTTATACTAGTAGTTTTACTTTCTTTAAATAGATTTTATAATAATTTCTTATCTTATATAAAGTACCTATAAAGCTTTAGGCATTATACTAAGTAGAATTTAAATTATAAGCTAGCTAGAATGCTTTATACTATAGTTAGCTATAAAATAAGTAGCTATTAAGAATTTCTTATACTAGCTATTTAAGATACCCGTTGATTTTAATAGGTAGTTCTTTAAGTTTAATTTAATTAAATAATAAGTAAATAAAAGCCTTTTATAAATAGTTTAAATAAAAGATATTAAGCATATATATATATAATAGTAACTTAAAGTAATAAGAATATTTCTTTATGCTTATAATAGAATAGAGTTTATATATCTACTAATTAAAATTTTAGTTAAGTTACTTAGTAGTAAAGTCTTTAAGTATAATATACATCTTATTTTCTATAAAAAAGTCTAGCTTATAGTACTTTTTATTAGCTTATTAAGTCTATTACTTTTATATTAAAGTAATTCCGTATTAAGCTATTTTTATAGCTAGTTTTATTATATTATAGTAAGCTTTAGTGTAGCTCTATACTTTCTTACATAATATTTATTTATAAACTATAGTAAATGCCTTTATATATTTCTTTTAGTATTAGTAATAGATTAGCTAGTAGCTAAACTTAATTTAATAGAGTAATAAGTCTATAGTCTTATATAATAAAATTATTTAAGTCTAGTTTATATAAGGTAGTAGGTCTAACTAGTTATTCTAATAATAATTAATAAATAAGCATAGACACTAGTTAATGTACTAATTCAAAACTTTAGTATTTTTATTAGTTTAAAGGTAATATAGTATTAAGAGTTTTTATTTAATTCCTATTAGTTAACATAGCTTATCTATAAATACTAAAGTAAACTAAAAACTATAGTTAAAAACTACTAACTTAAGTAAATTAAATACTTACTAAATATAATAATAATACACATTAGCTACTTACGTAGCTGTAGTTGTTTTATAGTAAAATAGTAAAAAGTAGTACTTATTTAGCTAGTCTATAATAATAAAAATATAGTTACATTCTTTTTTATTTAAAAAAAAATACTTAAAGTTTATAAAAATGTTTTACTATACTTACTTAAGAATTAGTAGTAATTTAAGTAAGTTTAGAGTTTTATTATAAAATATATAGCTGTATTTATAAGCTTTATATATAGCTATATAGTTATTTATATTTTTACTTATATAACTCTAGTAGTAATAGTTATAAAGTAGTTTATTTATTTTTTTCTTACTTAAGTAGTCACTTAAGTAGCATAAATAGCTTAAATAAATTAAATTCTTAAAAAGTATATAATAGAAACTATTAGCTTACTATAGTATATAAAAAGGCCCTAGCTAAGTTTTTATACTAAATAGTTACTAGAAAAAGTATACTCTTAAAATAGTTATAAGCTCTTATAGATATAATTTACCTCAATAATACAATTAATTAGTAAGTAAAAATTATTTAGAGATAGTAAGACTATAAAAGTATTTATAGTAGCTACTTTAATTATATTAATAATTAGTATATATTTTACTAATAGTAAATCTTTCACTAATAGTATAGCTAGGTTATTACTTATAGCTTTAATAAAGTTAATGTTAATTTACTTTACTAAAAGAAAAACACGTGTTTAGACTGTTTTATTCTTATTTTTTTAAGTCTTTAGTTTTTCTTGTTTATATAAGAGTGCGTTGGCTACTATATTAGTTATACTAAAATAATAAATAAGTATTAAGTAATAGTCTATTATATTTATTATTTAGTATATCTAATAAAGAGTAAGCTTTTACTTTATAAAGAAGTACTTTAGTACGTAATAGTTAATTAAATTATTACTCTATAATCTATAAGCTTATAAGCTAAAAGTACTATTTTTAAAAACTATAAATTACAGCTAATATTTCTTTATTATATATATTATAGTTTATCTAGGGCTTACTTATAGTTTTAAAGTAAAAAACTATAAGTTACTAAAAGCTATTTTCTTAGAGCTATAATAGTATTCTTATAATAACTTTATTACTTACATCTATTTCTATACACATCTAATAGTAAAGTAAGTAGTAAACTAAAATATTATCTAATAGCATTAAATTCTTAGCTTAATAGAAGACTATTAGCTTATATTTACTAAAAGTGTACTATATACTCTTTTTAAGTAGCTTAATAAGTAGTTAAATAATATATTTATAGTCTTTTAGGAAAGCTTTATAGAAATTATAGAATTTTAGAAAAAATTATAAGCTTTTAACTAATATATATACTAGCTATTTTTATATAACAGTAATTTTTTTAAAGTTTTTTTTAAATACCTTTTATACTAATAATGAGGCCTAGAAACTTTATTCTAATAATAATAAACTTATTTTTCTTAATGTCTGCCTAAAAATTTATATTTTAAAAATATTTTAGCACTTAAGCAACATGCTTCTCATATTATAGTAAGTCTTTAAAATAAATTAAAATATTATTAAAATAAGTAGTATAATAGTTATTAAGTAGACTATAAAATACTTTATTAATATATTACTAAAATATAGTAGAGCTATTATAAAAACTAAATAGTAGTACATAATATTTATAGTTTTTATATTTTTATTTAAACGTATATAATAGAAGACTTATTATATATTAAGTTTAGTAAATACTTTTATACATGCTAGCTAGGTAAGAATTTTCTAAATTAATAAAATTAAATAAATATTTTTTTTTATAATAGTATTAAGCTTACAGTAGTTAATATAAAAGTATTACTTTTTTCTAGACTTCTTAATAAATAATATTAGAAAAGTATATAAGGCATTACTATAAGTAATAACACTTTATTAAAAGTAGTTATTTAAATAAGTTTTAATAAACTATAGCTACTTAAGAAATATACTATATAATAAACTTAATATTAGTATATTTTTAGTTATTAGTTT
The DNA here is from genome assembly GCA_010093925.1 of Zopfia rhizophila CBS 207.26. Classification (NCBI taxonomy): domain Eukaryota; kingdom Fungi; phylum Ascomycota; class Dothideomycetes; family Zopfiaceae; genus Zopfia; species Zopfia rhizophila. The sequence goes on from ML994617.1 coordinate 3,309,160, forward strand.
AATATTATAGTTAACACCTTTATAATATAGAGATTGTATATTTAAGTGTTTTTTTTTAAAAATAAACTAAAGTCACGCTAGTATAGTTAGAGTAGAATAGCTTTTATTTAATAAGTTACTAAAGTTATTTTCTATAAGGTTTTTATTTAATTAATAGAGCCTTTTTAGTAAAGCTTTTATTAAAAGGCTTTTAGAGCTTTAAAAAAAAAGCTCTAGATTTAATAAGTTAAGCTTATTTCTATAGTTCTATATAAGCTTATTTACTTTATAAATACTAGTATATTTTAGTATGGGTTTTTTTTACTGTGCGTATATTATAAAGATAATAGCTTTTATAGTATTAATTTTAAAACCTACTTTAAAGAGGTCTTTGCGTGAAATAAGCTAAAAATAAAAAATTTACTTACTTAGCTTTAGCTACTATTATAAGTAAAGCTACTTTTCTATTTTCTTAAAGTTTTTTTACTATATTATATGCTAAGAAAAGTATTAAGGTAGCTTATAAGTATACTATAAAATTACTATATTTATTATCTTATTACGTTAGTTAATATTAGCTTAGTATAAAAAGTTAATTTTAGTTAATAGATTTTATATTAACATAATAATATTATATTTATAGTTAATTAATTTATTATCTAGCTATTTAAGTACTTGCTTTTTATAGTTAATTAAAGTATTTATATTTTTAAATAGCTTATAACTAATTATAAAGTTGTAGTAACTAGTATTATAGTATAATAATAGCACTACACTAGCGCCCTATAGCTATTACTTAACTATATTATATAATTTTATATATATATATTAGACTATCCGCCCTCTTTAAGGGGTAAGATTTAACTTTATTTTATTTTATATAATAGAAATTACTACGCTACTATTAAACCATATTATAATTTTAAAGCTTCTATTATTTTATAAGATAGTAGTCTAGTAATTCTTTTATTCTTCTAGCTCTTATTTTCACATCCTTATTATTTTATAATTACTATAATCTTATAATTACTATATGCTTATAATTGCTATAAGCTTATAATTATTATAATCTTATAATTACTATAACTACTATAGTTCTGTAACTATTATAGTTTTAGAATTATTATACTAGTATTATACACTAGGCACTTAGCTTTTACTCCGTTAAACCCACTAAATTTAATAAGGAATCATGAAAATTATTAAAAAATGCTGAAATTTTTTTTTATGAGCTTAAGGATAAGCTTATAAAAAGAAAGGAATAAATACCTCTTAATAACCTACTAATTCTAAATTCTTTCTATTAAGAGTATACCTTTAGCTAATACTATAGGCAAGGTATAAGTCTATAAATTATATGTGTTAATATAATATTATAGTGAAGGGCGAGCGTGAGCCCTATATACTATAGAGATAAGAACTTAAATAAGAATATAAACTTAAGTAGTAAGCCTAAGCAGGCAGCAGAGCTGCTATAATAAAAACTGCTATATAACATCTATAAACATACATTAGACATATTAATAAGAGTCTTCTATATCTTATATGTATACTAGTGAGGTAATAAGCCTACGCTAGATACATAAAAGTTAAAGAACCTACTTATTAGTCTAGTAAAGTAGTAGTAGTACGTTAATCCTAAAAGGCAATGCTGGGATAGAATCTGGTATAGAAGATTACTAGCTACTCGTAGAATAAACCTAGCTAGAGTGCTGGAGAGAAGCGGTGCTGGTAGCCTTACTAGCAGAGCTATCATGCCTGTTAGATACTCCGCGAGATCAGAAGAAGAAGCTCCTTGCTTAATAGACTGATATTACTTGATAGTGCAGTAGTCCTTAGACTATTGGCTATCTATGAAAGTTCAAGCTCAGACATTAATTTCATGCTGGTAGTAATCCGATTCAAGCTCAGACATCAATGCGATGTGGACGGCAATCCGATTCAAACAAACATCAATTCGATGCAGACGAGAAGCCAATTCGATGCAGACAAGAAGCCAATTCGATTCGATGCAAACAAGAAGCCAATTCGATTTGATGTAGACAAGAAGCCAATTCGATTTGATACAGACAAGAAGTCAATTCGATTCGATGCAGACAAGAAGCCAATTCGATTCAATGCAGACAAGAAGCCAATTCGATGCAAACAAGAAGTCAATTCAATGGGGATATTAATGCCAACAGGCTATCAAATCAATTTTCATGCAGTAAGTACAACTGCGGCGTCTTGTCAGCGTACAGCATTCAGATAGCAGTCTTCTCTAGTTTTTCCTGTGAAGCAGGTTTTTGGGAGTTTACTAACGCCAGCCCACCCCATTACTCCCAGTGGCTATAAAGGCCCTACTATTTGCTGCTGTTAAAGGCAGCGACTGGGGACAGTCACTCTAAAAAAGGGGGGATAGCTGTAACGGTAGCGCTGCACCAGCGCCCTGCAGCTGTTACTTAACTATATCATGTAATCTCATATATATATCTCAGACCTTCCGCCCTCTTTGAGGGGCAAGCTTTAACTTTGTTTTACCTCACATAATAGAGATTACTACGCTGCTATCAAACCTCGTTACATATAGAAAATAAAATAAATTAATAAATAATAGTTATCTAGTACTAAATTAGTCTAAAACTACTTATTTACTTATTTATTTAGTTTGTTATTATAGCTAGCTAAGAAAATAGATTCTATTTAATAAGTTTTTATTTTAAGCCTTTTTTTAATAGCGTGTATGTACTTTAGCTATATTAAAATAAAACTACTAGCTCTAGTATTAAAAAAGTTACTTAGCTTAATAGCTAGTTTACTAATAAAAATATAATAGAATAGAATAAAAGCTAGTTTACTAAATAGTAGTTAGTAAAGATTAAACTAGTTAATAGCTTTAAAAAATAACTTTAAAAAAATAAATTTTAAAGTAAGTTTTTTTCTAATAGTTTTTTTATAGTAAGCTAAAACTTTTTATTATTACTAATATTCTAAAGTATATAAAGCTTTTTATTAGTATTTATAAACTTAATTACTTTAGCTGTAGCTTAAGCTAGTAATTAGTAGTTTTTTATAAAGTAACTAAATTTCCTACAATTATAGTAACTAGCTAGCTTAAAAATAAGTATTAGTAGAATAGTAATAGCTATTATATAAGTTAAATACTTAGTTTCTAAATAAAACTACTAAATTAGTAGTAGCTAAGTTTTCTTAATTCTTCTATTAATCTACTTAATAGCTTTTTAGTAAAGTTTTAAATTAAGTTTACGTACTTATTATATTAGTTATAGTATTATTATTAGTAGATACCTATTTACGTATGTAGAGTATTTAAAAGCTTTTTATAAAATTCTTTTATTTATTAGTTTATAAATAAACTATATTCTTAAGCTAAATAAAAAAAGTCGTCTTAAAATATAATAAAATTAGTAGAGTCTTTAAAATAAAGCTTTTAGAAATTATAGTAAGTATTAAATCTTTTATATAAGTTACTATATATTCTTTTTAAGTAATTTATTATATACTAGTAACTAACTAGCTACTTACTTTCTCTTATTATATATATAAGTATTAAAAGATACTAGTTAACAAAACTTTCTATATATATACACATATAAGAGATAATATTCTTTTAAGTAATTTACTTACTAACTTTAGTAAACTAGTCTTAATTCGTATGTACCTTATTTTCTAGAATATTTTTCTATTAATTAAAGGTAACGTTCTTACGGTTCTTAAGTATTAGTTTTTTCTAGCTATTTATATATTATTATATATATACGTTTTTGTATTATTACGTTTCGTAATATACAGCCTTTTGTAGTAAAAAAAAAAAGGGATAATAATAAGATGGAAACTAGGAAAGCCGTGTAGCATATTAGCTAGTTACAAAGCGAGTTTTTAATTAGAAGCTAGAGATAAGATGGAGAAGCAGGTAGGCGAGGCGTAAAAAGGCGTGGACTTCTTGGTAGCAGAGGCGCTGGAGTAGGGTTAGGGAATTAAAGGAAAGAGATGAGGAGGAAGCCTGGCAACGGAAGGACGAGTATTTTATAGACGTTAAAAGCGGCGGGTTAATAGGGCAAGGAGCGATGCCCGATATAGATAAGCGAGGGACTGCACTAAACCCAAAGGGGAGTCCCCGGACAGAGATTACCAATACATTATATGCATGTTACCATTGCCAGCGCTCGAAATGTATTTACCTTCTACCACCTTGACATTGCAAGCCGATGCCATCTTACGAGATACCACTGCACTGCGTCAATCCCGGGTTTAGCGGGTTGCCAATCGAGATTCCAAAATACACCAAATGTGCCAGGTTGATACCGGTCGCATTGGCCCCAAGGCCCGTGCCGCGGACCGAATTGTTGCAGTCCTGCGATCGTCGCCGTTAGCAGCAGCCCTACGCGCAACATTAGGACCGCAGCGTCTTCTCGCGCACTTACCGGAGGCTCGTCACCACTGCACTGCACGGTGTTCGCTGCGCTTGGCGGATCGGTTCCCCAGTACTCCGTCTTATGATGTCTATATCCATCGCTAGTCGTGATGGTTTGCGGGACACCATCGTTCGAATGTGTGACACGGTACATGTAGCCTTCAGGCAGGATCTGGTCGATGTAGTCCGCGAACGCAGGACCCAGACTCGCTAACAAGCAATCAATCAATCCAAATCGCCTTCCACTTGATTGATTGCTCGTTGTCGCCCTCGTCAATTGATTGATTGATTGTTTAGTCAGATCCCACGAAGATTGATTGATAATTGATTGCTTGATTGCTGGAGCTTACTAATACATATATTTTGCTGCCCTACGCAGCAGAGTAGCCTTCATCGCCTGAATCTTCATCCCATATGTAGTTGTCGATGTGTGCAGCTGCCATAGGGTCTTCGGTGATGGCTCCTTCTGGCGTAGTGGTCAATTTGGCTGCGAATTTGTCAGTAAATAGACCACGTACACATATAATCACATACCTGCTTGCTGCCCCCAGGGCTTCTTCATCCACACCTTACTACATATGATAGCAGCTATTAACTGGGGCTTCATCTGCATTGTTCTCACCTCCAAAAGATCGCCAAGCTCACTAAACATACGCTCGCAATCAGCGCTCGATGCAGGGATTGTAAGAATATCAAGGGCCATCTTTGATAGGCGCGGAAACTCTGAAGCCTGGCTTAACCAGTACTGAATTGGATCCGTAGCGTACGGGTGTTGCGCATCAACAGGCTTCAATTTCGCCCACCTCTTATACTCATCATCTTTGTCGTTGCCCTGCTCTACCTCATCTTTTGGGGCAGTGTATTTGGTAATGATCTCTGAGATCTCATCGTCGACTCGCGCGCGCTTCTTTAGGGGTGAAGGGCGTTGATTAACTCCGTCGTCACGATAAGGAGCCCACAAGGCTTCAAATGCCCTATCAAGCTTCCGTAGCCACTTAGGCCTATCCTCCCACGCGTTCTTGCAGTACAGTTTGTACGAAGGATGGAGAAGAACGGCTGCGTAGTAGGCTAATGAATTATCAAGCTTCTCATAATACTTATATAACTTGCTCCACCTTAGGTTAATATTAATCTTATAGTGGTCCTCTGGTGAGTAAGGCTTATTATAATCTACTTCGCCAAGTCAATCTTTCTCAGCTTTATATAATTGTAAGAGGGAGTTAAAGGTAGGTATAACCTCCTAGATTATACTAAATTGGCTAGATTTACCTCTTCCTTGAAGCTGACCCGTCGCTTCCTCAAGAGGCTTGAGAAATTTAATGTATTAATTAATAACCTGCTAATTATGAGATGTAAGTCTACTATTCTTTAACTAGCAAGACGCATCTGGCTCTTTAGCATTTCTCTGCGTAGTACATCAAGCTGCTACCTCCATGCAATGTTAATTAATGTGATAGTTAATATAGACGTTAAGGGCGTCTTGTATTTCAACTCTATAGCAGAAAGACTTAACATAAGAGTTCCAGCAAGTCTTAACAGGCTTTTCGATCGATTTCGGCTTAGTGTTAGGGTGTAGAGTCTTTTAAAACTCTTTAATCTTTACGTACTACTATAGAGTCTTAATGTAGCTAATAATATTAAAAAAGGTACCTAAAGGACCCTTCTTGTGCCAGTCCTTTAAGAGCTTCTCCTCTTCAAGTATCTGCGTCACCCTATTTTTAAAAGAGTCTCTATTAATACTAAACATTATTACCTGGCTTGTAAGATTGATCAAATGCGGTGCGCAGTGGAGTCAACGAGGTTTAGCAGAAAAGTTATACATCATCACGAGTTGCTCCACAGTAGTATCGTTATTAGGGGCGTTATTAAGTACGAAGTAGCTAATCTGTTCCGCACGGAGCTTAAAGGCCTTAAATATTTGCTATATAATCTCAGCGATCTTCTCACCTGAGTGAGCACTAGAAAGTTAAGGAAGCACAACTAGGTACTCATTAATATAGCCACCTTGCGAGAGATAATGTATAAAGATTCCTGTAAACACTTTTTTGCCCCCCCGCGTTGTCCAATTATCAAAGGTTATGTGTATAAGTGATAGCGAATCGGCAAGGTTCTGGCGTACGATAGGTACTAAGGCTTCATATTGGAGAAGGACGAATCGTGTCACTGATTGGTGATTTACCTAGAGAGAAGATTCGGCGAGAGGGTTGATAGAAGCTATCAACTCGCGGAAGGCAGGAGACTCGAATTCGGTAAGTGGGTGATTATTCGCGAGCAGCCAGTGTACAGCGCGCGTACGGAAGGCCTGTACGTCAAATCCTTCCATTTCATTAGCAACCTCTTGAGGTACGTCAATCCCCCTGCGCTGTAGATGTTGAACTAACGATTGTTAGCCGTCGCGCTGCTGAGGGGCTATCTTGCCCTGCTTGTTAAAGCTGTGGCCAGCTTTCATCTGCATGAGATGTGCAGCAGCCGAAGAAGTTGACGACGTAGTGTTATACCTGCCTGGGCGCCCCTGATCAATTAGCTTCTTCTGGTGACAGAACCTGCAGATAAAGAAGAATTGATCAGGGTTCTTTCGACTCTGACAGCGATATCCATGGCGGTATATCCAGCTCAGGGTCCTCAGCAGCGAGCGCGCGCATTTTTGTAGGTCTGGCAGCCGTTTCCAGTCGATCCCATCGTAATTGAGGCCATCTGGCTCATCTTTATCTTGTGCTGAGGTGTCATCGGTGTTGGGCTCGGTGGGTGCGACGGCTTGTGCGGAGGGAGCTGTAGAGGCTGTAGGAGACCTCGACAGCTGTCGAAGACCTAATTCAAAGGCTTTAGTACACTCACCCGACATATTTTGGAGCAACTCCGAGATAAATTGGGTAGGTGGTTGATGGGATATTAATTTTGAAGTAATCGGCTAACCATGAAGTCGGCCAGGTGCAGATGCAGGAGCAGGGAAGCGAGAGAGCGAGCTAGCCTAGTTGGGTAATTAGATGTTACCCATCAACTTGCGCCCAGAAAAACATCACTAGCTTGCTCCTACATACATCTGAATAGCCTCACCCTACAATCTATCAATCAATACAATCAATCAATCAATACAATCAATCAATCAATCGAGACTCTCCTTAATTGATTGATTGCATAGAAGAGCACCTCGAGGATTGATTGATTGATTGCTAACATAAGCAATCAAGCAATCAATTCTTGGCAGTTCGACTGATTGTTAGCGAGTCTGGCAGGACCACCCGTTCTTGGCTCGCCGAAAGTGTACGTCACGGGGTCGAAGCCGGAGCCCAAGAGGGACGCGGAGGCTAGGACGGCGAGAGACGCGCCCATCGAGTGGCCAGTGACGGTGAGGTTGTAATCTGAATTCGCCGACAGGGCTGATTGGACGGTGCTGATGACAGAATCCGAGACTGAATTCCATTGCTTGAGGTAGCCTTCGTGAATCTGAGACAAACAAGATACATCAGCCATCGGGTACGAGAGTGGCGTTTCCAGCTTGATTGGCCGGGAAAGCAGGTCAGTGGACGGAGGACTTACCGTGCACCCACTGCAACTGACACCTGTTGACGTGTAAGGAACTAATGTCTGGTCGAAATCGGATACGAAATCCTGAATGGTGCTCGTTCCGCGAAACGCGAGGATGAGTTCCTGTTCGGCGTCATCGCGGAAAAGGAAGGCCTGCGTGTCGGTCGAGGACTCATCGAAGTACTTCGCAACGACTGCGGAGCCGGGCGGGTTGGGGCAGGACGCGGCGTAGGCGGCTGCGGAGAATTTGGTGTAGCGCACAAATTTGTCGTACAGAGCCGGGCTCACTGCATTGTTGATTGATTAGATAGGAAGGTAAATGGGACGAATGGAGGATGTGTACAGAGGTACAGAATCAAGATGAGACAAGAAACGGACGTACCTGGAAGATTAGCGGCGCTTGCAGCTTGCAGCAGGACGATAGAGGAGAGTGCCACCGCGGCAGTGGCTGATGACAGAGAAGCCGAAACTCTCATGATGTAAACTAGTCAAGTAGGCTAGACACCTCCACAATTTGCTGACGAGTGTGAGGAGACGGCTCCGCTGTCAAAGGGTCTCGAGACTGTTTAAATATGACCTCGACCGACCTCCTGAGTCCTCAAAACACGTTACTAACTGTTTCTATAGCTACCGCTTCCCCGCAAAGATACACCATGAGGCATTACGCCGTTAGGGGGATGTTCCCGTCAATATCTTCGAGGCCGAAGAGGAGACGACGAAGTCAAAATTTGCGCCTCCACTACAACAGGAAAGTTGAAAGGAGAGGTGGAGCAAAGCAAGGATGCCGCAAGGTCTCCCATCGAAGTTTCGATCGACGAGCGTCATCGGCAAGTTGATCGGAGCGGTGTTTAACTAGGAGGTGGCCTTAAATCCAACATGAAACACCAATAAGCGAATCGAAGGGCCGCCGAACGTGCATTTTTTGACAGGCGTTGAGCTTGGAAGTACGGAGTACGGGTCCGCTGGCACTCCCGTTGCAACGGCAAACCTGGAATCCTGGCAAACCGGGCAGGCAGGTGATTGGATCATACAGCTGTTATTCTCCCCGCAGCTTGAGGCTCCTCCTTTGACATCGAAATTCACCACCAATACAAAAAGAGATAAACCGCGGTGCGAGGCCTCTTCGGTATCTGCAATGTCTGCTATAGCTAGCAGCTGAAAGTCCATCGAGACTGGGGTGGGTTCAATCGGTCTCTCGGACAATGACTGAGGGGAGAAGTGCACGCAATTACCGCGGCACCTTACAGGAATAATATACAGCCCTAACAAGGAGCAATGCGGAGCTATGACCGGATCGAGTGGCTCAGAGAATAGACAACATTGAGCATTGGACTGGTAGTACTGGATGCTGCCGGTCTAGGTCGGCGTGTGTTCACTTCACAGCTGTTCAATCGATCCAGATGCCGATGCGGCCCAGATCGCACACTCACCTGGACCAACGCTCGAAGCCTAGAACGTAGCGATGCCGCTCGCCAGAGGTACTTTACGAGCGATTGAGGCAGTATCCAATCTACAACACGCGGCGCAAAGCCTCTTTTGCGTTGACAGTCATGCCCACATGTCATAGGAAGCGTTCTCTCTATCACAGATTGCAGAGGACCGGGGTAGAAGCCACCTTGTGGTGGAATTGAGGGCTATCTAGGTGGTATATGTAACCCAGGCCAGGTACATATGGAAGATAGGATAGTACGTAAGCAGCTGACGTAGGACGGGCCGATAATAGAGAGACGACGAGGCGCTACTCGGTGACACCCTCTGCTGTCATAGGATTGTGCCGGCCTGTGCCGCAGCGTAGGGCGCGGTGATTGTATCGATAATATTCTCCGCTCTCTTCTAGCCCAATCCGCGAGTAATATCCAGTAACGTTTCATAGATGATCGCGCCAATTGTTGTGCACCTTGCGGTCATTATTCCCTGGTTAAGCGCTAACCAGCTCGCTCGGCGACCCGATCTCCGCGTCTCCACTTACATCATCTTCGAGAGCCTCAGAAAGACGCAGAAAGTGACATCTTCCGCACTTACGTCCGACGCGCTGAGGTCTCAGCAGTTAAATTTAGTAGTTGAGACTTCCCCAAAACGGATAGGGATAGATCTGCGCACTCAAAGTGGAAGGAACGACTATAGTGGCTACCAATTTCGGGATGGCAACACATCCCAACCATAGTATGGAAGCATGAATGTCGCAATTTTCTAAGCTAGAGTCAAAGTATCATGCGCACTGTGTCAGGAAAGTAATATATTTTATAAGTAAATAGCTTACTTAAACAAGTAGATTACTTTATAAATAAAATGTAATCTACTAACTTTTAAGTATAATATAATAACAAAGTAATTTTCAATTAATTTATAATAAAGGTAAGCTATTTTTAGCTATTTTAGTAATTAAAAAAAGCTAATTATAAAGTATACAACATACTATAGTAATATATAATATTTTTTTAAATAATGTTTTAATGGTAATGTGCTAAAACTACTTTATAATATAATAATAAACATAATTTAAAAAAGCTTACTAAACTAAAGAAATTAGTTATTATTTAATATATATTTAACTTAAATTTATAAGAATTTTTCTTTAAACTTAGTACTAAAAGAAAAATAGCTAATTATTTACTTACTATATACTTTATTAACTTAGTTAGTAAAAACTAGTTACAAAACTATATACAACAAACTCTAGAAATTAAAATAGTTTATAATTAAAAGTATAATTACTAGAAAGCTTTATGTAAAAATTTTAAGATTATTAAGCCTTAATTTAACTACATATAGTATATAATTAAAAAGTATAGTATTACTAAAAAAAAAATTTATAACTTTAATAAAACTAGCTTCTAAATAAGTGTTATTTTAAATAGTAAAATTATTATAAGCTCTAATAAACATAATTAATATAAAATAATATAACTAAATAATTATAAGTAGGTATTATAATAGTACTATAAATAAAAAGTTAAGTACTTAATAAAAAATATTAATTAATTATTAAGTATAGTACTAGGTAATAATTTAAAACATTACGTAAAGAAAGAAAGAATATAATAAGTTATAAGCTAAAATATTTAAAGCAAAGGCTTATATACTAGTATAAAACTAATATATAAATATATAATATAAAAAAAAAACTTATAAAGAAGGCTTTTTTAAAAGACTTTTATATTATAAATAGTTACTATAATAGTACTTCTCTTTTAGATTTAAACATTTATAAAAAGTATTTATATTAAATATTAGGTCTAAATTGGTTTAGGTTTTTAAGATAATTTTTTTTATAATAGCTATATTTTAAAGGTTGCTTATAAATTTTTATATTAAGTTATTATATTTAGTTTATTTAACTAAGTATTTATAGTGTTTTTACTTGTAATTTAAGTGTAATTCTTTAATTTATTTAATATAGTATTTAATTTCTCTATTAATTTTAATAGATTTAGGTAGTAGGTTTTGTTAATTTAAAAAATATTTAAATTCAAGCACAACAGGCTGAAGTAATAATACATAAAAAACTAGATATATATTTAAGAATTTAGAGGGTTTAAGTTAATACGTGTATAGAGAAATTATTTAAAAAATATAGTATTTTTCTATAGCCTTTAAGTCTAGCTTTTTAGAAGGTTACTTTATTTAAATATTTTATATATTAAGCTAGATTATATCTTTTATTTAATAGTTAGGTATAAGTAATTATTTTTAGTTTATATTTTTTTTTAAAAAAGGCTTAAGCCTAAATTATCTTTTTTTTAAATTAGTTATTAAATATTAGCTATTTTCTCTACTATGTAGTTAACTTCTAAAACGTGTAATACTTAGTAAAAACGTTTTTAAATTTTTATAGAAGATTTAAAACTTATTTAAGAATATTAGCTTATATTAGCTAAGAATAATAAAACTTTTATAAATTTAAATATAATATAATTAGCTTTAAACTATATTAAAAAGAGCTAGTTTTTCTAGTTATTTTACTAGTAGTTTATATATACACGTAGAACTTATTTTATTATATTATTAACTCTTTCTATTTAGCTATTAGTTTCTAGGTAATATGTAGAAAACAGTTAGAGTTTAATTTATAATTATTTATAAAGTTTATTATAAAAAGTAAAAATAAATTATATTTTTTAGTCTAATATAATTATTTCTAAAAGGCTGTAGTCTATTTATATGTGCTAATAAAAAAGATAAATAACATTTATAGTAATTATCTTACTATAAAAAATTAGGTATTAGTATTTTATAAAGTAATTAACTATAACTATAACATTAATATAGTTTTTAGATTCTAGAAAGTTAATAATAAAGTCTATAAAAATATTCTTTTATCTTTTTTTAAGAACAGAAAGAAGTTTTAAAAAGTAATAATACTTTTTATAAGAAGTCTTAAATTTTTAATAAGTATAGTAATAAAATATATATTAACATATTATTTTAAATATTTAAAGCTAGTAGTATTTACGTTATAGGATTTTAAGAATTTTTCTATAACTAGAGTAGCCACTAGTAGAAGAATTATGCATAATTTAAAAAAGTTTAATCTTAAATTCATTATTATTTAGTATTATTAGCTAGTTGTAATAGTATAACTAGTTTTTTTAGTTTTTATATTTACTTAAAGAAAACTTTTTAGAGTATTAGGTTCTATTCTATATTAGTAACAGAATTTCCTAAATAAACTTATTATTCAGATATTTATTATTATTAATCTATTGAATTAACCTATTTATCTCAATTAAATTTAATTCTAGAGTGTTATTAAATAGTTTAGAGTAGAAAAGTATTTATTATTAAACTTTTTAAACTTTTTTTTAAGCTAAAGTATTCTATATATAGTAAGTAAAAGTATCTAGTTTTCTACTCTACTTACCTAGTTAGTATATAATAGTAAAGTTAAATTAAAATAAATATTTAATTTAATAAGTTTACTAGTAACTAAGTTACTTTATTATAATAAAGTACTAAAGGTTTTTATAGTTATTTAGTACTTAAATTAGAAACGTGACACTTTTTAATTTAGGTCTCTATTATTTAAAGTAATATATAATAGCTAGTAGTTTCTTGTTATATATTTTATAGTTATATTCTATAAGATTTAGTCTCTTAGAAAAGTAGGCTATAGGTCTTAGTTTATTTTATTCATCTTTTTAGAAAAGAACTCTAGTAGTTATATAGTTTAAAAAGTTAGCTTCTACAATAATTAGTAACTTAGAATTAAAGTATTAGAAAACTAGAGTAATTATAAATACATATTTTAAGTATTCAAACGCCTTTTAATAAGTGTTATTAAATTTAAATCAAATATCTTTTTTTATTAAAGCTATAAGTAGGAATGTAATATAAGAAAAGTTATTAATAAATTATTAATAAAAGTTAGCAAATCTTAGAAATATTCTTATATTCTTTATATTCTTAGAAAATTTCTAGTTAAGAATGTTCTTTATTTTATTTAGGTTTATACTAATTTCTCTTATTAAAATTACATACCTAAGATAAGTAACTTATTTTTAGTAAAACTTATATTTATTAATATTAAGTTACAAGCTAGTTTTATTTAAAGCTTTTAAAACTTATTTTATATATTATTAATATTTATATAGAGAATTACTATAAATTAGAACATTATTAAAGTAGGCTATATAAAATATATTAAGAAATAGTAAAAAAATATTATTTATAAAGTATTAAAATATGCTTAGTACGTTAGCTAGTTTAAATAACATAATAAAATATTTAAATAAGTTATATTAAGTCTAGAAAGTAGTTAGCTATTTATTTTCTTTTACTATATAAAGATAGTTAAAAGCTAAAATAATATCTAGTATTATAAAATACTTTACTTTACTAAAACAAAATAGAGTTTTTTAGATTAATAGAATTAAATAATAATTCTTAATAGTAATAGTATTTAGAGCTTAATAGTTTATATAAAATTAAAATCTTTTATTAAGTTTCTTTATAAAGATAATTAGTGTAGCTATAAGAAATAAACTTACTCTAATAAATTTTTTTATAAAATAGTTATTAAAATACTTTTTAAGAACTTTTAGTTTATTTTAAAATATCTTATAAAGAGGTCTAAATTTAGGTTGTTTTTCTTTTTTAAAAATAATTTTATAATTATATAGATAATATTCAGGTAGTCTATTAGCTTTCTTATATAAAAATATTTAAAAAGTATTATAATACTCTTTCAGAACCTTAGTAACTAGATTAGTATAAGTTTTTAAAGCTAAAGTTTTATTAATATTAGCTATTAAGATAGTAAAGATTTTGTGTTTATATTTCTAAACTATTTATATAAAGAGAGCTGCCTTAATTAAATAAATATTTATACTTAATTTAAAGTTCTTATAAAAGCCTTTTAACAAAGCCTTTACTAAAAAGTCTTTTAAGTTTAAAAAAAAGGCTTTTTTATAAGGTTCCTATTTAGTTTAGTATTAGATTTAAGTATAAATTTAAATTTTAAGTAAAGACTTTTTTAAAAAACAGTTTACTAAAAAGTCCTTTAAATAAATATTAGGTTCTTATAATTAACAGTTTATTTTAGCTAACTAGTTATTATATTAAGTTTAAATAGTTAGTAATAACTTTAGAAAGTAAGTTTATAAATATCGTATATAAATAGTGTTAAAATAAAAGCTTTTTAGTAAAAGGTTTACTAAAAGGTTTTTTAGGCAGATAATATTTTCTTTTAAATAAATTAGAAATTAAAATAAGTATAAGTAATAAGTTTAGTAATAAAAAGCATTAAAAAGCAGCTTTTATAAGTTATAGTTAAAATTAACTTTATACTTTTTTATTTAAAGTTAGCTAAAAATCAATTCATGGTTTTCTATAGCTATTATAAAAAGATAAATTATCTTAACGTAATTTATATAATAAAGAGTTATACTAATAGTATATAAAATATAACTCTTTTTAAGACATTTACTATTAAAACTAGTAGAATATAAAATGTTTAGAAGTAGTAAAAAATAGAGTTTTTAGATACTAACTAGAGATCTACTAATATAACTTATACTAGTTACTTTAGTATTAATTAAAGTAGTAACAGAGTAGAATAAGCTATTTTATTAAATAATATATAGAATATTTACTTAATAGTTCTAAAAGTTAGTTACTAGATAAGAGGTTTAAAAGTTAATAGAAATCTAATATTAAAAACGTTCTAGAAAGTAACTTAATACTAGAATAGAGCTTTTAATAAGCTAGTTTAAAAAGTTTAAAGGTATTTTTATTTATAAAAAAAATTAAATCTAAAGAAAGAATAGAAGTAGGTTACTTATTAGAGTTAAAATAAGCTTATAGATTAAAGTTCTAGTAAAAAAATAAAGTAGTTTTAAGAAATATAACTATATTTATTACACTTAAAATATTAGCTATTGTACTTTTAGGCTTCTTGTTTAGCTAATTTAATAAAAACGTAGTTAGAAATATTAATTTTTATAATATTAAAATCTCTTTATAATACAGGTTACACCTTAACAAAATATAGTAAAAGAAAATACTAAAAATTATTATTCTATAAGAATATTAAGTTAGTATAGTTATTTAATATATTAGAGATTTTAATACCTACTATTATTTAGTAGAGATCGTTATTTAATAACCTTTTTAATTAAGTAATTAAACTAATTTCATTTAGTCTAGTGTTAGTAGCTAGTTTATAAAATTTAATAAAATAAATAATAAAACTCTTCTATTCTTAATAAAATAAATTAAGTTTACTTAAAATAGTAAGTTTTTTATTTAGGTCTTTATATATAACTTATAGAAAAGTAATTAATTATTTTACTAAATATATATTCTTATTTATAAAAGAATTTATAAATGTTACTAGGTTCTTCTCTAGTCTTAAATATACATATAGAAGTTAAGAGTGTTTAGTAGAATATTAGTAGGCATTATTTTTAAGCTTATAGTTAAGTTTTCTAATAAAGATATATAAGTTCTTTTATTTTCTAGTAAACATTAAGAGGTTAAGTAAATAGTTAAATTTCATTATTATTAATAGTATAGTAGATTCTAATATAATAGTTAATTTCATATTTTTAACTATAGCTGAAGAAACTTAGAGATAGGTACTAGTTATAGTTATAGATAATATTAGAATTATAGAACTTAAGCTACTTTTAGATAAATTAGTAATAAGAGCTAGACTTTTTTTAATAGAGAAAATAGTAATAGCAAAAGTTAAGCTAGTAAACGCTTATTTTATTTTATTAAGTTTAGTATAAAAAGCTTTTATATTTTCTTTATATTAAATTTCTTACTTTACTAAAATGTTTATAAGTAATTTGTTACTTACCTTTAGAGTTACAAGTTAAGAAATAAAGTCTCTAAAGATTTTAGTAAAGTTTAGATTATTTATTATAAGAAATTAGTAAAGACGTAATATAATATTATAGTAATACTATAAGTAGAAAATTAAGTACTTAATAAGAAGCATTAATTAATTACTAAGTATAGTACTAGATAAGAATTTAAGATATTACGTAAAGAAAAAAAGAACATAATAAGTTATAAGCTAAAATATTTAAAGTAAGAGCTTATATCTTAGTATAAGACTAATATATAAATATATAATATTAAAAAAAAGCTTATAAAAAAGGCTTCCTTAAAAGGCTCTTATAATATAAATAGTTACTATAATAGTAGGTTATAATAATCTAGAGTATTAATATCTAAAAATAAGTAATTTTATTATTTATTATTTTTGCAGAAACGTACTACCTTTCTATATAGTATAAAAGTAATAATATATTACTAAATTAGGTTATTTTATTAAGTAAGAATAACTAGATAAATAATAAGCTTAGTATTAAGTAACTATAGTACTTTAATAAGTATATAAAAAGTTATATAATAGGTGTCTATTATCTTCTAATACTTAATAACTATAAAGTTATAATTTACTTAAATTTTAGTATTTTTATAAAGAAAAAAAGATTATTATACTTTATATACTATTTTATTTATTGCATCTACTTTAGTTACTTAATATAGATTATTTTTCACCTTTAAAAAATATATATAGGAGCTAAGTTAAGAATTTTATCTGTAACTATATTTACTATATTATAAAACTTAAGTTTTTATTAGTATTTAAAGTAGCTTATTAAGTTATATTTATAAAAGATAATATTCCTGTAAGCTTTTAAGATATTATTTTAGTTTTATTTAATTTAAATACTATACTCTTAAAGTTTAATATTTAGCTTTAGATGCTATTCCCTTTATAGTAGAGAACACTATTTAAGAAATAAAAATACCTAAAACAGCTACTAAATTAGGGTCTTAAAATGCTTTAATTTGTAACTAGATTTAGTAACATTAAAATAGCTTACTTATGCATATTTTTAAGTTAATCTATCGGCTTATAAAAAGTACTAAGCTAATAATACATAAAGCTATATTATTATACTTAAAAGTTACTAAGCTTTAAAAGGTAAATGAGGCTATAACATAATATAAAAAGTACTAAAAAAAGCGAATTTAGAAGCAAGGAACTTTAATAAAGGCAGAGGGCTTAAAGATAATTATTTAAGCAAACATTAATATATAAATTAGGGTTGAAATGTGTTAGAGTAGTAAGTATATAATAGTTATCACGCTAAAGTAAAGGCGCTGTAAATACTACTATAAAACTAAGCACAACTCAAAAACTTATAAAAAGGCTAAGAAATAGACTAGCTATTTACTACCTAAATATTATAGCAATAGCTGCTAGTGTTGTAGTGTTATGAGTATATAAAAGAGTTGAAGCTTAATAAAATAAGCCGCTCACTTGAGTAGGCCGCTTGCTTATAAAATATATTACATAAAAATACTATTAGTTAATTTTATTCTTCTTACTAGTAATAAGAAATATAAAAGAGCTTAAAGAGTAAATAAACTAGAGCTATATTACAGCACTCCTTGTAAGAACCTAGAAAAAGGAGATAAGCTTATTAACTTACTACTTTCTTAGTAGCTAAAAGAGAGTAAAAAGGACTATCCCACTTTCTTTAAAATAGTCCTCGACTTCTTATCAATCCCCTATACTAGCTGCAAGTGCAAGCAAGCTTTTAGTGTAGCTAAAAGAACCGTTACAAATAATAGGAACTTGGTGGTGTAATAATCGAGGCCTTACAACTACAAAAGAACTAGCTGCGCAACAGCATCGTTAAAAGTAAATTAACAGAGCTCATCTCATACATTAAGGGCCTCCCTGCGCTTACTACACTTGATACACCCTCTGTGGAACTATCCAGCATCGAAAACGCTAGCACGTGACCCGTATAGCCTTACTACGGCTGTACGGGCCGTAATCAGCTTCAAATCGACCCGTCCGTACGTAACTAGCTCAAATTTGACCCGTAATTAGCCTCTGAGATTGACCGGGCCGTAGATAACAGACTGTTGGAAGCCCTGAATCCAAAGAACCTTTTGAATATAAGAATACCAAAAAATGGAAAAGTACACCGGACTCCACCAACCAATTGCTTCATTAATTGACGGTGTAGTATGATCGTTTCAAGATTCTATCAGGCTTTGAAGACAAGTTAACGCCAATAATGCCGACGGCCTTAAAGGCTCCTTACGTTAGGAGCAACTACTAAAAACCCACACCTTTTTTCAGAGTCCTGCACCGTAAGGTCTTAGTTCAACCTTGGAGACCAATGTACTCCGTCTTGGACTGCGCCATTACTCGCTCCACGTGCTTCCTCCTGCCAAACAGCCAGCCTAATCCGCCCTGGCGTCGAATTTGCCAGAAAGCAAGCGTTAGGAGGAGAATCGAAGTGGCAAGGAGGGGAATAGTTAGGAATCGGCCCGTTTTCTGCGTGTTTCAAGTTAGCCTTATGCTGATTCCAGGGCCTTAGGATGAAAACTGGTCGACGTCACAAAGATTCCTAAGAAATAAGGAGATTAACGCACCAGTTCTGAGCAGGCTTTTTCCGCCCACTCCCCCTCCCTCTCCTTATAAAGCTTATCCATCATACAAGCCCATGCTTCCCTCGTATACAACTTGCCATCAGTATCATACTTCCCATCCACATACCTCACCTCCTCCGTTGACTTTGCCTCCGGATGCTGTCCCTGCACAATGAAAACATATGCCAAACAAGCCACCTGACCCAACGCATTTGCGATCGCGGGCCCAATCAACGTCCACCCGAAGATATTGTGCTTAGATACATGGCGCGTTAATACCAGCCCAACTACAACAAGAATGCTGGAAATGATGGATATGTAGGCGCCAGCCATAACGGCGTCGTTGAGCCCCGATAGCAGACTGAACGAGATGGTTTTTGTGGTGTTTGGACCGGCATTAATTGTTTTTGAGCCGAGGATTACGGTGGGTATAGGGACTTTTTCGAGCACGAGAGCGGCGGCGGCAATGGGAATTCCGAGGATGAGGGCTGCGAGGGTGAGAGCAAACGTGGTGAGGGGGCGCTTGGGAGGGTCTCGGTTTTTGGTATCCATTTTGTTCATGTCGCGCTTTGTATATAGGTGAAGAATGAACTCAGTAAAAAATAGGAATCAAGAAAAGAGATTGCTGGAAAAAGAGTTTTGAGGTCTTATAAAGGGTTAGGGTTTAATTTTTTTGGGGGGGGGGGAATACCTTCATGTGGGTGGCACAGTAATGCGCTATGACCAAGTCCGATGTTAGAGGCGCAGCAATGTATCTGATTGGCGGAAAGAGCAGGGGTCTGCACAGCTTGTAAGAACCGCCCGTCAGATTGACATGATAGTTTTAAAATAGTTATGCATGAACCACAAGTACGCTTGATGGCAGTATCGGAAATTTAATTCGCTTACCATTTCCGACAAAATTGAGTTCCAGCTGTTTCGGAATGATGGAATACGGAGGTAAATGTACCAACACGTGCGGCACATGTTTGGCGTTGGAAGCGCGTCTGCGATTGGTCCCAAGGTTGCTGCGACCTCCTCCTTTCATCTCTCACGTGATCGGTATCTTGTAAGACTTCAACGCCACACTCTTCCCACCCTCACCCTCGCATGTTCGGCCGTCCTCCATATTGCAGCTGGCTGCCTGCATATAAACATGATCTCTATTTCCCGGCTCATCGGTCAATCTGGCCGCCGCTATCTCGTTGAGCGGGTGTTAAAACAGACTTGCTAACAATCAATCAATTCAATTGCTAACCTGGATTTTTTCCAATCAATAAAATTAGAGAGCTGTAAATCGGTTGAATTGATTGGAATCCACTTGATCCTTTATGTAAGGCCGCAAAAGTACGTGTAGATGGCCTATACAGCTCATTTTTGATGTTGCAGAAAGGTTACCTTAAAGAGATCCTTCTAAATCGCGTATGGTAAGGCCTGGTTGGGTGGCCCATACACCCAAAATTTCCCACGACCGCCAACAACACTTGAACACTCGCGCCTTAATCACGACGCCAAATAATGCTCTAGCAGTCCAAAAAAGGTTACCAGAGACCCTAATCACAAGCACAAAAGCTTAATTAAAATATCTAAGTCACAGACCTCTAAACAGGAGCTGCGCGATGTCGCAAGCCAACAGGAACTAAACACGCCCTTAGAATCCGTCACTACCACCCTACTCTCGAACGTTACACCCACACGAAGAATGTGACAAAGATTTCGACAAAAGATTTGAAGATAGCTTTAATAAGGTAGATTAAAAGCGCTAGCTAAAGTTTATAAAGCTATTACAGGCGGTAATAAGCAAGAGGCTATTACTGACGGTAATGACCAAGACGTGGTGAACGCCCTGAGGGATGATTACCAGCTACTAGCCAAGAGGTGTGCTAGGGAAACAGACGCTAGGCGAAAGGCAGAACAGATGCTCCAGAACAGCAGACACAAGGCGGGGTTGTTAGCTGATGTCATCAAGTGATTGATGAGGCCAATATCGAGGAAGACACGTGACGACTCACGTGCAAAGTCACGAGGATGATGAGGGTAATAAGCATAATAAGAGCTCATTACACTTATTAGAACTTAGCGTGAGTAAAATTGTAAGCTAAGAATTTACTATTTAAAGAATCGTTTTTTCTAAGTTTATATAACGTATTTGATAAGTGAACGGCCCAGACAAGCGAGTGGCCCACCTCAAAACTCACCAAAAATTCAAGAATTCGCACATGAATATCTCAACAACCACTTGATGATAAATCCTAGAAATTTAATGGGTACTTAATAGTGATCCAAAATGGACGTCATTGAATTTTTAAGAGCTGGCGGTTAAACATTATTAAGATATTTAAGAAAAAGTGAATTTGGGGGCCAGCACAGTACTATCTCAATAACTATTAATTGCTAGCTCTCAAAAATTTAATGGCATACATTTTGGAGCACTATCAAGTATCTATTAAATTTCTAGAATTTATCATCAAGTGGTTGTTGAGATATTCATGTGCGAATTCTTGATTTTTTGGTGAGTTTTGAGATGGGCCACTCGCTTGTCTGGGCCATTCACTTATCAAATACGTTAATTTTTTATACTTATTTTTACTTTATTTCTAACATCTTTAGAATAAGTTGTATAATAAATTAATTAAACTATTTTTCTTACATTTTTATATTATTAAAACAACTTATATTAGTATAAATTATAGTATATAATATAAAATTACTAAAGTATTAAATATAGCTTTAAAACTAAAGTTTTTTTAAAACTTGTAATAAAAGTTATTATATACTTAAAAGTATAAAAAAACTAAATTTATTAGTATAAGTATTAAGTATATTTGTTTAGTAATTTAATTTATATTCATTTTATATATAAGTATTATTACTAATATAAAATTATTAATACTACTAAATAATATAAATATAATGTTTTTACTATAACTACTATAGTTTACTTATAAATAAATTAATATAATTATAATTATAAGAAGTTTACAAAAGTTTATAAAAAACCTAGTTTTTAAAGTTTTTATTAATAGTTTTAGTTATTTTAAAACCTTTCCTTTACATAATTTATTAATATTTAACTTTTTTTTTAATTATAATAGTATAAATAGTTATTTATAAATTATTTACTTTAGTACTTTTAGTACACAATATATTTTATATGTTTTTTTAATATTTTTATATTTTTACTTTCTAGTAATAAAAATAAATACCTTTTTAGCTTTTTTAAATAAAATTTTTTTTTTATATAGCTTTTAACATTAAGGTTTTTAAGTAAAGTAAGTATTTACTATTATAAGTATATATAATTTAATTTAATTTAATAAATAATATATATAATTTTAAGTAAAAAAAAAATTGCAAAATTTTAATATTAAAAAAGAATTTAAAGATAGTAAGTATATATACAAAAATAAAGTAATCTAATTTTTTAATATTTATATTTTATAGTTTTTTTTATTTAATACAAAATTTACTTAATATATACTTTTTTTAAAAACTTTTTTAAAACTTATAATACTTAATCATATTTTTTAATTTTTTTTATAAATAATAGTAAATATATATTATATTTATGTATAAAATTTTAGTATAATATTGTAAATAAATAAAAATAAATTTTAAATTTTAAAACATTATTTTAAAATTAAAAACATAATATTAAATTTAATATAAAATATAAAATAAATAAATTTAAATATTATAAGTATAGAATATAAGTTTATAAAATTAAAATCTTAAAATATAAAAACGTAAAATATATATTAATTATTATTAATTATTATTAATTATTATTTTATAATATTTTATAATATTATTTTTAATTTATGTTAGTAAGTAAAAATATTTTTAAGTAATTAAATATACATTTATATAATAAATAAATAAATTAAAATAAATTTATAATATATATTGTTTTATATAAAATATATTATTAAATATGTAATATAATTTTTTATATATAAATTAATAATATATTAAATACTTACTAATATATTTAGTTATATTATTATATTATTTCAGTTTAAAATAAACTTAAAAGTAAAAAAAAAATAGTAAAAATAACAAAAATAACAAAAATAATATTCTATAATATAGTTACTTTTTTTACTAAATTTTTATAACTAAATTACTATATTATAAGTTTTAATTAACTATACTTAAGTACTTTTTAAAAATAAAAATTTACTAGTATATAAAATATTAATAGTACTAGTTACTAAATAAATAAAATAAGTGTATTTTATAGTAAATAGTAGCTATTTTAAAAATTTAAATTTATAAAGTATATATAATTTACTTTTAAATAATAGGAAAAAATAGTAAAACAAATGTAAATAAAGTAAAATTTTTTTAAAAAAAGAAGCTATTAAGTATATTAGTAGTTATTATAAAAAAATAGTATTTTTATTTATAGTTTTATAAAATATATAAAATCTTGTTATATAATAAACTTTTATATAACTACTAATTTTATTTTATTAAAGTTTTGAAATTTTATATTTTATTTAATTAACAAACACTAACAAGGTTTTTTATAAATAAAAATTTAATTTTATAAATATACGTAATATAATAAATAAATTTAATATACATGTTTTTAAACTAGTTATAGTAGACTAGTTTAGTTTTTTAATAAAATTTATATTTCTTTTTATAAATAAACTATTAAAACTAGTAAAAACAACTTGTAAGTATAATAATTTAATATAATAATATAAATACTTAACTTAAAAACATGTTTATTACTTTATTTTAACTTTTTAATTTATATAGTAAACAAGAATTATAAAAGTAAAATATTAGAATTTTAAAAGGTTTATTTTTTTTAAATAAAAGTTAATTACTTTATAATTAATAGTATTAATTTAAGTAATAATATAGTTTAATTAAGTACTAATATTTATATTTTTAATATTAAGTATAAATACTTTGATTATAGTTTTTATACTATTAATTATATTTTATTAAATAATTATTAACTAAATAATTATTTGTTAAAACTAATAAAAATTTATTTTAAAATAACTTATTATAAGTTAGAGTTAAAAAGTAATTTTTATAAAATAGTAGAAATCAAAATTTTTAATATACTTATTAAAGTTACTAATTATATTTATATATTTTAGTAGTATAATTTTATTTAAAATTTTTAAATTATTAAAGTAGTTTTATTTAATAGCTATAAAGCTTTTAAATAAAAAAATTTTTTAAACTAATTATTACTAAGGAAAACATGTTTTATATTACTTTTTAAAATACTATTAAACAATTATAAAATTTTAATAGCTTTATATATTATTATATTAAGAAAACTTTATTGCAAAATATTTACTTAGTAAACTAGGTTTATTAGGTAATCTTTTAAGTATTTAATATAACTATAAATAGTTTTCTTACTTTATAAATATGTTAAGTAAATTAAACTTAATAAAAAAAGCTTTAATCAGTTAAAAAAAGTTAAAATAAAAAGTAATTTAATAAAATAATTTTTAACTTATTTATTTAAAAATTATTTTAAATTTTAAAAAACTTTAAAAAATTAAATATAACTTTAAATTATATAATGCTTTATATTTATAGAAATTCGTTATAAATATAAATGATACTTTTATATAGTATATTAAATACTTTTAAAAAAATTATAAAAAGTTTACATTTTAATTTATTTACTTTATTTATACGTATTTTTATTATACTTTTTTATATAAGTTATATATTTAAATACTACTTTTTATATTTTTTAAACTAAGTATAAAATCTTTTTATTTATAATTTAAAATAATATATTTTATAAGTAAGTAAGTTATATAAGTAAGTAAGTTATATAAGTAAATAAATTATTTTAAAACTTACTAAAAATATTAAGAATTTGTACTTAAATATTTTAATAACTACTTAATAATAAATTCAAAAAATTTAATAAAAATTTAATAGTTTTTTAAAATAAATACTAATAAACTTTTAAAAGCTTGTAATTAATAGTTATTAAAATAGTATTATTTTACCTTTTAAATTTGCTTTTTTTAAAAAATATTTTAAGAATATTTAACTACAAGTTTTTAAATATTTAATAGTTTTTATTTTAAAGTACTATTAATTACTTATTAAATTTTTAAAATTTATTATTAAGTAGTTATTAAGATATTTAAGTGCAAATTCTTAATTTTTTAGTAACCTTTAAAATAACTTACTTATATATAAAATATATTAATACTAATTAATTTTAGTTTTTTAGAATTTTTTATATATTTTCTTATATTATCTTGTTATAGTAATATGTTTTTAGTACTAATTACTAATTAATTATAGTTTATAATACCTTTTTTTAAACCTTTTATTTAAATGTTGTTTTAGTTTTTATAAATAGTATAAAAAAGCTAAATTTTTATATAAAATGTTAAGTTATATAATGTTTTTTATTTACTTAAAATTTTGAAATAACTTGAAAATATTTGTTTTTAATAGAAGTTTGTTATATAGTAAAAAAAAATTTTTTACTATTTTTACAAAAATATAAACTATTATTATTTTGTTAAAATTTTTTTAACTACTTCTTTTAGTATATATAGTAAAATATAAAGTGTAATTTAATAATATTATATTAAAAGTAAAATAATTTTAATTATAAAAAAAAGGCCTTATACATATAAATATTACTTTTAATATTAATTAGTTTAAAAAATTTTAAATTTTTTTTATAAATTTTTTTAATTAATAAAGTTTATAAAATAAAAAAATGTAAAACAAACTTAATTAAATTATGTATTTAATATTTTATAGTTTATACTACTTTTATTTAATACTTTTATTACATTTTCTAATTTTAAATAATATATTTTATTTTATTACTTTTTAAACTAAATTTTAAACTAAGTATTTATAAGTTTTTATAATACTAACTTTAAACTACTTTTTATATTTTTAGCTAGTTTTTAAGTACTATTTTTACGTATATAATTTTTTTTATTTAATGTTATAATTTTATTAATATTTAAATTTTTATAAGTTCAGAATTTATTAAAATTTTTACTTAATAGTATTTTTTTTAACTTTAACTTTTAGTTTAGTTTAACTAATACTAGTACTAATTTAAATAAAAAAACTTGGAAAATTAAGGTAATTTTTGTATTTTCTAATAATTTAAAGTTGTAATTTATAAATTTTGTTAAATTTTTAGCTTTAAATAATTTTAATTAACTATTATTTAATTTTTATAATAGTAATATAGTTTTTAAATTTTTATATAATATTAACACTTTATTTACTTTTTTAAAACTTAATTTTTTAACTTTAAATTTTTTATTTTTTTACTATTTTCTAAAAAAAAAAATTTAAGGAATTTTTTTTTCTATTTTTTAGTGTAATAGTTAAAGTTTTTTAACTTTAATTTTTACTAATTTTAAAATTTTATTAGCTTATTTCTTAAGTTTATAAAAAATTGTAAATTTTTTACTTATTAATAATCTATAAAATTATATATAAATTTAGCTATTAATAGTAAGTTAATTTAATTATTTAATTATTTAACTATTTAATCATTTAACTAATTAATTTTTTATTTATTTATTTATTTATTTATTTATTTATTTGTTTAATTTTTAGTAGTAACTTAATAAAATATACTTTTTTATTTTTAGTTTTAATAAAAGTTTTTTTTTAAATTATTAAAATAAATAATTTGGTTTTACTTTTAATAAATTTTTAAAGTATTTTATATTATAATATAAGTATTTTTATAATTTTATTTACTAATTTAATTATACTAAATTTAATATAAGTTAGTATAATATAAATGTATTTTAGTAGTTAGTTTATTATTATTAGTAGTATAGTATTATAATGATATTCTTTTATTATAATTAATATTAGTAACTTTATAATAAAACTTATTTTAACTAATTTTTATAAATTATGTAATACTAAAGTTAGTTATATTAAATTAGGTTTTTTTATATTTTATTATTTTATTTTACTTTAAATTTCATATATTTTAAAAAAACCTTATAAATGTATATTTAAATTTTTTAAAATTCTACATTTCTTATTTATTTATTTTAGTATTTATTTATTTTAACAAAATATTAATATTTAATTAAATTTTTTTTTATTTAGTATATTACGGTGGTGCTATAAGTAGAGGGTTAAGTGCTTAATAAAAAGTATTAATTAATTACTAAGTATAATACCAATTAATAAGTTAAGACATTACGTGAAGAAAGAAAGAATATAATAAATTATAAACTAAAATATTTAGAGTAAGGGCTTATGCGCTAGTGCAAGGCTAAGTATAAATATATAATATAAAAAAAAAGCTTATAAAAAGGCTTTTTTAGAAGACTTTTATGTTATAAATAATTATTATAATAGTACCCCCCTTTTAGGTCTAAGCTTCTATAAGGGGTATTTGTATTAAATATTAGGTCTAAATTAGTCTAGGTTTTTAAGGTAGAATTTTTTTATAGTAGTTATATCTTAAAGGTTACTTATAAATTCCTATATTTAGTTATTATATCTAGTTTATTTAATTAGGTATTTATAGCGTTTCCGCCTGTAATTTAGGCGTAGTATGATAGTACATACAGGCACATGCAGGATTACATGTAGGATTATATATAAAATCACATGCAGGATCACATGCGGGACGCGTCAGCCGGCTCTATTAATGTATATAAACCTCATCACTCAAATAACCAAGCCTTTAGTTTAGTTGTTCTCGTTAATAGATCAGTTAGGTTCTGCACACCATACTGACGTGACATTACAACTAAGCTATAGCGTCACTACGCCGGAGACGGCCGGGAGAATATCTTTGAATAAAAAGGATTGATCACACCGTATGATTATGGCCACGCTAGTGTTCGTCAACAAAAGGATCTCTCCTCATCAAGGAATCAAGGACAAGGAATCAAGGAATTAAGGAATCAAGGAATCAAGGAATTAAGGAATCAAGGAATCAAGGAATCAAGGAATCAAGGTATTAAGGTCACTGTTTTTTCTCCTATTAAAACGCTACAAGCCAGAGCCGAACACCGATCAATAGCAACGCCAACCGATTCTCTTAAGGCCCTGCAAGCTGAGTACCAGAGCGCACTTACTATACTACAACGCGAGCTTAAATCCCTACGCAACTAGGTTGACGAACTACGCGCTGCCGCTGCTAGCTAGAGCCAGCACCATTAATCACCTCCTATGTACACCAGCCGCCCACGCCAACAACTCCCTGAGCTATTAAGGTTTGATGGGAAGCCTCATCACTTTCGAACCTAGCTACCTATAATAAGGGCAAAGATTTGAGTTGATGGAGAAGCTATAGGCGACTTAATTGCATGGTTCTACTACGTGTATGGCAACCTGGAGATGAACGTTCAAGCGATGGTTTTGCCTCAGCTAGCAGAAGCTAAAACCCATAGCATATAGGAGTACAACACGATCCTTGAACAACTTGCGCGTGTGTTTGAGAACCCTAATTAACAACAGGAAGCTGAGGATACCCTACACAATATTTGACAGGGAGATAAGGAGTTACTGTCAAGCTATATCGCCAAATTCGAGCGCCTTATCTACGAAGCTGGAGCTTAGGCTTGGCCGGACTCTATCAAGATATCTACACTTAGAAATGGCCTTAACCTATCAACGCGTAGAGCCCTGTCGATATAGCTATTAGTCCTGTCATCCTACAACGCCTTCCTCTGTACGATACAGTAACTATCATAATGTTAGGTCACATTCGCTTATGATTACACTGCTAATTACTATACTAATAGGATGGATATAAGCGTAGTTGCTAAGGTAGGGAGCACTCTACATTAAGGAACTGACGCTCTAGAGCTTAGAGCAGTCAGTGCCTTCGACTATAATAATACGCTATATGTCTCTGTCAGCTAACGTAATTGCTGGCGAAAGAATGGCGTATGCATACGCTGTAGATTAGTAACTCACTAGGTCTCTGAGTACGCTCAGCGTCCTACTGTATCACAGACGGCTGCCGTCAACTTATCTAATAGTGAAGATAAGATAGGACTAGCTTTCTAGGCTCTTACTAATTAATCAACACCCTATTGATATTAGCTTGAGCTTTAAAGGGGGGTAATATGACGGTATATGCAGGCACATACAGGATTACATGCAGGATCACATGCAGGATTATATGCAGGATTACATGCGGGATTACATACAGAATCACATGCAGAACGTGTTAGCCGGCTCTATTAATGTATATAAGCCTCATCACTCGAACAACCAAGCCTTTAGTTTAGTTATTCTCGTTAATAGATTAGTTAGATTCTGCACACCATGCCAACGTGACATTTAGTTCTTTAATTTATTTAATATAGTATTTAGTTTTTCTATTAACTTTAATAAGTTTAGATAGTAGGTTTTATTAACTTAAAAGGTATTCAGATTTAAGCGCAGCAGACTGAAGTAATAATACATAGAAAACTAGATATATATTTAAGAATTTAGGGAGTTTAAGTTAGTATGCGTATAAAGAAATTATCTAAAAAATATAATATTTCCCTAAGGCCTTTAAGTCTAGCTTCTTAGAAAGTTACTTTATTTAAATATTTTATATATTAAGCTAAACTATATCTCCTATCTGATAATTAGGTACAGGTGATTGTTTTTAGTTTATATATTCTTTTTAAAGAGCTTAAGCCTAAGTCATCTCTTCTTAAATTAATTATTAAATATTAACTTTTTTCTTTCCTATATGGTTAGCTTCTAAGGCTTATAACACTTAATAAAAACGTTTTTAAATTCTTATAAGAGGTTTAAAACCCATTTAGAGATATTAGCCTATATTAGCCAGAAATAATAAAACTTTTATAAATTTAGATATAGTATTATTAGCTTTAAATTATATTAAGGGGAGCTAGTTTACCTAGTTATCTTACTAGTAGTTTATATATATATATAGGACTTATTTTATTACATTATTAGCTTTTTCTATTTAGCTATTAGTTTCTAGGTAATATACAGAAAACAGTTAGGATTTAATTTATAGTTATTTATAGAGTTTATTATAAAAGACAGAGATAAATTATTTTTTTTAGTTTAATATAATTATTTCTAGAAGACCGTAATCTATTTATACGTGCTAATAGAAAAGATAAGTAATATTTATAATAAGTATCTCACTATAAGAAATCAGGTATCTATATTTTATAAGGTGATTAATTATAACCATAATATTAATACAGCCTTTAGATTTTAAGAGATTAGTAATAAAGTCTATAGAGATATCCTTCTATCTCCGTTTAAAAATAAGAAGAGGTTTTAAGAGGCTATAGTACTTTTCACGGAAAGCCTTAAATCTCTAATAGGTATAGTAATAAGATATATATTAACATATTATTTTAAACATCCAGGGCTAGTAGTATTCGTGTTGTAGAATTTTAAGAGTTTTTCTATAACTAAAATAGCCACCAGCAGGAGAATCATGCATAATTTAGAGAAGTTTAATTTTAAGTTTATTATTATTTAGTATTATTAGCTAGTTATGATAGTATAACTAGCTTTCTTAGTTTTTATATTTACTTAAAGAAAGTTTCTTAAAGCGTCGGGTTTTATCCCATATTAGTAACAGAATTTCCTAAATAAACTTATTATTTAGGTATTTGTTATTAATGATCTATTAAATCAACCTATCTATCTTAGTTAAGTTTAATTCTAGAGTATTATTAAACAGTTTAGAATAGAAAAGTATTTATTATTAAGCTCTTTAAACTTTTTCTTAAACTAAAGTATTTTATATATAGTAAGTAAGAGCATCTAGTTTTCCACTCTACTTATCTAGTTAGTACGTGATAGTAAAGTTAAATTAGAATAAGTATTCAACCTAATAAGCTTATTAATAGCTAAGTTATTTTATTATAATAAAGTACTAAAGGTTTTTATAGTTATTTAGTACTTAAATTAGAAATACAGCACTTTTTAATTTAGGTCTCTATTATTTAAAGCAATGTATAATAGCTAGTAGTTTTTTATTATATATCTTATAGTTACATTCAGCAGGATTTAGTCTCTTAGAAAAGTAGACTATAGGTCTTAGTTTATTTTATTCGTTTTTCTAAAAGAGGACTCTAGTAGTTACGTAGTCTAAAAAATCAGCTTCTATAATAATTAGTAACTTAAGATTAAAGTGTTAGAGAATTAGAGTAATTATAAATATATATTTTAAGCATTTAAATATCTCTTAATAAGTGTTATTAAATTTAAATTAAATATCCTTCTTTATTAGGGCTATAAGTAGGGACGTAATATAAAAAAAATTATTAATAAATTATTAATAGAAGTTAGTAAATTTTAGGAATGCTCTTATATTCTTTACGTTCTTAAAAAATTCCTAGTTAAGAATATTTTTTATTTTATTTAGGTCTATACTAATTCCTCTTGTTAAGATTATATACCTAAGATAAGTAACTTATTTTTAGTGGAACTTATATTTATTAATATTAAGTTACAGGCCAGCTTTATCTAGGGCTTTTAAGACTTATTTTATATATTATTAGTATTTATATAGAGAATTACTATAAATTAGAATATCATTAAGATAGGCTATATAAAATATATTAAGAAATAATTAAAAGATATTATTTATATAGTATTAGAACATGCTTAGTATATTAGCCAGTCTAAATAACATAATAAAATATTTAAATAGGCTATATTAGGTCTGGAAAGTAGTTAACTATTTATCTCCCTTTATTATATAAAGATAGTTAAAAGCTAAGATAATATCTAGCTTTATAAAATACTTTACCTTATTAAGGCAGGATAGAGTTTCTTAGATTAATAGAATTAGATAATAGTTTTTAATAGTAATATCATTTAGAGCTTAATATTCTATATAGAATTAAAAACTTTTATTAGATTTCTTTATAAAGATAACTGGTATAGCTATAAGAGATAAACTTACTCTAATAAATCCTTTAGTAAGATAGTTATTAAAATACTTTTTAAAAACTTTTAGTTTATTTTAGGACATTCTATAAAGAGGTCTAAATCCAGGTTACTTTCCTTTCTTAAGAATAATCTTATAGTTATATAGATAATATTTAGGTAGTCTATTAGCTTCCTTATGTAAGAATATTCGAAAAGTATTATAATACTCCTTTAGAATCTTAGTAGCTAGATTAGTATAGGTTTTTAAAGCTAAAGCTTTATTAATATTAGCTATTAAAATAATAAAGATTTTATATTTATGTTTCTAGGCTATTTATATAAAGGGGGCTGCCCTAATTAGGTAAATATCTATACTTAGTTTAGAGTTCTTATAAAAGCCTTCTAATAAAGCTTTTACTGAGAGGTTTTTAGAATCTTAGGAGGAAGACTTCCTTATAAAGTCCCTATTTAGTTTAGTATTAAGTTTAGGTATAAATTTAGATTCTAAATAAAAGCTTTTTAAAGAACAGTTCACTAAAAAATCCTCTTAATAAATATTAGGTTCTTATAATTAATAGTTTATTTTAGCTAACTAGTTATTACGTTAAGTTTAGATAGTTAGTAATAACTTTAAAGAGCAAGTCTATAAGTACTATATATAAATAATATTAAAATAAAAGCTTTTTAATAAAGAGTTTACTAGAAGGTCCCTTAAGCAGGTAGTATTTTTTTTTAAATAAATAAAGAATTAAGATAAGCATAAGTAATAGGCTTAGTAATAGGAAATATTAAAAAATAGCTTTTATAAATTATAGTTAAAATTAACCTTATGTTTTCTTATCTAAAGTTAGCTAAGAATTAATTCATGGTTTCCTATAGTTATTATAAAGAGATAGATTTTCTTAACATAATTTATATAATAGAGAGTTATACTAGTAGTATATAAGATATAACCTTCTTTAAGACATTTACTATTAAAACTAGTAGAATATAAGACGTTTAAGAGTAGTGAGAGATAGAGTTTTTAAATACTAACTAAAGATCTATTAATATAACCTATATTAGTTACTCTAGTATTAATTAAAGCAGTAATAGAGTAGAATGAGTTATTTTATTAAATAGTACACAAAATATTCACTTAATAGTTTTAAGAGTTAGTTACTAGGTAAGAGGTCTAAAGGTTAATAAAAATCTAATATTAAAAACACCTTAAAAAGTGTTACAGACGGTAATAAAAAGGTAACTATACTTAAAAAGTTAAAGGAATTAGTAATAATAGCTAATAAAGCTCTAAAATAGAAATATATGTTTAAGCTTAAAAGAAAGAATTGTAAGTAGATATAAGATATATTAGCATAGGCTAAGGCACAAGCTAAAAAGCAAGAATAAAAATATAGAACTATATAGATAGATACGGAGCATTTACTTACGTAATAAGGTAGAGCTTAGTAGCTAGAAATGTTAGAAGAAACTAAAAACTCTAATATCTCTAATAGTCTCTAATAGTATCTAATATACTATATAAAGATATATAATATACGCACGGAGGATCTGCTATAAGTATAAGACATTAAACAGCTTATAATTACTTTTAATTCTTTATAATTACTCTAAAATTAAAATTCATACCTTAAGTGAAATAGTTTAATACTATTTTATTAAATCTTAATACACTATATTACTTCTTATTTCTACTAAGTTAACTAACTTCTACTAAGTCTAACAAGCTATCTAATTCGGAAGTAAGAGAACTAATTAACTGTTATAATAATTAATTAAATAGCTTATTACTAGTATAATTTACGTTAGTAAGTTAGTAACTTATAATATTATAATTACTATCTTAAGAAAGTAAGAGAAGCCGTTAGATAGATTCTAATAACTAATTATTAAAAGTCTATAATAATTTACTACAAGGACAAACAAGAACTTTATTTATTAAAAAAAAGTAGTAGTAAAGAAAAAGTTATAGTAAGATCTTTATCTATAACTAGGAGTACATTAAGAGAATAGAAGAGTATATAATAAATTATTTAAAAATAAAAAGTAGCTATTATAGAGTTACGCGACACCTTAATAAACTTATAATAATAAATTAAAATAAATTAAGAAAGGGAAACAGCGAAGATACAGTCACCTAAAAAATTTAATAGTAATTAAAATAAACTTAAAACCTTTATAGCAGCAATAGACCTATACTATTATTTTAATTAAAAATTATTTCTAACTAATTAGGATTAGATTCTAGTAGCTAGTATAAAAATAACAAGTAGAGCTATATAATAGTTTAAACTTTTAATAAAAAACTATCTAGCTAATAAAGATCTTAATTTAGAAGTAGTAAGATTAGCTAATTATAATAATAATATATAATAAGCCTTTAAGAATTATGAATATTTTAAACAAGAGATAATTATTGTCTTTAGAGAAATTAATAAAGAAATAAAGGTAATTTAAAAACTTTAGCGGCTTAAATATTAAATATTAGCAGCTAACTATATAGCAAAATTTAAATAAATTTAATTATAACTTAATTAAGCGGACTAACTATTGGTTATGATATACTATAAAGAACTAAAAAATAAAATTAAAGATAAGATTTTTAGAAGAAAACGGCTAAGTATTTTACTAGGAATTATTAAATAAACAGTAACTATTAATAATTACTAGTATTAATAGGAGTAAGAGAAAAAGGTACATAGGAGACTAGTAATCTATACACTAAAAAGAAACAGAAAAAATAATTAAACCTATAATAAAATAGACATTAATATTAAATAGATATTTATTAAAAAGGGGTAAGAAAAGTAAGCTAAGAAATAAATAAAGCGCTATATATATAAGGCCTGCTTAAAATATAAAAAATAAAAACACTTTATTAAGAATTATAAATAATAATAATTAGATATTAAGAAAGCTTATATCTAGACTAAAGCGTTTAAAGAAATTAAGATTACTATAGTCTAAATAGAATAAGCAAGAGACACTATAATAAAAGAAATAATTATAAAAAAAATCTAGAAAGAATAATACTAGATATATGGAAACTATATATATTTTAAATAAAAATATAAGATTCCGTATTAGCAAGTTAAGAATTATTTAGTAGGATAACTTAGTAATATAATTACTATAATATAAAAAGCAGCAGTTTAACAACACAATGCAGAAACTAAGAAAGAAATATAAAGATTCTATAAAATTATAGAGTAAGAAGGTGGACTATTCTATAAGAAAGATCAAAAATTCAGATAATAAAAGATTAAGAGATAATAAAGAGTAAGAAATTAATATCTATAATAATTATACAGCGCATACGCTAGGAACACTGTTAGATATATAAATTAAAATATTACTAAAAAGAATACTGTGTTACTAAACACTAGGAAGTTACTTTAGGAAATAGAATATATAAATACTAATAAGTACTATAGATAATAGGAAATAAGCAGCATAAAAAATTAAGTAAACAAGAACTAGCTATATAGATAAATAAAATCTATTAATAAATATTTATATTAGTTATAAGTAATATAACGTACTATCACCCCATCAGATATCTAAAATTAGGAAAGAATTAAAACAAAAAGAATAAAAAAACCTTTTTACTAATATTATAGGTACAGGATAATAATACTGTAAATAGAATAATAAAAAAGAAATACTAAATATATATAGTCTCTAACTATATAGAAAAAAATTATAAATAGAATAAACACGCCATACGTGTTAAGGGACTAAAGATAAGAAAAATATTATAATAACTAGTAAGTAAAAAGAAACTTAATCTATAATAAAAACTAGTTTATATAAACTTAGAAGAGGAATTACAGGACCTAACCTCAGATAAATATAAATAACTATTATGGGATAAGTGCTAGATAGGATGCTGATAACACTAAGCTGAATACTGCTAAGAGAGATAGTTAGCTACAGACTCACACAAAAAACTCACATATCAAGAATGTTTCTTAGAATAGAAATGTTAGAATTATAGATAATAAGCTAGAAATATATATAAGATACTTAATAGAGAAGTATGCTAACTCTAAAAATACCTAATCTATAGACTTAAAAAGAAAATACTAAAGAAATAACTGCAATTTAGAAGTTACCTATAGATAAAAAACTAGAAGACTAGTAGACTATAACTAAGCTATTAGAGAGCTAAGAACTAAAGATTAGAAATAATATAATACTTATATATATATAATTAACCTAAAAAAAAAAAAGAAAATAAGCTATACGTAGATATATATATTAATAGTAACTAAATACTAGCACTTATAAACAGTAGAGCTAGTAAGATACTTATATTAAATAAATAGATATAAAGATACTAGATATTAACTAGAGTTTTAGATAAACTTATATAAGTAAGACGTATAGATAATAATCTAATAATATTTAGAAAAGATTTAATTAATCTTAAAATACGGAATATGACTATTAAGGCAGCAGGTTATATAAATAACTACTATATTAAAATTATAGATCTAGGTAATAAAGATTTTATCTTAGGATAGAACTAGCTAGCATAATAGAACCTGCTAATTAACTAGAAAATAAAGTTTATAGAAACCAGAGAAAACTACCATAAATAAATAAAAGCTATAATATAGATAAAGAAAATGATTTTTTATAATACCACATTTATTATACCAGATGAATACTAAGAGAAATTTAGAGAATAGTTCTTTTAAAAAGCTAAAGACTAATTACTAGAATACTAGAACTAGGACTATAAAATCACACTTAAAGAAAAAACAGATTTAAAACCAAGACTATTGTATTAAGTACCTATTTATTAATAAAAAGAATTACGAAAATTCTTACAGAAAAATTAATAAAAAGGAGATATATAAAATAGTTAAAGCAAGATAGCTTCACTAATACTTTTTATACTAAAAAAGAATAGAAAGCTAAGATTATATATTAACTACAGATACTTTAATAAAGCTATAGTAAAAAATTATTACCTAATACTATTAATTTTAGAACTTATAAATAAACTCAGAGGGGCTAAATAGTTTAGCCTTTTTAATATTAAAGATAGATACTATTAGATATAAATGGCTAAAGGACATGAATGGATAATAATATTTAAAATAAGATATAGACTATTTAAATACTTAGTTATACTAATAGAACTCACAAACGCACTAGTAACATTCCAGATAATTATTAACTATATACTAAGAGAATACCTAGATGTATTTATAATAGTATATCTTAATAATATGCTTGTATATATAAATGGAACGCTAAAAGAACACGTTTAGTACACTAAGAAAGTATTATAAAAGCTTAAGAAACACAAGCTATATATTTAAATAGAAAAATATATATTCTATAAAACAGAAGTTAAGTTCTTAGGATACTTAGTATCTTAAGATAGAATAGTAGTTAATCTAGATAAAGTAGAAGATATACTATCTTAGCTAATACTAATAAACACTAAAAAAGTTTATTCTTTTCTTAGATTTATAGGGTTTTATAAATAGTTTATTAAAAATTACTTAAAAATCACATCACCCTTAACGGAACTGTTGAAATAGGATTAATAATTTAAGTAAGAATAACGCGAGAAAAACGCCTTTATAATATTAAAAGAAATATTCTAATAACTACCGATATTAAAGATATTTGATTTATGGCTTTAAATAGAGATATATGTAGATGTATTAGATAAAGCTATAAAAGCCATTTTACTATAAGTATAGAATAATAGATATAAATATTTAATAAACTTTCTATCTTATAAACTCACAACTGCTGAGTTGAATTATAATATTTATAATAAGAAACTATTAGTAATAGTTTAAGCATTTAAGAAATAAAGATACTATTTGGAAGGAGCTAAGTACTAAATTATTATATATTCAAACCATAAAAATCTAACAGCATTTATAATAATAAAGAAGTTAAATTAATAATAAGTTAGATAATAGAAATTAGTTTCTACATTCAACTTTTAAATACTTTATAAATTAGAAAAGGAAAATATAGTGGCTAATGTACTTAATTAAAAAGCAGACTATATAAGAGATATACTAGAAATTTATAATATAATACTTAAATAAAAATCAAACAGATTCTTAGGAAGCTTATAAATAAATATTAAAATAATAGTTATTATTAAAAATATATAGTAAAAATAAATTAGAGAATACAACTATAAACGACTATAATAGCACAAAATAGGAACTATTTTCGTACTAGAAGTATTATAGACTAAACTTATTAAGGACTAACATTTAGCTAAAATATATAAACATTAAGAAGTTAAAAAGACTATGGAACGGATTAATAGATATTTTTAAATCTTAGGAATATAGAAAAAGGTTAGAGCTATTCTTTTAGAATGTATTAAGTACAAAAAAAATAAGGTATTAAAATATAAAGAATATAGACTTATATAACCAATTCCTTTACTAGACTAACTATAGGAATTAGTTATAATAGACTTTATTACAAGAATACTA
Source organism: Zopfia rhizophila CBS 207.26 (assembly GCA_010093925.1). NCBI lineage: Eukaryota > Fungi > Ascomycota > Dothideomycetes > Zopfiaceae > Zopfia > Zopfia rhizophila. The sequence continues at coordinate 3,347,332 of ML994617.1, forward strand.
ACAACAACCACCTTTTAAGGCTAATGGTATAATATGATACTAGTTATAGTAAACTAATTTATAAAATACATATACTTTAAACCAACACACATAGAAGTTAAAGTAGATAAATTGGCGATATTATTAATTAAGCTATTAATAGTATAATATAGACTACCATAAGAATTTATCATAAACAGAGATAAATTATTTATATTAATATTTTAGAAAATATTTATAAAGAAGCTAGGGGCTGAGCACTGCCTCTTAATAGTATTTTATCTATAAATAAATAAATAAACAGAATAGATAAATCAAACATTAGAATAATATCTATAAATGTATGTTAATGAATAATAAGATAATTAGATTAACTTACTATTAATAGCTGAGTTTATATATAACTCTGTAAAATTATTAACTACTAGAAGATATTATAAACAGTAATAGTAAGGTAACTGCACCTGAGGAGCTAAGAGAACTAGTAATAATAGCTAATAAAGCTTTAAAATAAAAACGTATGTTTAAGCTTAAAAGGAAGAATTATAAGTAAGTATAAGATATATTAGCGCAGACTAAGGCACAAGCTAAAAAGTAAGAATAGAAATATAAAATTATACTAAAGAATTAAGAGCAGTAGCTTACGTGACTAAGAAAGACTTAATAAATAAAGATAGAATAAGATAATAGAATTTCTAGTAGCTTTAGTAGTTTCTAGTAGTATTTAATATACTAAACACTAGTACAGAATATACACACGGAGGATTTACTATAAGTATAAGGCATCAGACAATTTATAATTACTTTTAGTTTTTTATAGTTACTCTAAAATTAAGATTTATATCTTAAGTGAAATAGTTTAATACTATTTTGTTAAATCTTAACTTACTGTATTATCTTCTTTTTATTCTCTACTAAGTTAACTAACTTCTACTAAGTCTAATAAGCTATCTGATTTAAAAGTAAGGGAACTACTAAGTATTACCTAAGTAATTAAACAGCTTATTACTAGTATAATTTATATTAGTAAGTTAGTAACTTATAATATTATAACTACCACCTCAAGAAATTAGGAAAGATCGTTAGATAGGATTCTAATAACTAATTATTAAGAGTTTATAATAACTTATTATAAGGATAAATAAGAACTCTACTCGTCGTTAGAGAGTAGTAGTGAAGAGAAAGTTATAGTAGAATCTTTATCCACAACTAAAAGTACATCTAAAGGAATAAAGAGTGTATAATAAGTTATCTAGGAATAAAAAGCAGCTATTATAGAGCTACGTGATATTTTAGTAAATTTATAATAATAAATTAAAGCTAAACAACACGCTATAATAATCTAGAAAGGAGGAACGGCTAAAATACAATTTCTTAAGAAGTTTAATAATAGTTAAAATAAACTTAAGACTTTTATAGCGGCAATAGACCTCTACTATTAATTTAATTAAAAGTTATTTCTAACTAATTAGGATTGGATTCTGGTAGTTGATATAAATATAATAGGTAAAGCTATATAATAATTTAAACTACTAGTAAGAAACTATTTTATTAATAAAAATCTAAACTTAAGAGCAGCAGGATTAACTAACTGTAATAATAATATATAATAAGCTTTTAAGAATTATAAATACTTCAAACAAGAAATAATTATAGTCTTTAAAGAGATTAATAAAGAAATAGAGGTAATCTAAAAGCTTTAACAGCTTAAGTAATAAACATTAGCAGTTAATTATATAGTAGAGTTTAAGTAAATCTAATCACGACTTAATTAGGTAAACTAGCTATTAGTTATAATATACTATAAAAAACTAAAAAATAAAATTAAGGATAAAATCTCTAGAGAAAAGCGGCTAAGCACCTTATTAAAAATTATTAAATAAGTAGTAACTATTAATAACTAGTAGTACTAATAGGAGTAGGAGAAAAAGATATATAGAAGATTAATAACTTATATACCTAAAACAAATAAAAAAGATAACAGAGCTTATAATGAAATAGATATTAATATTAAATAAGTATTTATTAGAAAGAGGTAAGGAAAGTGAGTTAAAGAATAAATAAAACACTACACACGTAAAGCCTGCTTAAAATATAGAAAACAAAAACAATTTATTAAGAATTACAAATAATAATAATTAGATATTAAGAAAGCTTATGTTCAGACTAGGGTACTAAAGGAAATTAAAATAGTAATAGTCTAAGTAGAACAAGCACAGGACATAGTAACTAAAGAAATAATTAAAAAAAGAATCTAGAAAGAGTAATACTGGGTTTATAGGAGTTATATATACCTCAGTTAGGAATATAAGTTATTATATTAAAAAATTAAGGATTATTTAGCAGAATAATCTAATGATATAATTACTATAATATAAAAAGCAGTAATATAATAGTATAACACAGAAACCAAGAAGGAGACATAAAAATTCTATGAGATTATAAAAAAGAGAGATAGACTATTCTATAAGAAAGATCAGAAATTCAGGCAGAAAAAAAATTAAGAGATAATAGAAAATAAAGAGCTAATATCTATAACGATTATATAATATATACACTAGGGATACTATTAAATATACGGATTAGAATATTACTAAGAGAAATACTGTGTTACCAAATACTAGGAAGTTATTCTAGAAGATAGGATGTATAAATACTAATAAGCGTTATAGTTAGTAGAAAATAAGTAGTATAAAAAACTAAGCAGAAAAGAACTAGCTATATAAATAAACGAGATTTAATAATAAATATCTATACTAGTTATAACTAATACAACGTACTATCACCCCGTCGGACACTATTAGAAAGAAAAGAAAGAGAAAAATCCTTTACTAATGCTATAAATACAAGATAATAACGCCGTAAATAGAATAATAAGAAAGGAATACTAGATATGTGTAGCTTTTAGCTATATAGGAAAGAATTATAAATAGAATAAACACGCCATACATATTAAAAGACTAAAGACAAGAAAAGTATTATAATAAATAGTAAATAAGAAAGAACTTGATCTATAATAAGAACTAGGCTATACAGATTCAGAAGACGAATTACAGGACCTAAATTTAAATAAACATAAATAACTATTATGGGATAAATGCTAGATAGGATGCTAAAGACACTAAGCTAAATACTACTAAAAAGAATAGTTAGCTACAGATTCACACAAAAAACTTACATATCAAGAATGTTTCTTAGGATGGAAATGTTAGGATCATGGAGAATAAGCTAGAAAAACGCATGAAATACTTAATAAAGAAGTATGCTAGCTCTAGAGATATCTAATCCATAGACCTAAAGAAAAAACACTGAAAAAGTGACTGCCACTTAGGAGTTAGCTATAGACAAAAAACTAGAAAACTAATAGACTATAACTAAGCCACTGAAGGGCTAAGAACTAAAGATTAGAAATAATATATTAATTATATACACGTAACTAGACTAGAGGAAATACGAAAATAAGCTATATATAAACATATATATTAATAGTAATTAGATATTAGTACTTATAAATAGTAGAGCTAGCAAGACACTTATATTAAATAAATAAATATAAAGATACTAGATATTAATTAGAGTTTTAGATAAACCTGTGTAAGTAAGACGCGTAGATAATAGTCTAGTAATATTTAAAAAAGGTCTAATTAATCTTAAAATATAGAATATAACTATTAAAGTAGTAGGTTACACGGATAACCGCCGTATCAAGATTATAAATCTAGGTAGTAAAGATTTTATCTTAGGATAAGACTAGCTAGCATAATGGAACCTGATAATTAATTAGAAAATAAAAACTATAGAAATCAGAAATAATTACTATAGATAGCTATAAATAAGAGCTATAATATAAATAAAGAAAATAATACTTTATAATACCACGTTTATTATGCCAGACGAATATTAAGAAGAATTTAGAAAATAGTTCTTTAAGGAAGCTAAAGACTAGTTATTAGAATACTAGGAACGGGACTATAAAATCATGCTTAAAGAAGAAATGGATTTGAAACTAGAACCATTATATCAAGTACCCATACACCAACAAGAGGAATTACGAAAATTCTTGTAAGAGAACTAATAAAAAGGATATATATGAACTAGTTAAAGCAAGATAGCATCACTAATACTTTTTATACTAAAAAAAAAACCGAAAACTAAAGGTTATAGATTAATTATAGACACCTTAACGAAGCTATAATCAAGAATCGTTATCTAATACTACTAATATTAGAACTTATAGATAAACTCAGAGGAGCTAAGTGGTTTAGCCTTTTTAATATTAAGAATAGATACTATCAGATATAAATAGCTAAAGGACATGAATAGATAATAATATTTAAGATAAGATATAGACTATTTAAATACTTAGTTATGCTAATAGGACTTATAAACGCACTAATAACCTTTTAAGTAATTATTAATCATGTACTAAGGGAATACCTAGACATATTTATAATAATATATTTTAATAACGTGCTTGTATACATAAATGGGACGCTAAAAGAATATATTAAATACACTAAGAAAGTACTAAAAAAGCTTAAAGAATATAAGCTATATATTTAAACAAAGAAATATATGTTTCACAGAACTAAAGTTAAGTTCTTAGAATACTTAGTATTCTGAAATAGGATAGCAGTTAACTTAGATAAAGCTAAAGATATTCTATCTTAGCCAATACTAATAAACACAAAAGAAGTTTATTCTTTTCTTAGATTCACGGGTTTTTATAGATAATTTATTAAGAACTACTTAAGAATTACAACACCCTTAACGGACTTACTAAAGAAAGATTAATAATTTAAGTGGGAACAACACAAAGAAAACGCTTTCATAATATTAAAAGAAATGTTCTAATAACCACTAATATTAAAAATATTTAATTTATGACTTTAAATAGAGATATATATAGATGTATTAGATAGAGCTATAGAAGCTATTCTATTATAAATATAAGATAATAAACATAAGTATCTAGTAGACTTCTTATCTTATAAACTTATAACTACTAAATTAAACTACGATATCCATGATAAGGAATTACTAGTGATAGTTTAAGTATTTAAGAAATGAAGACATTACTTAAAAGGAGTTAAGCACTAAATTATTATATATTTAGACTATAAGAATCTAACAGTATTTACAATAACAAAGAAGTTAAATTAACGATAAGTTAGGTAATAGAAACTAGTTTCTATATTTAACTTTTAAATATTTTATAAGTTAGGAAAAGAAAATATAGTGGCTAACACACTTAGTTAAAGAGCAGATTATATAAGGAATATACTAGAAATCTATAATATAATACTCAGATAAAGACCGGACGGATCTCTAGAAAGCTTATAAATAGATATTAGGGCAGTAGTCATTATTGAAAATACCTAGAAAAAATAGATAAGGAAATTTAATAATGGATAACTATACTAGAATTTAGACTAAGGAATAATTTATGTACTAGATGTATTATAAACTAAGCTTATTAAGAATTAACACTTAGCTAAAATACATAGACATTAAGGAATTAAAAAAACTATAAAATGAATCAACAGACACTTTTAGATTCCTGGGATATAGAAAAAAATTAGAAATATTCTTTCAGAATGCATTAAGTGCAAAAAGAATAAAGTATTAAGATATAAGAAATATAGACTTATGCAACTAATTTCTTCACTAGACCTACTATAAGAATTAGTTATAATAGACTTTATTACGGGAATACTGATAACAACTACCTTTAGAGGTTAATAGTATGACATGATACTAGTTATAGTAAACTAATTTATAAAATACGTATACTTTAAACTAACGTATATGGAGGTTAAAGTAGATAAATTAGTAACTATACTCATCAGGTTACTAATAGCACGACATGGGTTACCATGAGAATTCATTACAGATAGAGACAAATTATTTATATTAATATTCTGGAAAATGTTTATAGGGAAGCTAGGGGCTGAACATCGCCTCTTAACAGCATTTTATCTATAAATAGATAGATAAATAGAACAGACAAACCAAACGCTGGAACAATATCTACGAATGTATATTAATAAATAATAAGATAATTAGATTGACCTACTACTGATGGCTGAGTTTGTATATAACTCTGCAAAGTCATTAACTACAGGAAAATCGCTATTTTTCGCAAATTACGGCTATGAGCCTACGGCTTATTGAGAACCACGGATTCTAGACAAGATATTAAAATTAGTAAGAGTAAAAGTCGACGAATTATAGTAACTTTACCAAGACATAACAGGAAAAATTACCCAGAAAGGAGTTCTTAGCAAATAGCAGAAAGACAAATCTAGAGTTAAGAGACCAACCTTTAGAGAAGGGAATAGAGTTTTCCTACTATGAAAAAATTTGGAAACAAAACGACCATCAAGAAAACTGGATCATGTCAAGTTAGGACCATTTAAGGTTAAAAGACAAACAGGACCTATGAATTACGAACTATAACTACTTAAGAACACGAGAATTCATCTAGTCTTTCATATTTCAAAATTGGAACCAACACCACCGAATGCCAAACTACAGACAAAATTCAAACTTGAGGAAGATACTACTAAGTATGAAGTCTAATGAATCTTAGACTACTAGCAGTTCAGGCGTTAGTGGAAGTATCTGGTTAGATAAAAGGGTTACAGACCTGAAGATAATACATGAGAGCTAATTAGGAACCTGAAGAACAGTTTGGAGCTGATTGACTAGTACTATTAGATGAACTAATAAGGGCTGTATCCTACAGAAAGGACGACTGCAGCGCGTTCCAATCCAAACTAAAGGAAGGAGAAAGCAAAGCAGGTTAGGAAGAAGCCAGCACTACAGGTTGTGGTGTGTGAGTTTCTTGACCCTAAGAACAAGCTTTAGCCTCCTTAAGAGCCTGGACTTCATGAATGGAGGCTATCTCTTGATTAAATATCTCTTTCTCTTTAGAATCCACTTTCGCAAGCTCATGATGAAGCCGTAATTCTTAAGCTCAGAGCTTAAGACACTGATCCTTAAGGGAGTTAAGCTAATAACGAAGTTTTTCCTTATCGCAATTAATACGATCCCATTCCGGCTGCGAAATAATTAAGTCGTATTTCACATTGCGATTAGCATAAGCTGAATAGTGATTGGAACTTAGATTTATAAGGTAATTATTACCTTAACGGGAACAGTTCGAGTAGGGTATTAGCATGTAATGGGGTTTGCTACGGATCTAAGAAGCTAGGCAGTAAGCACGTATTAGAGATAACTTAAGACGTGTTATTATTAAAGAGCTGAGCAGGAAAGAAAGGAAGTTAAGAGTCTTATAGCCTAAAACACAGAGCAGAGGACCTGCTACCTTTATACTGCTTATGAAAGAAAGAAACTATCTTCCGAGACAAAGACTTAGAAGAGGGGGATAATATTATAAACAGTAATAGTAAGGCAACTGCACCTGAGGAGCTGAGGGAACTGGTAATAACAGCTAATAAAGTTTTAGAATGGAAACGTATGTTCGAGCTCGAAAGGAAGAATTGTAAGTAAGCACGAGATGTATTAGCGTAGGCCAAGGCACGGGCTAAGAAGTAAGGATAGAAATATGGAACTATGCTAAAGGATTGGGAGCAGTAGCTTACGTGATCAAGGAAGACTTAGTAGATAGAGGCGGAGTGAGGTGACAGAATCTCTAGCAGCTCTAGCAACTTCTAGCAGTATCTAATATACTAAACACTGGTACAGAATATACGCACGGAGGATTTACTATAAGTATGAGGCATTAGACGGTTCACGATTACTTTTAGTCCTTTATAGTTACTCTAAAATTAAGATTCATACCTTAAGTAAAATAGTTTAATACTATTTTATTGAATCTTAACTTACTATATTATTTCTTTCTTATTCTCTATTAAGTTAACTAACTTCTACTAAGTCTAATAAGCTATCTGATCCGGAAGTAAGGGAACTACTAAGTATTACCTAAGCAATTAAACAGCTTATTACTAGTATAATTTATATTAGTAAGTTAGTAACTTATAATAGAAAATTACTATTCTTTATAAATTATAGTCATAAACCTATGGCTTATTAAGAACTATAAAAGCTAAATAAGATATTAGAATCAGCAAAAGTAAAGATTAAAAAATTATAATAACTTTATTAAGAAATAGTAAGAAAAATTACCTAAAAAGAAGACCTCAGCAAGTAATAGAAAGATAAATCTAAAGTTAAGGGATTAATCTTTAAAAAGAGGGATACAGTTTTCCTACTATAAAAAAAATTTAGAAATAAAACAACCATTAAAAAAACTAGATCATATTAAATTAGAACTATTTAAGGTTAAATAATAAATAGGATCTATAAATTATAAACTATAACTACCTAAGAACACGTGGATTTACCTAGTTTTTTATATTTTAAGACTAGAACCAGTACTATAAAATGCTAAACTATAGATAAGCCTTAAACTTAAGGAAGATACTATTAAGTATAAAGTCTAATAAATCTTAGACTACTAGCAGTTTAGGCGTTAGTAGAAGTATCTAGTTAAATAAAAAAATTATAGACTTAAAAATAATATATAGGAACTAATTAGGAACCTAAGGAATAGTTTAGAGCTAATTAACTAGTATTATTAAACAAGCTAAAAAAAGCTTACTTTAAGATTATATTCTAGAAATAAGGTAAATATAATATATTCTAATTAAAACTAAAGGATAAGAAGGGCGAAGTGATAGGCTAAGAGAAAACTTAAACTATAGATTATAATATATAAGTTTTTTAAACCTAAGAATAAGTCTCTTTCTCTTTAAGAGCTTAAACCTTATAAATTAAGGTTATCTCTTAATTAAATATTTCCTTCTCTTTTGAATCTATTTTTATAAGCTTATGATGGAACTGGAGGGTATAAGAATAAATCTCTAAAGTATTCTCTTTAGCTTTCTTAAGCTAACAGCAGAGTTTTTTTTTATTATAATTAAGATAATCTTACTCTAGTTATAAAATAATTAAATCGTACTTTATATTATGATTATTATAAGCTAAGTAATAACTAGATTTTAAGTTCATAAGGCAGTTATCGCCTCAGCAGAAACAATTTAAGTAAGATATTAGTATATAATAAAGTTTATTATAAATTTAAGAAGCTAGGTAGTAAGCATGTATTAGAGACGACTTAAGACATATTATTATTAAAAAGCTAAGAAAGAAAGGAAGTTAAGGGTCTTATAATCTAAAATATAGAGTAAAAAACCTACTACCTTTATACTACTTATAAAAGAAAAAAACTATCTTCTAAAATAAAGACTTAGAAGAGGGGGATAGTGTTATAGATAGTAATAAAAAAATAACTATATTTAAGAAGCTAAAAGAACTAGTAATAATAGCTAATAAAGCTCTAAAATAAAAACGTATGTTTAAACTTAAAAGAAAGAATTATAAGTAAATATAGGATGTATTAGTACAGGCTAAGGCATAAGCTAAGAAATAAAAATAAAGATATAAAATTATATAAACAGATATAAAGCATCCACCTACGTGATAAGGTAGGGCTTAGTAGCTAGAAATATTAAAAGAAACTAGAAACTCTAATATCTCTAACAGTCTCTAATGGTATTTAATATACTATATAAAGGTATATAATATACGCACGGAGGATCTGCTATAAGTATGAGATATTAAATAACTTATAATTACTTTTAATTCTTTATAGTTACTCTAAAATTAAGATTCACACCTTAAGTGAAATAGTTTAATACTATTCTGTTAAATTTTAATATATTATATTACTTCTTCTTATCTCTATTAAGTTAACTAACTTTTACTAAGTCTAATAAGCTATCTGATCTGGAAGTAAGGGAACTAATTAATTATTATAATAATTAGTTAGCTAGCTTATTACTAGTATAATTTACATTAGTAAGTTAGCAACTTATAATAAAAAATAACTTAATACTAGGATAAAGCTTTTAATAGGCTAGCTTAAGGAGTTTAGAAGCATTCTTATTTATAAAAAGATTTAAATTTAAAGAAAGAATAAAAGCGGGTTACTTATTAGAGTTAAAATAGACTTATAAATTAAAGTTCTAATAAAAAGATAAAGTAGTTTCGGGAAATATAACTATATTTATTATACTTAAAATATTAGCTATTACGCTTTTAGACTTTTCGTTTAGCTAATCTAATAAAAGTATAATTAGAAATATTAATTTTTATAATATTAGAATTTCTTTATAATACGAGTTACAGCCTAGTAAGATGCAGTGAAGAAAGATACTAAAAATTATTATTATATAAAAATATCAAGTTAGTATAGTTATTTAATATATTAGAAATTTTAATACTTATTATTACTTAGCAGAGATCGTCATTTAATAACCTTCTTAGCTAAGTAATTAGACTAATTTCATTTAGTCTAGTGTTTACAGCTAGTCTATAGAATTTAATAAAGTAAATAATAAAACTCTTTTATTATTAGTAAAATAAATTAAGCTTACTTAAGATAGTAAGTTTTCTATTTAGGTCTCCATATATAACTCATAAAAAAGTAATTAATTATTCTATTAAGTATATATCTTTATTTATAAGAAGATTTATAAGTATTACTAGGTCCTTCTCTAGCCTTAAATATATATATAAAAGTTAAGAGTGTTTAGTAGGGTATTAGTTAGCATTATTTTTAAGTTTATAGTTAAGTTTCCTAATAAAGATATATAAATTTTTTTATTTTCTAGTAAATATTAAAAGGTCAGGCAGGCAGTCGGATTTCGTTATTATTAATAATATAATAGATTTTAGCGTGATAATTAATCTCACGTTTCTAACCATAGCTTAAGAAACTTAGAAATAGGTACTAGTTATAGTTATAAATAGAGTTAAAATTATAGGACTTAAGCTATTTCTAGATAAACTAGTAACAAGAGCTAGACTTTCTTTAATAAGGGAGATAGTAATAATAAGGGTTAAGCTAGTAAACACTTACTTTATCTTATTAAGCTTAGTATAAAAAACTTTTATACTTTCTTTATATTAAGTTTTTTATCTTACTAAAGTATCTATAAGCGATTTGTTACTTACCTTTAGAGTTATAAGTTAAGAGATAAAGTCTCTAAGGATTTTAGTAAGATCTAAGTTATTTATTATAAGAAATTAGTAAAGACGTAACGTAATATTATGATAATACTATAAGTAAAGAGTTAAGTACTTAATAAGAAGTATTAATTAATTACTAAGTACAATACTAAATAATAAGTTAAAACGTTATATAAAGAAAAGAAGAATATAATAAGTTATAAGCTAAAATATTTAGAATAAGGGCTTATATACTAGCGCGAGGCTAAGTATAAATATATAATATAAAAAAAAAGCTTATAAAAAAGCTTCCTTAAAAGGCTTTTATATCACAAATAGTTACCATAACATAGTATATAAATAATTTTATTTTTGTACTATTATAAAATATTTCATTTAATTTTAAGTATTTTATAATAATTGTTACTTTAATATTAAAATAGTTATATTTAAATAAGTTATTATATTTAAAAATAAAGTTGTAAATTTTTAGTAAATTTTTAATATAATTTACTTTTTAGTTAAGTATATTTCTTATATTATTTTTTATATAGTATTTTATAATTCCATGTATATAGTAATTCTAATTATTTAATTTATTATTTATTTATAGTTTTAAAATTAAAGTATGTTGAAATTTTATCTTAAAATTTATTTTAGCTTTATTTTATATTTTTTAAATATTAAAACTATTATTTACTTTTTTTATTATATATATTATAGTTTAATTTAGCATTTATAAATTTTTATAAAAAAATAAACTTAAAAAATAAGTACTTACTATATAATGTTTTAATATTACTTTTTATATATACAAAATATATATTTTATTATATAACCTTTTTAAATAAATATTAATAGTTTTATAAATTTTTTAAATAAATATTAATAGTTTTATAAATTTTTTTAAAATTTGGTTATTATTAAACTTAATAAAATAATTTTATACTAGCTTTTTTAAAAGCTATATAGTATATAGTAAACTTTTTTTAAAATTTATTTAAAGTTTTATAACTAACAAATTAAAAAAGCTAAAAAAAATCTTTTAATATAATTTATACTATATTTATTTATTTCATTAATTACGTTTTTAAAAATGTAAGTAACATTTTAAATTTATTATAAAATAATTTTTATTTTATTTTTTTTTTAATGTAAATAATATTTAATAATATATATTTTTATATTTAATTTCTTATTATAGTTATTTATGTTATTTTACTTTACTTAAGTAAAATTATAGCTAATAGTACAAAATATATACAACTTTTTTTAAAATAAATTACGTGTTTTTATTATTATTGTTATTTCTATTTACCGCCTGATTTAGTCTTTTTAATGGGTTTATATAGGCTAATTCCTTTTATAGAAAAAACTCACTAATAAGAAAACCTATTAATATGTTATATTAGAGGGGTGTTAATGTTCTACTATTATAGCACTTCTTCTCTACCTTCTTATTTTTTATATAGTCTATAATTTTAGCTATTATGCTTATGTCTTATAAATGATTTTATTTTCTTCTTTTTTTTTTTTCTCTTTTTTTCTATCTCCTACTAATTGTCTATGCTCTGAAATAGGCGGAAGTTGTTTATTTTCTTAGTATTAATTACTTTTACTACTTAAAACTAAGTGAGTAATTTTGTTCTTATAAATTATCTTACTACTACTTAAGCACTATCTCTCTAGCTTAGTATTCTTTCTAGTTATTCTAATAAGAATAATACTATTAGTTTAGTTCTCTATAGCTTAAGACAGTAAAGAAGAGTATAGTATATAGTTTATACTAGCTAGCTATAATTACACTATAGGAATTTATTTAGGACCTCTATTTTTACTAGCTAGGCGTTAAGGCTAAGGACTTTTATATATAATAAAAATAGAATAGTAGCTTCTGCCTTTAAGAGTCCTTTATAGAATAAGATTATAGATATTTTCTATAAAATATACTAAGTAAATACTATCTATTCTTTTACTACACTTTATTATTAGTATTACTACTCTATATTTATTTACTTTAAAATAAGGGTGGCTATGCGCTAGTAGTATTAATAGCTATTAATATAATATACTTATAATTCTTTTATATATTTCTGTTCCTGCTAGTGTTAGTAGTTTCTAGAGTTTTCTCTTACAGAATAAGCTAGAACTTCTTTCTTATATTCTTTTACCTAGTTTTAAAGCTTTTCTAGTGGAGTTGGTAGTTATATTATAGTCTACTATTAACTTACTAGTAATACCTAAATATTATTTAGAGTACTTACTATTTTTTTTTATTAATTTCTAGCTAGTATCTAGAGTCCTTTAAAGAGCTATAGTGTTTATATAAAGTATAATTAATAAAACTATTATCTCTCTCTTAATAGCTACTATTAGTATTCTTTTATATACCTCTATTATTTTATAAAGATACTAGTTTTAGGTTTTCTAGAGCGGCTGGATGAGATTCTTTATTATTAAATTACTATTATCACAAGTTCCCTATATCTAGATACTGTAGAGTATTATTAGGTAGATAATTACTATATATAAGAAATATAAGTGTCTCATAAATAGACTTTATATTAATATAGTAATTTATAATATAGCTTTAAAAACTACTATACTCTTCTCTATTACTTTATAAATATATTTTTTTTATTAGAGCTTTAAGTCTACCTAGACTCTATATATATATATATACTTAAGTTTTAGAGAGTAGTTTTATAGCTAGTAATTCATATAGTTAACACTAAATCTACGCTATTATAGCGTCTTTTTTTAGTAAAATATATAAGCTAGTATTTCTCTAGTATAAATATAGCTCTATAGTATTTTATCTACGCTATATATTAATTATATGCGGTTATTAGATATTAGTAGTTCTCAGTAGTAAAGTTTTCCTATAAGATAAAGTTTATATTATTAATAAAGTTAAATATTAATATATTACTATTTAATCACTAAAACTCCTCTAGAAGCTCTAATATAAAGAAGAGAAATAAAATTAGTAAAAGTAGAAATCCGTATAAGATACCTATTTATATTTAAATCTACTTATTTTAATATTTAGAAAATATAATACGCGTTTGTCGAGCAGTTAAAAAGCTTTATATAAAGTAAACTATTTATTCTAGTAGTCTTTTCTTCCTTAGAATATATAGTAAGTGTTTGTGAGAGATGTTGTTAAAGGCTTTAGCTAAGTCTAAGCTTAGTATTAAGATAACACAGCCTAAACGCGCTCTTCATACCGTTTAAATGCTAGAAATAAATATACTAATTACTAAAAGTATTAAGCGCTTCTTTCTTACTCCTATTTAGTACTATAGAAGTAGTTTATATTTCTTAGTAGCTACTATTATTAAGTCTGCTACTTATTTTTTAATTACCTTAACTAGAGTATTTTCTAGCATGATTAGTTAGTAGCTTTTTAGAAAAGAATAGTTCTTCTTACCTTCTTTACGTAAAGTAATTATAATTAATTCTTTAAGATAGATTGATATTATTCTACTTTTAAAATACTAGTAAACCGCCTATGCAAGCTTCTAAGCTATTAATAGGAATACAATTTTTAGAATCTTATTTGGTATATTATTAGGGCCTGGGGCTTTTCTATTTAGAAGTTCTGTAATTAGATTACTCATCACTTCCTTAGATATATATAAATTAATATCGATTTAAGTGTGCTCTGGCTGCGCCTTGTTGTTGATATCTTCAAGGTCTACTTCGCCTATGTTTAGGAAGAACTTCCTGGCTAGAATCTCTATCTATACAGCATTGTCTTTAGTGAGGTGGTTGCTGGTAGAGCTTCTAAAGTTAGGGAGGTAGGGATCACTCTTTATTACATTAGCACTTTTTTTACTCCACCTTAAAAGAGTCCACAACCCCTTATTATATGGTTTTGTGGGGTCTGCTGTAAATTCTTGTATGAATCGCCTCCAGTTATCTCTTCCTACTCTTCGGATCTCCTTCTGGAGCTGGTTGGACAGCGCCTTATAGCTCTGGCGGTCGTGGTTCTCTCCGTAGTCGTGGTACCGGCGCCTCGCCTGCCTGACGCCTGCGAGGAGCTGGGCTGCTCTCGGCGACCATGTCCTGCGCGCTTGTGGGCTTGGTCTCGCGTGTGGGCAGTGAGACTCGAGGGCATACACAATTCCTTTCTGGAGGGCTTCCAGAGGTTCCGGGCCCCTAGGGTCCTATCTAGGTTCCTGATGCTCGTGCTACCCGTGTCGAACTTAACGGATCCGGTCGCGCCAGGTCTAGATAGTAGAGAGTTGACTAGGCTCTCTGCGGTGCTACTTTCAGGCTGTCTCCAGTTGCGTAGGCAGTCTGTCGCCATGCATGGGAGGACCCTTGGTAGTCGCACCCTAGAAGTTTGCACATTAAGCAGGCCTCTAGCAGCACCCCTAGAAGTTGAAGAGAAAGGCGATACCTACGCCATGTCCGCGTACACAGCCGGCCCGAGTACGAGTCGGGTTCGCTCCAGCCTTCTTAAAGAAGTTGGAGAGAAAGGCGATACCTACGCCGTGTATGCGTCTACAGCCGGCCCGAGTACGAGTCGGGTTCGCTCCAGCCCTCTAGGTTCTGCCCTCTTAGCCTACCGACATGCGCATCCGTCCTCTCCGGCCACTATACTATCTCTTCAGGTAGCAACTTCGTACGTAGGCTCTACGCCGGCGACACCCTACTGGAGGCAAAAAGCGTGCTCTCTAGCACAATCTGAATGCAAACTGGGTCACTCCTATGCTATAGATAGGTCACCAGCCCGGTTCGGCCTCCAGCACCTCTAGTGCGAGTAGAGAGCGTATTACCTGCACCTTCCATTACTACCTCCTCAGTCATAGTATAATACCACAGCTCGCTAGCTGCCTAGGTGCCACTCTAGAGCTAGTTTCCCATTACCTATAAGAGTCTCCCTCTATAGGCCGTCCATGTCTTATAGGCAAATAACTTAAAGACTTTACCTAACCAGCGTAAAGCCCCTAATTACATCACCTACTAACCTATCCTAGTCCTGCCATATATATATCTAAATGCGGTGCGCTGTCTTCAAGGGGGCGTTTTAATATTAATATTAATTTAACTCACCAGGGCAGCTTAGTCACCTGTATCCTAACTTAACGGATCTGTTAGCTGCCCTGTGACTCTATCAGTTAATAACTTTCTTTACTCCTAGTAGTAATACTTAGGCTTCGTCCACGCCCTTACTACGCTAGCAAAAAAGGCCATGCGTATTATAGAGTGCTGACGTGATCCCAGAGCTGGTTAAAACTAAGGGTGCTCTATCTATCTGCTAGGACGGCTTCAAGTCAGGTGGTTTTCATATCCCAGTATCCCTCTATGTAATCAGTTAGGCTGTGTAGCCAGCGTTGCGCAGTCGTGTCGTTAGCGCGTCGTGATAATAGCTTGGCGCGAAAAAATCTTCGTCGCAAGGCCTTAACTTTAACGACCACCTATAACTCGACAGCGCGTCATCAGCGGCTCGATGCAGCCCCCTAAGCTCAAGGGTATTAATTGATAAATAAATATTCTTAATTTTTGCGATGCCCGATGGCTCTTTCAAGCCGCCCTTAATGTGCGCTCATTGAGAGGTTTTTTTCTATATATTTTTAATATACTCTATATTTTCAGACTTTAACTTTTTATTTATATCCAGCTTTTTATTATAAACTTAACATATTTAAAGTTAATAAAATAGTATATTTTATTGTCTTAAATTACTGTTTTTTAATATTTACCATAAAAATAAATTTTCAATAAAGTTATATATTATTTAACTTATTTATATTTTATATTAACTAAATAGTCTTTTTTAATAATAGTCTTTTTTAATAATAGTTTTATAAATTTTAATTCTAAAAACTAAGTTATATTTTTTTTTTTAGTAAAGTAACTTACTTACTTGTATAATATATTAAAACTTTAACTTTTATATTAAAAAGTAATAATAAAAATTACTTAGAAAACATACTTCAGTAAATAAAAAAAAATTTTAAAGTTAAAAAACTAAGTTTTAAAAAAAAATCTATTTTTTAATAAAAAATTGAAAAACTAAATAACTATTATAAAAAATGTTAATATTAAATTAAAACTATTTTAAATAGTAAATAAATAAACAAAGTATATTAATTATAAACTTAAGTTACTAAAAAAGTAAAAATTAAACTTAAAACAAATATCATTAAATAAAAAGTTTAATAAATTTTAAATAAAAATAATATTTAAACATTAATTAAAAACTTAAAAAGTAGTTTAAAGCTAATTAACTAGTATTATAAAATAAATTAGTAAAAGCTTAATTTAAGAACTAATTTAAAATATATAAAAACTAAAGCATATTTTACTTTAAACTAAAAATTGTAATAAAAGTACTAAATAATAATACTATAAATTATAGTATATTGAATAAATTTTTTTAATAAATTTACTTTACCTTTTTTTATTACCTAAATTTTATTAACAAAGGCTAATTTTTTTAAAAAAAAAAAAAGTTTAAAAAATCTATTTAAGCTAATTGTTAATAAGAATAAAACTTATAAAAATTAACTATACTAGTTTTTTTTAAATATTATAAAACTACTAATAAAACTTATTATACTTACGACTAAAATAAGTTTATATAAACTATAATATAATAAATTATACTTAATATTTTAATTAATATACTTAAAATAAAAACTTAAAATAATGTTTATTTAATAAAAATAAAGTATTAATATTTAATAACTATACTTTTTAAACTTTTTTTTACTAAATAGTAAACTTATATTAAAAATAATTTTATTTAAAATATTTATAAAATTTTAAGCTAAAAAAAATTTATAATTTAGTTTTTTATGTAAAAACTTAGCTACTTTTATACTATTTATAAAAAACTAAAATAATTTTTAAACTAAAACTTAAAAATAGAAAATAGTGTTATAAATAATAATAAACTAATAACTAGTATTACAAAAATTAGTATAAAAAATATATAAAATATATTAAAATACAAAAGCTAATTAATAATTTACTAAATTATAAATAAAAGTATTTTAAACTAAGTTTAAAGTTTATAAAAAGTAGTAAATAAGTATGTAATTAAAAACTGTTCGTAAATAAAACAAATAAAAAATATAAATTTTGTTTATATTATTTTTTTAGTAGTTGTTAACATACTATATATAAATATAAAATATTATATAGTTTATATTTTTTGTAAAAATTAAAGTATATACTTTAAAGTAAAATAACTTTAAGTAATATAATTTAATATTATTTTATTAAATACTTTTAATTAGTTTCTATATTATAAAAAATTTTTTATACTAAATTTAATAAGCTGTATTATGTTTAGTAAGTATAAAACCTAACTAATATTATAATAATAAGTTAAAAAAAAGTATTTATAATAAAAATACTAAAATTATAAATAAGTATTTTATAATAATAATACTTTATTTTTATAAAAGTTATATATTTATAAAAATTTTAATTTCCTTTTATTAAAGTAATTTCTAACATAAATTTTATATTAACTTTTAATAAAAACAATTACTAAATAAAATTTTTAAAGCTAATTTTACTTTATAAAAAATTATTACAATACTGTAAAAAAGTATATTTAAAGATTTCTAAGTTTAATTTTATTATAGTATATTAATATTAATATAAAAGTACTACTTTAGTTTTTAACATTATAATACTATTAGTAAAAGTAATTTATTATTATAAATTTAATATATATTAACTTAGTAATTAAAATAATATAAACTAGAACTAAAATTTAATAAATAAAAAATTAACTTTTTAATTAAATATTGTTGATATTTTAAAGTAAATTTATAATGTTATTTTTATATTAAAATAATATTTTTTTTCTATACATATAAAGTTTTACTTTACTTTATAACTAAATTTAAAAAAAGTATATAAATAATAATAATAATAATAATAATAATAATAATAATAATAATAATAATAATAATAATAATAATAATAATAATAATAATAATAATAATAATAATAA
>ML994618.1:0-148579 GCA_010093925.1 Zopfia rhizophila CBS 207.26
TAAGCCAGCGCCTTAGAAACCTGCGCGAATATTACTTTCTATAATTGTCTCTTAATAGGCTGCTTTAAACGCTGGTAGAAACTCAAGCTTCGTGATATAATAGATATGGTTACA
Source organism: Zopfia rhizophila CBS 207.26 (assembly GCA_010093925.1). Taxonomy (NCBI): domain Eukaryota; kingdom Fungi; phylum Ascomycota; class Dothideomycetes; family Zopfiaceae; genus Zopfia; species Zopfia rhizophila. The sequence goes on from ML994618.1 coordinate 115, forward strand.
GATAAGATCCTTAACTTAGCGCCCGTACGCGTCTTTCAAAGGCGAAAAACAGCCTATATTAAGTAGCTGAAGTAGGTGCGACGAATGAGATAGCATACAAATCATAATAATTTGCTTCTTCTTACAAAGCTGCTGAAATTCAAGCGAATCATGGCTCTCATGGCCATTAATTATTAGTAGACGATGTACGCCTACTGTACGATGCTTTATATGCTTATTAAAGTGCTGTAGCTACTAAATACCAAGCTCATTCATCATCCAGCCATTATCGCTCAATGAAATAGGCCAATCTAATGGTATATTGTTGCCCTCATACCATGCAGAAAGGTGGTACGTTTCTGTAAAGATGATGAATAATGGAATCACCTATTCTTAAGTATTAATACCCTAGATTACTGTAACCCACTCACGGTTGCCTGGCTAGACTGCTTTACGTTAATTACGTTTGTCAGAGCCTGTAACAACCTTACCACCTAAAATAACCCCTATCTGAAAGCCAGTCTTGTTAAAGTTGTATATGTCTTCTTTAGCAATACCATACTTCTCTTTTATACGGCGTACGCGCTCAAACTATGGTTTAATAATCTCAAGATCCTCACATAAAGCTCTCTGGTAGTTATACCTTTGATTGTATACTATTTTAACTTCTAGAGTTCGCCGTACAAAGTTCTCTAGCTACTTAATACTAACCTTACTATCAGAGCGCGTAGTAAGTAGTTAATTAGCCATATCTCTTATAGCACCAAGCCTGAGGGGAAATCCTCGTGAATCTAGGTCAAGTACGTGTTAAATAATAACTAATTTCTCTAGCTTATTAAGCTTCTTTGAATTGGCTTTGTAATCGTGTTAAAAGATAGTTCCAGCAAGTCGTCGTCTTAGTGTTAGTTTAGGGACATTATATACTATTATAGCCTATCGCACGCTTTGTAGTTAACTTTTCTTAATTACAAAAATAGCTAAAGATAGCCTGCCTTTGTTATGGATTAATTGAGTTTTAGTTCATTAATACATCGCGCTTGAAAGTTGGTGGGTCGCGTTTTCTTAGTAAGGTATATCACTCACTTATTCACGTCACTCACTTATCAAATACGTTATATAAAGTTAAAGCTAAGATAATTATTTTAGTTAATTATCCTAGGCTCTAGCCTATTACAATTAAAGAATTAAAATAAAAAGTAAAGAAGGTAATTAAAGGCTACCTAGAATATAAAAAAAATAAACTAGTATAATATAAACTTTATAGACTTTTATAACTATTAAAAGCACTAAAATAACTATAGTAGTTAGTTTTAATAAACTTTATTATAGAATTACTATTATCTAAGGAACTAGGAATAGATAGGAAATATAATATAATACTTATTATCATAAATAGACTAACTAAGTATATATATTTTAATCTAATGGTTATGAATTTATTAGTAAAAGAACTAGTTTATAAAATCTTAAAAATAATAGTCTTAAAACACGGAATGCTTAAGGAGTTTTTTATTAATTAAAATAAATTATTTATATTACACTTCTAAAAAACCTTGTTAGCTAGGTTAGAGTTAAAAAATAAGCTTTTAATAAACTTTTATTTTTAAATAGATAGGCAAATAGAGTGTACTAATTAAACTCTAGAATAATATTTAAAAATATATATTAATTACTTTTAAGAAAATTAGATTAAATTATTACCTTTAGCATAGTTTACTTACAACAGTATAAAGTTATTTATAACTAATATATTATTATTCTATACTAATTATAGGTATAAGCTGTTAGCTTATAGAGAATTATATAAATTAAAAAGTAAATTATTTTAAGCCTAAAATAGAGCATAACAGCTATAGGACTTATATAATAATTTTAGTAGAATAATTACTTTAAAGAACTTATAAACTATAAAAGGTGTTAATAAGTTAAGAGTTAAAAAACTAACTCTTAAAAAAAGAAACAAAGTTTTCTTACTATATAAAAATTTAAAAACTAAATAACTAAGTAAGAAACTAGATCAGGTTTAAATTAGACTATTTATAATTAGTAAAGTTATTAGATTAGTTAACTATAAACTAAAATTACTATAAAATATAAGAATTTATTTAGTAGTTTATATATTATTACTTAAATTAATACTACTAGACGTACTAATAGTAATAGATATAGATATAAAGCTATACTAACTAGAGTATAAAGTTAAAGAAATCTAAGGACTATAATAATTTAAATATTAGTAAAAATACCTAGTTAAATAAAAAGACTATAGACTAAAGAAAAATACTTAGAAATTTATTAAGAACTTAAAGTAATATTTTAAAATAATTAACTAGTTTTACTTAAAGAATTTAATAATACTAAATTCTAGAAGGAAGCCTGTGTAGTCTTTTAATTAAAAAAGATATTTAAAAAAGAATTAGCAAAAGCAGCAGACAAGAGTATTATAAATTATAATAATTTAAAAAAAAATTTCTTTAGATTTTATATTTTCTTAATTAAAGTAAGCTTATAGGTAAACAGCTTGTACTTATAACTATTAACTAAAATAAGCTATTTATATAATTATTACTAATAGAAATAAGTTTTTAGCTTAAAGTTCTAGATATACTCTAGCTACTCTTAAAGGTACTTCTTTTTAATAAGAGATTTATTAAACTTCTGAATAGAAATTACTAAATTATATTTTCAAGAGTACTCAATGCATTTGGAATAATAATTAAATAAAAAATTTATAAAATAATAAAAATACTTTTTCTTATATAAACTATATAGAGTTAGCATGAAATAATTATAATTCTAAATTAATTTCATAAGATAATAATTACGAATAGTTAAAAACTTAACTTTAGGTATTATTAGAAATAAAAGAGAAAAAAGGTCCTAAAAGTGTTTATAACGTTTTTATGAAAATAAACTCTTCTTATACTTAAAGCCTAGAGTAAAAAGAACTTTTAAACTAAAAGTTTAAAAAGAAAGTAAGTATTATAGTTAGTAATAAATAAATTAATAATTATAAGTAAGAAATAATAAACTAATAAAAAAAATTACTAACTATTAGTAAAGAAGTATGTATAGGAAATTAATACTAAATAAAAAGTAAAGCAGATACTCTAAAAAACTAGGTAAAAAGTAAAGCTTCTAGCTAATATTATTAAAATAATTAATAAAACTAATAGCAAAAAAGACATGTAACGTCTCACATAAAGAGTTATAAATATAATATAAATAATTAAAACTAATAAAGATTAAGTAGCTATAGTAAGCTTAAGTATTAATAAATTATTAATAAAGAATTTACTATATAAAGGGTGTTCTCTTTAGCTTTTAAATAGTTTTCTTTTTTATACTTATTTTTTTATTTTAAAGTAATTTCTTAGAATTGTTATGTAATAAATTAGTTAAACTATTACTCATTACATCTTTATATTATTAAAATAATTATGTAAGTAAGTTACTATATAATTTTATAAATTATTAAAGTATTTAATACAGTACACACTTATACTTACTATATTAAAGAAATTTATATATTATCTTTTTATAGTATAGTAATAAAGGCTATGTATTTTTATATAATATGTAAAGATCTTAAGTACGTAAAAGCTATAGCCTATTTTATAATATATATAAAGTTTACTAGAAACTTTTTTTAATATTATTAACATAATTAAGATACTTAATTAATATACTAAATTAAAAAAACTATAACATAATTTACACTTTAATGTTATACTAAAGTTAATTAAAAAGTTTATAAAAACTTATTAAAACTTATATATTAAATTTTTTTACTATAAAACTAAGTTATAAAATACTTTTAATATTTATATTAATTATTATATAAAAACTTACTATATAAAAAAAATACTAAAAAGCTAAATATACTTTATTAGATAAAAAATAATAAGCTTATAACTAATAATTAATAAGTAATTAACTAGTATATTATTTACCTTAAACTTCTTAAAAATGTAACTTATTAGCTATAAAATAAAAGTAAATTAAAATGCTAAAGTATAATTTAAAAAGTTATACTTATATTTAATTTAATTTTATACCTTTATAAAGTAAAGTAAAAGTACTTTAGTAAAGTAAACTATAACTTACTATATATACTTAAAAATTATTATAAAATTAATATTATTTTTATATAAAGTAAGTTATAAAAGTACTAAGTAAAACTTAATAATTTACTAGCTTACTATATAGCTATATAGCTATATAGCTACATTCTTTATATAAGCTATATTATAAGAATATATAGAAAAACAAGCTAGAGTAGCTATATAAGCTTAATTAGATATTTAATGCTTTATAAGTAACCTACTAAAATAATAAAGTTATATAGATGCTTTGACTACTAAAGCACGCGCGCATTAGTATAGAAAGTATGGAAATTAATAATATTATCAATCAAAACACTGCACTACAGCAAGCTAACGAGGAAGAAAGAGATGAATTCAAGTACTAGTAGAAAGAGCTACCTCTTAATAACAATTATTACTTTGCTAAGGATCTAATTTTATACTAGTAATTATAGTAATCCACCTATCCACAGCTTAGCAAGATAGTGCTTGATACCCTTACATTCCCTGCATCAAGCACTGACGTCGAGCGTATATTTAGTGAGCTTGGCAACCTCCTTAAGGTGAGAAGGATGAAGATGAGGCCTCAGTTAATTGCTGCAATTTAGTGCTCAAGGAGCTGGATGAGGAAGGACTGGGCTAGAGACGGGGGTGCGTACGCGTGTAGTGAAGTAGTGGGCAGTTTTGCTAACAAATTTGCAGTTGGCTTGACCTCAACACCACAAAATGCTATCGCGATAGGCCCTACAACTATCTCTACAACCTCACTTATCGATCAATACACATGGGAGGAATCGAGCGACGAGGACTAGCCCTAAGCAATTCATCCCACCTAGGGCGGAGCCATGTTTAAATTTTTGATGTACTACTAAGCTCTCAAGAAGTAAGCAAGCAAGTAACAAGCAAGTATCGTCAATTTGAGCTGAACAAGCAAGCAAGCAAGTGAACAAGGAGATGGTTACACAAGCAAGCAAGTCGACGAGGGTTTGACTTGCTTGCTTGCTTGTTGACAAGTCTGGTCATATATGTTGTGTGAGGACTCTAAGTGATACTCCAACTTATCCCCAACCACTGGGCGCCATTCAACAGAAGCGCTGGGCTATGCGATAAGATAACGCTTTTCACGTCTCCTGGTTCCGCAAAGGCTCGGCCGTGATGGACAATTGCCTAGCACTTGGATAATTGCGAACGCTCATCCTTAGCGACAGACCATTCTGGTTCCAAGCAAACCTTATTTACAAGGATTCTGCGGTGAAGGTGAGATGGGGCGATATCCACAGCATGACGTCCCCTCAGCGTCTCAGTCTACTCTAAAGTGTCGGCAAGCGGTGTAACAAGTCTTATCACCTCATATCGAGGTGGAGTTTCACGACGGAGAATGATTCCCAAACTGGGCGACTAGGAGAAGATAGTAGAATGTACGAAGTGTTTAGCGCCTGTGGAGGTCTAGCTATGAAAGCAGGAATGGCTACACAGAAAGGTCGATGCTTTAGGAGGAAGACCTTAGGATTTTGGAGAAGTCTGACTTAAGAACTTGCATAACGGACAGTAGGAGTTTTTGGGATGATATCATTTTGTGAAGATGGTTTGAAGTTATTGAGCTTGCCAGATCGTTCATATTTACGCGTTGAAGATTTCGCCTTTCGCCTCATACTGCGGAGTGTTCCAATTCGCTTCTTTCTCGTCCAGAGCTCTTCCTAATGGAATTGCCCAAGCAGTCGCCCTCGGATATCGCCACATTGGATTCCGTGGCTGTTGCACATGAGTATCGTTGTTTTCATTAGGAATTATTTGCTGGACGCCGCCCGTATCACTAAAGATGGACTTTGAAATCGCACTATACTTCATCCTACACATTTGAGATAATCACATTAGCATTGATCTAAGCATGAACTGTCACCAAGTGCAGGGAATCAATGTAGCAACGACCTCAAGTAGTTTTCAACTTTAAAAATAGTTTATAAAACTTAACAAAATTTTTTATAAGTTTACAAACTAATTTTATACTTTAAATTTTTTTTTTTTGTAGGTTTATTATTATAATATTTAAATATAACAATGTACTTTATTATTTTGTAAATAATACTTAAATGTATTAGCATTATTACTATTATTATTTGTTGCCATAAAATCAACCTCCTGCCGGTCGGACATACAATCCGCCGGCTTGGCATTTGTCTGCTGTATATAGCCTTTTCTTGCCCTCTAGATTTCAGGTCTGCAATGCAATCTAATTCAGTCTCTCAATCTCGACAAGCTCTCCCACTGCTAACATTATTAAATGAAAAAGTAAAATAGTTATATATATATATATATATATATATTACTTATAGTTAATAGTTCTTTTTTTAAGAACAAATTTAACTATAAGCTAAGTTTTATTTTACAATTATATATGTTTTTAGTACTTCAAACGCTAGACCGAGCTCCACCTTTCCGTTGGCTTCTCCTCTCAGCCAATCCCACAGTGATACCTAGATGGCTCACCGATAACGATCCTTACTATGCTACTCTTCCTCGTTGCCGATGTCAGCTATTACAGGAAGTGGGCCTCTGAGACGTTGACTTTCTCATGCAAAAGGCCGCAGGTCGCCGCTAGCCCCACTCTTTCCTTTAATGCTTATTTCCGGTCTCTCCCTGGAGAAAGCTGGAAGCGGCGGTAAAGAAACAAGACCAGCGACATCCTTAAAGTAAATGAGCGTATAACCTCAGCTGCGGGTCTGGCAAAAAGGGGCGCGAAAGGGGGCCACGAAAGATGGCCGCTAGGACTAACAATTTCATGGAATTATACTAGGCAATAGAAACTAGAACGAAAAATTGCGCCTTACTATTCAGCGCCTCGGTTCCGCTTTACACATCCTAATCGCCGTTTCGACTTTCGCTGTACCGCAACGGATCCCCTCTCGACGAGGGCTGTACTTGCGTGTGTTGTCTACGTTAGAATTAGCTGTCACCGTGCTTGAACAGCCCGATCTCCCACTAAGCCTTCAAGCGTTAAGTACCCCGTCTGGGGGTGAGCACGATTCAGTAGCGACGTTAAGTTGGAAGAGGGAGCGGAGAAAGAGGCGGAGGCGGATGCTAAGGTGATACAGAATGGCGGTGCTGTAGAAGGAAGTTGGGAAGGAGAAGGAGGATCATGGCAATGCGGGTAAAAGGACCCAAGTCCCCGCACGAGAGTCGCGTTACCACGCAGTTCCAGTCAGTTAGTTGAGAGAGAGGCGTGGAGGCGTTGGGCTGCTTTTATAAGCCGGTAGTTTAATGATTTAGAGATGCACCAAGATTGAGTCTTACCGTCTGAGACCCAGTCTGCGCCGTTTTCGGCATTAGCAGTATCGCAGCCGTTCACGATGGCGCCTGGCATAAAGTGTGACTTGAGTGAGCCGATTTATATAAAGCAACACTTGCGTTAACGTCACTGTTACAGTTATAGCCAGCGGCATGTATGGGGCGTGTGGCGTTTAGCGGGCGGGGATACCAATCTAGCAGCTAAGAAACTGAGTTACGCTTAGGAGACGGCTCAGGGGAGAGGTGGAGGGACAGAAAAAAAAGGGAAACGTTTGAGCCGCTATTTAAGAGACGGGGACGAGAGCGAGCGCGACAACAAACTGTAGCTTGTCTATAAGAATAGTGTTTCGTCTTGCTCGAGAATCTTTTAACTTGCAACTGCCTCTCAGTTTCACGCGTCTACCGTTTCTCAGATCCTCTACGCAATCTTTGACCATCTCTCGCAAATCCACGTCTCCGCTAATCTTCCAATGGCCACCTTTACTCCTAATAAACCCTCCTTAGACGGCTGCTCTAGTAACTAGAGATAGAGCCTATTATTCTGATGCTCCCTCCCCTTACTACCCCCCCGTTAGTTACGGCCTCTCTACTCTTACGCTTAGCGCACGAAGCTGGCAACGTGCTGGGTGGGATACGCAAAAGGGTGAAGATGAAGGCTGTATGGAGACTGTAGATCTTATAGGTTCCGGTTATAGAGAACCTGTTGTAAAGCGCTAGGCAACTTAAGGTATTCCCTCCAGGTCTAATAGTAAGTGTATATACACATAATGTAGGTGCTGGCTTCTAATGGGATACTGAAAGCTGCGCTGTGTTAAAGGACGGCGGTTCTGTTAAGACCAGCAAGGAAGCTACTAACCATACTAACAATAGCGACGCCGATCTTCCACCTCTTGCAGATCTCTTTACCAAGTTTAAGCGGAATAGAGCTACGGTTGGAGCTATCCACAACCTCAAGCATGCGACTATGGAGCGGCTGGCTGGTAATACTAGTAATCAGGAGGATAGCCTTAATAGTAATGGGGCTACGCCTGGCACTTGCACTGTACTAGTGAATCGCTAGGCGATAGTCAAGGTGAGCACACCACATCTCTAACATTTCTTGTCATCTGTCCGCGGACATGGCTCACACAATGCCGCAGATAAGCCGATGGTGCTAGATAATAACGATGAGTCGGACGACGAGCTTAATAATACAGTATCTAATAACTACGACAACCGGGCCCTTGGGGCTTCTCCGCTAGCTAAACCCTTTCAATCTCATTCCTCCATTCGCGATGTTCCCGCCCAGTCTATCGTTAATAGTCGAGCCGTAGTCTTGGCCACCAATTCAGCCGCCGGTAGTAATCACAATCATAGTGACCAGAACGTCAGCTGCGATGTTCACGGCGATAGGGAGCGTGAGCGGCCCGGTGCGCGTTAGGAGTACGACCTGCTTCGGCCACACAGCGAAATTGCGGAGTCTCTCTCGCGCCAGCGCAAGTAGAGAGTTGGCCTACGATGAGCGTCTGGTAGAAGATCCTGACCGCGTCATTACCCCAAGTCCTACCGAGGTCGCAAGTGATAGTTTTACTGCCAACTGTGTTGCCAACGGAAAAGGCGATGATGATGGGCCAAACTCTTGGAAGGAAGAAGAGCGGCGATAGAAGCCAACCGGGAGTCCTTTGGTCTTGGAGTATTCTTTTAGCACTTTGGATTCTAACCGAGGTACATCCCCAGCCTACATCTATTTGGATGTCGAACCATTCTGACAAGGCTGCAGAACACACGGCCCTGAAGGAGGTACCACCTAGGAAGCGTAGCGACAATGTCCTCCAGCTTGACCGCGGCACTCCATCTCCGCAAAATCCGCCCTTCCGGAAACGGTCCAGCCTGCCTACCGGGTCTCGCTCGCCGCTCGGGGATCGTCCGCTCCTCAAACGGCCTCGCCGCTCCCCAAGGGTGGCGGCGCGGAAGGCGAGCGAACCAAAGGAGATCTCGGTACGGCTAGATCATCATGAAGAGCGGACACGACGTTACGCATTGCTACTGCCACGTTATTGTAACAAAGGTTGGGAAGTGGAGGACCTCGGCGACGTTTACTTGGAACAGGACGGATCTTTGACGGGTAAGCTGCTATGGGAACCAACGATAGCGCTGGTGAGCAGCCTTAATGGGGCGCTGTTTGAACGAGCCGAGGAATTGTTCAAGGAGAAGTACGGAGCCGATGAGTGGGACAAGTGGCTTAAGATGTAAGGGAGTATGGGTCGCAGCTACCACAGTAGAGTGGAAGCATTGGCGTCATGGCCCTGACATTATCTGACCCTTTCTGATATCTATTCAATCAGGCGTCTGATGGAAAGTCCTGGAGGAATTGAGAATGTTTACCGTTGGTCAAGGGGATGGTTGGCAAATGTTCTTTGCTTCAACTTTGATGCGCCCCTTCGTTTCTGACATACGTCTCCGAAAGCCCGGAGTTTAGCTCGACCACAGGTTTATGGGGATAAAGAGGCACGTTATTGGCACTCGTGAAGAATTGACATTTGACTTTGCAGCGCCTGCGCTGCTTAGAGCTACCACAGAATCCTGAAAGCTGACCTTCGGCTCAAGCACTATCGATCGTATAGAAATATCCTCCTGAAGCTTGACCCTAGTAAACTAATGACATCGTAGTGAAGTGCTTTCACGTTACAGAGATTCAAATTAGTTCCTAAGATGGTTGTCCTCAAATCACACGAACTAGGTACGAGTGCACATGGTTTAAAAAAAAGGCTATGATTCTTGGCTGTAATAACCCTTGGTAAGGTACCACCACTTATCGTACGCATGTAAAAGTATTGCCCACCTGCGCGCAATGCAGTCCTTGGCAACATCGAGTCCCGCTTAAAATACAGTTAAAAGGAGCTGTCAGCGCGTCAATCAGTTGCGGTCTCATTTGTTAGGAGCAGGATGTTGCTGACAGTTCTCAGGTATGCACTTGGGTTGGGTGTAGCATACGGTCCAGTCGCAGTAGCCGCCGCAGCAGTCATCGCCAGTTCTGCAAGGCTCTACTGACTGTTAGGGGACATGTTCGAAGAAATGCACATCGAGAAGGACGCATCTTACCGCCATCAGCGTGACATTGACGCTTAAAGAGCTGTCTGCCGGGCGCCGCGGTGACAGCGACAACAAGGAGGAAGACGCTGGGTAAGGTTTTCATTGTGGAAGATGCCGTTGCTTTGGTGATCTAGTAGCCTGTTTTGATGAGAAAGAAAGAAAGAATGAGTATGAGATCGATACGCTCGTGGTCTTCAAAAGCACGCAACAGCCGGGACAAATTATATACTTACCTCTGTACTGGATTCCTCTGATGCCCGTCGTTGTCGAGGCTTATCTCCTGTAGGTTTATTTGTTCATAATCGAACCATGCTCCATATTCGTTTGTATCCTCCGATTAACCAAGCTGTCATGGGCTATCCATTTATAGGATGATGCCTGGCTAATCGTTCCTTTTCGTACCTTTTCGTGCATGATCGGCCGGACATAACCTTCTATTAGAACAACTCGGTCAAATACCTCTAACCGAGCACTGAATAGATGATATTCTTAATTAAGCTAATGCCATGACCTGCATTTGTCCGTTTAACACAGCAGCGCAAGCAATCTCGAGGCAATCCGCCTAAATATTTTACTTTCACCTTAATTGTAGTAGTCCGTCGAGTTTCCATTCCATCATCACTCTTTTGGCTTTTGTGTTCTCATTGTTTAAGCGACCCCGAGCCAAGATTCAATGATTTCAATTCATGCCCACTCCCACCAAACTATGATGCAGATCGGAAAAATTCCGCAGCCAGAGACAGCTTACCTTCTCAATGCTCTGGGGCATGTTTTCCAACCAACTCTGTGGGAGGTCGGCATCTCTACGTTAGGTTCCGAATTCCACGAGCCGAAGTCATATTTCGTTCTCCAGCCCAGAAGAGTAATAATCCGAGCCTCTACAACCAATTCTTCAGTCATTAGTAATTCCCCCACAAAATGACTTGCTGCTTAAGGCGGTAGTGGCCGTTGTTATTTCCCCGCAAGCCGAAAGTTTAATATGTGATATAGTACCTGGACATGGACCTCTTGCAAACCTAGGGCCTATTTGGTTCGGGCTGAAAATGATGATTTTCCCTGCACATGATATGATCCGTCGGTTTGAGAACTTCTGGATCCGGCTAGCGTTGCTCTGCAAAGTAATCATAGTCAAAGACCTCCCATGTCATTTCGTACCGGATTTAGAGTCGTACGAACTTGGGCGGGCGATGGTAAGGCACGAAACATCTTTGTAGCGGGAGGTGACGCTGGATTTAAGTTGTGCGCTCGAACTTGGGGTCTTGCCTTGGCAATCTTGGCACTTGATGCAGTAAATGGTTCGCCGCATATGGATGGGCCAATTAGATGTCAAAATATCTAAAACCAAAACGAGGCAAGAGGTTGCCTTGTTATTGCTACAATTCAATTTTGGAGGCAGTTAATGAGGATATACATAAAACCTATTATCTAGGTTGAGACTAATGAAGCAATGTCACCGACTGCTGGCCTCTCAGGTAGCACCACTGCTTGTATAACTGAGCTCTCCTGTTGACCCTCTCCCGTTGATCCTCTCCTGATGATCCTCTCCTGACGATATCTCCTGTCGATTGTCTCCTGTCGATCATCTTATCGATATTTGCAAAGCTCATTATTTAAGTAGGATAGTCATCCATAGTTTTCAATGCAGGAGGTTGGCCATGATTTTCATTCCACCACGCTCTGTTACAAGCAAGACTGTCACAATCTCCAAAGATTTGGTAATCGATGACGGACTCGAACGTCTGGCCAACTTTGGCGGCTCTTTGTTCACCCACATAGTAATGCTTTCCCTGCCTTCTGATTTCGCTTCTTGACAAAGACGTTCAACAAATCTTCTCAAAGAAGGAATCAGTAGCCTTGTTCCCACAATTATGACAGCATCAACAGGCTGTCGCAGATCATGCTTAAATGCGTCCGTGATCTCAGATTCATCTGGAGAGGACTCTCCATAAAGGAGCACCTTGGGTCGAAGGAAGCCCACACTGCGTGATCGTTTACCCATCTTGACTTGCTCCTAGTCGTCTTCTTCGCTCTTTGGACATGAAGCGGTTGCCCGTTGCTGAAAGGATTGCCGTGTAACCTGCACTGTACGCTGCGAGTACCTGCGACACATCATTGCGTCCAGCCGGCCGTGGGGCCAAATAGTCTTCTGAGATAACGAAGGGACACTTGCACTGCGGTAGTCGATGTTCTGGTATAGTGGCGCTGGATGCGGCAGCATTGAGCGAGATCCTCCATAAAGTGTTCGAACGGCGTAAACTTGGATTTTGAGGCGGATTCGAACATCTTCAGCATAATAGAATGCAACTGAGTGGCAAAATCTGGCATGGAGTAGGCCGATGAGTCGAATATTCTGCGGCTAGACATCTTAGTTCCGGACGAACTGCGAAGGTCGTCGACTGTTAGAAGGTCGTCGACTGTTACAAACTCTGATCAGAACACCACTGTTTCGGAACAAATGAATTGAGAACTACTGCCTGCATTCGTGGAAATACCAGCTCCGCTAATAATGACGATGTTATTTTCGTAGCAAGTTTCTTTCTCACCATTTCTAATCCACCAAGTCCTCACTGCTGAGGGCTTGTGTAGTGGCCCAACATGGCTATGTCCGGCCTTTCCTATTATTGCACTAGTGGTTTTGTATGGCTGGTAACGCGAGGTATGGGATTTGCTTTGTGAAGGGCATTGCTTAGCCGTTTTGATATGCTGGAGAACTGCGGTCGTCACCAGAGAGCTGTGGGAGGAAGGAGGGGCGACAGTTTGATGGGCTGAGGGAGACGCTCATGCTTTATACCCAAACGCGCATGATTTCCCGTTCCAAGAGAGGCTAGGTAGGCAAGGCAGAATTTCTCAGGAGTTCGTGGTTGGAAACCTCTCTGCCAGCGAATGGACACTGCCATAGCTCAGCTACTGCCAGGGCCATATTCCTCGATACCAGCCTCCGGCCGGATTCGATTCCAATCGGACTGTGCAATGCAGCGGCGTTTCGTGCGAGACACACTACGAAGTTGATGCAGAGATAGTGGGAGAAGTTGGTTGTACGTCACAAGCACCTGGACGCCGGATGGAAAGCGCCCTCTGGCATATGAGGGACATACAATTTCGCCAGTGGTGCCGTGTGAGGTTGACGGTGATGTTGGAGAGAAGCGGTCCGTCATCTTCAAGTTCTAAGTCGTCCATGTCTGCTTTCGGGTACTTTATCAATGCTTTGCTGGTCGTAGTGTGTAAGGAAGGAGACGAGCGGAAGAGCCGGAAGGAGGGGAAAGGAGGAGTTGGGGAGACAATGGCGTAAGAACATGAAGATATACACTCTGACCGTGAGGAAAGCCGAACCCTCCCGGACATAGTATTATAGTATCGGGACAGCTGCTCTCAGTCCAGATGTAGGTAGTGACCTCACAGCGTAGCTTCTCCTCCACGTTACGAAGATACGGCGACTCTCCGATCTTGTACAATATAGGGAATCTGATGAATACGTCCTTGACGCTGAACTTGGCCGTATCGTTGATATAGATATACAAGCATTGAAGCTGCCGTGAACCCACTCTCGAAAATCCTTTGCAGCTTTGCAGGTCTCTCTAGACCTGTTTTCTTCCTCTCGAATTCCGGGGCACTCTTCACACCAAGGCGGTTTCTTCCCACAGAACTGCTCAGGAATAAATGTGGCATGGTATCCGCACTGCTGGCAGATAGCGGTGTCCAAACGGCCGTGGAGCGCCACCGTCCTCGCCCACAGTGCCGGTACCATGGTGTGGAAACTTAGGGAATCGACATTCTGATCGTACAATCGAAGGAGGCGTAGGTCCTTTGCAAGATCGTTCAGATAATAATGAAAGAACGTAGGTTTGGCTCGAGACGCCCATAGAGATATCTCCCGGATCAAGCGATGAGAGTCGCTGGTAGGTTCATCGGAGTTATACGTATTTATGTCAAAGAGGTGACGACTGGACGTTTTATTACCGGAAGAGGTGCGGAAGTCTGAGACTGCAAGACACGCCAGTTAGCTTCCTGCTCCCTAACATCTCAAAGGAGAGACTCACTGCCCGCATTTACGGGCATGCAGGCGGCGCTTATGACGATAATGTCCCGTTTGGTGAGGAAAATCTCCCTCAACGCCGTAATCTTGTCTGAGTCTGAGGCAAGGTCAAGATAGGTGGCATGATTCACTTTGCGGCGAGTAGAAAGAAATTGCGGACGGCATGTTTACGAGCTCTTCGGCTGCATGAAGTTCGGCATGATTATTGCTTTGCTGAAGGGTGCCTGGACATCGTGACGGCCGGATGAATGTGATGGCACGTTTATTGGCGAAGTGCGGGAACGGTATGGGTGAGGAAAGGGGAGATGCCCCATACTGACACTATAGGTAGCATCACAGAGGATGATGGACCCTGCCGCATAGGACACATCCTAGGTGTCCTTACCCCCTGAACTGGTTGGTCCGCGATACACTGGTCGGGGAATCAAGAGGGCCGCTAGGTTTGGGTCACATACCTTGCCTAGAGCGGCATGTACTCTCCGGTTTATGCATTTGATACCCCTATCCACTCTGCCGTGAGTTGCTGTTCCAGCGACTAAGCCAGAGCCATAAATTGCGGTGGGGAAGAAATCGCTGCCTTGCCACATCGCACAACGACACGGCTTGAATGAACGTCATTCTCTTGTTGTACGAGGCGAGGCAGAGTCAGCTGCTACTCTCCTTGGATGTTAGGCGCTTCCATGGAAGGGGTTTCCCGTATCGCGAGGCCTCGGGGCTGAATGGATGGCACAATTCCATGGCATTCCTTTTGCATTTGTAGGCGCAGCAATGTCACGCGTTGCTGGATTTATCATACCTTTAGGGTTTGCTGTGGATAGACAAAGCACAGGAAAGCAAGGCCCATTGTTGAGGCGCAGCGGGACAAGGACGGAGCCGACTCAGGCGTCTTTTTTTGCTGCCTACAGTGTAAAATAAAAGGGTGCAGAGAATGTGAAGATAAAAGGGCCCGGATCCACCGGATAACTCTTACCTCACATCAGTTTTATACACAACGCTTGACGGTATATACAGTCTCACTTCGTCTAATTAGTACATTACGTCATCTACAGACACTTCCGAGAGCGTTTACTTCGTCGAAATCGGAGCAATGTCTGCCTCAACATCCAACATCAAATTCGTCGTCTGCAAGCCTCCAACCTGGCCCAAAATCAAGGGAGCAACCATCTCCCCCGCCGGCAGCATCGAAATGGGAGCTGCTATCGACTGGCAAACCGACATTACAGCTGCTCTGCGGCACCTCCCGGTCACGGTTCTCAACCCCCGCCGTGATATCTAGGACAAGAGCTGGGAGCAAGACACCTCGAATCCGCACTTCAAGGAGCAAGTCGATTGGGAAATGGACCATCTTGAGAAAGCGGACATTATTGCACTGTTTCTGTAGCCGGGCACAGTGTCTCCGATCAGTCTGCTCGAGCTGGGTCTACATGGCGGTGATGGAAAGTTTGTGGTGTTGTGTCCCTAGGGATTTTGGAAGAGGGACAATGTTCAGATGGTTTGTCATAGGCGCAAGATTGTGCTTGTAGGGACGCTGGAAGAGCTGAAGAAGACTATTCAGCAGAGGCTGGAGAAGGTCATTGAACAGCGTGAACAGTCGGAATCGATTGGCAACCTGGAAAATATGCAACCCTCTGGCTAGCTTTCGAGGGGTTATTTTCCGATTCTTGATTGGGAAGATAGATGATCGCTCAACTGTTGGTACTAGATAGAAATCAAATTTCAACCTGAAAATTTAGGCCCTTTTTGTCAGTCCCAAAGGTGTCCCTCGCACGTGATCTTCGAACTAAGAGGACTGTTCTTATGGAACAGGTAAGAAAGGAAGAAGCGTAAGCTTATGCTTCCTCTTGTGGTTCGTAATGTGTGGGCTTAATATTTTCGAGTGAGCTGATCAATGGACGACGGATTTAAGTTTGAACGCTTTACAAGCCTGAGCAGCACTTGGGTGGAGGTTGAGCAGTAGAAGTCTTCTGGTTAGCGTGCACGGCCCGCCAGCGTGCACACAAAACATCAAAATTCGTCTATCTTCAAATCAACCTCCCGCCACCAAAATGAACGCTATTGAGGCCGCGCTTGCTGATTTAGAATTGCAAGATTATCCAAATTATTCTGCAACTGCAAAAAAGTACAATGTCGATCGATCTACGCTGTCGCGCCGCCACCGAGGTGTTACCGTCTCCCGCGAGGCCTATATTGAATCCATTAGTATTCTTACTAAGGAGCAAGAAAACAATCTCATCTCTTACATACAGAAGCTGACAGTGATGAGCCTTTCACCGATGAATACAATGGTGGCGAACTTCATCCACGACCTTGCAGGACATTGGGTTCATAAGGATTTTGTTACTGATTAGTGAAAGAAACACTCAGATGTCTTAGGGTCTTCCTATCTCACGCCAATCGACTTACAGTGTATAAAAGCTGACAATAACTTTCTGTACAGTCGATACTTTAATTTTATAAAGAAAAAGATCGCTAAATACGACATCCAGCCATATAATATATACAATATGAATGAGAAAGGCTTTCTTATTGGGGTACTAAATAAGCTGAAAAGAATCTACTGCAGGTTAGATTACAAGTTAGGAAAGCTTAAGAGTGCTGGGTAAAATAGGAATAGGGATTAGATTACAGTATTAGCCTTAATTTATGCAGATAGGTCTTACCTTCCACCAGCGCTTATTTACAAGGGCCAATCAGGGGATGTACAGAACTCATGGCTCCAGGATTATGAACCTTTATCTCAAGAGGCCTTCTTCGCTGCATCTCCTACTAGCTGGACAAACAACAACCTAGGATTTAAGTAGCTAACAAAGGTGTTTGATCGTTACTCAAAGCTAAAGGCAAGAAATGGGAGGGACTAGCGCTTACTAATTGTTAACGGCCATAAATCTCATATTAATATACGATTCATTAATTAGGAGATTGCCTATTATATTATAATCCTTATTTTCCCTTCTCACTCGACTCATACGCTTCAGCCACTTGATGTAGGGCTATTCCAGCCACTATTAGATTATTACACTCAAGAAGTGACGCAGTACGTACATTAGACGCAAGGACTTATTAGTATCACCAAACGGGACTTCTTTAGGTTCTTTTAGGTTACCTTTAATAAAGCCTTTACAAAAGACAATGTATTTAGTGGATGGCAGAGAACTGGCTTACATCCCTTCGCTCCTAAGGTAATTCTTAACCCTCAGCCAAGAAAGCACACAAAACAGGTCCCTACACCTCCTCCACAGCAGGAACCGATTGTGCCTTTATCAGCAAGAGATACAAAGAAGATCCGGAAGCTACTTAATGCTATAACCTCAAGGACTAGTCAGGAAGGGAAGCAGCTCCGATCAATAATATAGGAACTAGCGGATGCAAAGAACTTGCTAAGAAACAAAGTAGAAGGGCTTAAGCTTGCCCTAAAAAGTGAAAAGAAGAAGCGTGCACGCAAGAAGGGCTTATTTAAAGAGCTTTAAGCAGTAGATAAAGGTAATTGCCTCTTTCTCAGCCCCCAAAAGGTGTCCCTTGCATGTGACCTTTAAACTAAGAGGGAACAGGCTGTTCTTCAGGAACAGGCAAGAAAGGAAACAGAAAAACAACTCAAGGTAATAGCCAAGGAGCAAGAGAGACTTGCTATTAAGCAGAGAAAGCAAGAACGTAAGGCTGCGAAGATCCAAAAGGAGATCCAGCGTGAGATGGAACAGGAGAAGAAAAGGCTTACACACAAGGAAGCTCTGTACGCTAAAAAAGCTAAAAAGCAACTTAAAAACAACCTGAAATTGATGCAGGGTAAGGGGAAGAAGAAATCTACCGCAATTACTACTATTACAGAATCTCTTTTGGATGTGGGTGAGAAAGATAGTCCTCCAGAGGTGGATCTCCCTTTATCTCGCCCAAGCCGCGTGAAGAAGCTTCCTGCTCGCTTTAGAGACAATATAATTAAGATAGGCTAACTCACCAATCTCGATTTCCTATTACACCATAATTGAAGCGATTTTGACGATTCTTTGATTGCGAATAACCTTAATTTTTGAGGTGGTGATGTGGATAACTAAGCGTGCACGCTAACCAGCCGTGCACACTAACCAGAAGACTTCTAGGTGAGTAGAGGACGACTCTTCCAAGCTGCAGCTATACAGCGTGAGCAGAGGCTGAGCCGAAGTTGAGCCGGGTAACAAATTGCTTACAGTTTTTTCCCCGTCTGACGCAAAGGCCTACCGAACGAACACCGAAATTTTATGTATTTATTACGAACTGTAACAATGAGGTAACTGCAGATGGGGAGGCGTTGTTGTGGAAGGCATAGTATGAAGAGATATGTAAGCGATGCTGGTGAGCAGAAGCAAATTAGCGAAGACAGAACCTGCAGATGGGATTGCTCTAAAGTAAGTTCAAGTTCTATAGGAAACAGCATCCGGAGTAGGTAAGCAAGTCAGGTGATACACTATGGCGGGGCAGGAACCAGATAAGTGCTAATAAGAAAGATAAGTTCTCATCTTCCCTCATCTTCTCTAGCAGTATCTAACATACTTCCAGTTAGTATACAATGTACGCACGGAGGATCTACTATAAGTATGGGACGTTAGACGGTTCACGGTTACTTTTAATTCTTCATAGTTACTCTAAAATTAAGATTCACGCCTTAAGTAAAATAGTTTAATACTATCCTATTAAATCTCAACTTACTGTATCTACTTCTTTCTATCTTAACTAAGTTAAATCTATTTCTACTAAGTCTAACAAGCTATCTAATCCAGAAGTGAGGGAACTAATTAACGTTATATAGTTAGTTAAACAACTAGTTACTAGTTTAACATTATATTAATAAGTTAGTAACTTGTAATATTATAATTATCTATCCTAAAAAGGTAAAAGAAGCTGTTGGATAGATTCTAACACTATATTATCTAAATAAGATTTATAATGACTTATTATAAGAATAAATAAAAACTTTACTTATTAAAAGAAAGTAGTAGTAAAGAAGAAATTATAGTAAAATCTTTATTTATAACTAAAAGTATATCTAGAGAGCAGAAAAGTGTATACTAAATTATCTAAAAATAAGAAATAGCTATTATAGAGTTATGTAATACCCTAATTAACTTATAATAACAAGTAATAATAAAAAAAGCTATAAAAAAGAAAATAGTAAAAATATAATCTTCTATAAAATTTAATAGTAATAGAGATAAACTTAAGATCTTTATAATAATAATAAACTTTTACTATTAATTTAATTAAGTATTATTTATAATAGATTAAGATTAGATTTTAGTAGCTAGTATAAGCATAACAGGAAAAGCTATAAAATAGTTTAAACTATTTATAAAAAACTATTTAATAAATAAAAACTCCAACTTAAGAGTAGAAGGACTTATAAATTATAATAATAATATATAATAAGCCTTTAAGGATTACGAAAGCTTTAAAAAGAAAATAATTATAGTTTTTAGAAAAATTAATAAAAAATTAAAGGTAATTTAAAAGCTTTAATAACTCAAGCAATAAACGTTAGTAACTAATTATATAATAGAGTTTAAATAAATTTAATTATAACTTAACTAAATTAATTAACTATTAGTTATAATATACTATAAAGAATTAAAAGATTAAATTAAAAATAAAATCTTTAGAAATAAATAACTAAATACACTGCTTAAAATTATTAAATAAGTAGTAACTATTAATAATTATTAGTATTAACAAGAGTAAGAGAAAAAAGTACATAGAAGACTAATAATTTATATATTAAAAAGAAATAAAAAGAATACCTAAATATATAATAAAATGGATATTAATTATAATAAAATATTTATTAATAAAAAGTAAGGAAAGTAAGCCTAAGAATAAATAAAACACTATATATAAAAAGCTTACCTAGAATATAAAAAATAGAGATATTTTATTAAAGACTATAAATAATAATAAGTAGATATTAAGAAAGCTTATGTTTAAACTAAAGTACTAAAAAAAATTAAAATAACTATAGTCTAAGTAAAGTAAGTATAAGACCTAATTACTAAAAAAAACTATTATATAAAGAATAAGAAAAGAATAATATTAAATATATAAAGGCTATATACACCTTAAGATAAAATATAAAATATTATACTAATAAGTAAAGAATTATTTAGTAGAACTAACTAGTAATATAATCTTTATAATATAAGAAATAGTAATACAAAAACATAACACTAAAAGTTATAAAGAGATATAAAGGTTTTATAAAATTATAGAACAAAAAAAAACCTTTAAAAAGGAGAATTAGAAATTTTGATAATAAAGAAATTATAAAATAAAAAATAGAAAAGAACTTATGTTTATAATAATTATATAATAAGTACACTAAGAATATTATTAAATATATAAATTAAAGTACTATTTAAGAGAATATTATGTCACTAAATACTAGAAAGTTATTTTAAGAAATAAAATATATAAATACTAATAAGTATTATAGTTAGTAGGGAATAAATAATATAGAAAATTAACTAAACAAAAACTAGTTATATAAATAAACGAAATCTATAAATAAATATTTATACTAGTTATAATTAATATAACGTATTATCATCCCGTCAGACATCTAGAGCTAGGATGAAATTAAAAAAAAAAAAAAGATTTTTCTACTAACTTTATAGATACAAGATAATAATACCGTAAATAAAATAATAAAAAAGAAATACTAAATATACGTAGTATTAAACTATATAGAAATAAACTATAAATAGAGTAAACACACTATATGTGTTAAAGAACTAAAAATAAAGAAAATATTATAATAACTTATAAATAAAAAGGAATTTAACTTATAGTAAGAGTTAGTTTACATAGACTTAAAAAATAAACTATAGAATTTAAATTCAGATAAATATAAACAGCTATTATAAAATAAATGCTAGCTAGAATACTAATTATATTAAGTTAAATACTATTAAAAAAAATAGTTAGCTACAGAATCACATAAAAAGCTTATCTATTAAGAATATTTTTTTAAATAAAAGTGTGAAGATTATAGAAAATAAGCTAAGAATATATATAAAATACTTAATAAAAAAGTATATTAACTTTAGAAATGTTTAATCTATAAACCTAAAAAAAAAAACACTAAAGAAAAGACTACTACTTAAGAGTCTACTATATATAAAAAACTAGAAGACTAGTAAACTATAACTAAATTACTGTTACAGACGGTAATAGTAAGGTAGCTATATTTAAAGAGCTAAAGAAATTAGCTATAATAGCTAATAAAGCTCTAAAATAAAAACGTATATTTAAGTTAGAAAAGAAGAATTATAAGCAGGCATAGGATATATTAATACAGGCTAAGATATAAGCTAAGAAGTAAAAATAGAAATATAGAATTATATTATAAAATTAAAAGCAGTCGCGCACGTAACTAAGGGAGGCTTAATAAATAAATACTAATAAAAAAAATAATACTAAAACTAGACTTATCTTTATTATCTTTTCTAATAGTATCTAATATACTGCCGGCAGGTATATAATATACGTATAAAGGGTTTTCTATAAATATAAAGCATAAACTAGCTTTAAGATATTTTAGATTCTTTATAGTTACTCTAAAATCAAGATCTTCTCTCTAAGTTGAGACTTAAACTTAAGTAAATTAGTTTAATAATTATCTTATTAAATCTATTATATATCCTCTTCCTACCTTGCGATAAAGCATAAACTCTATTCTATTAAACTTAAGGCTATCTATTTCAGATATAGAAAGAACTAAAAGCTTATTAAGTAATCAGTTAGGGTAAAGTTACTAACGCAAAACATATTATTAAGTTAAAGTAACTCATAATATTATAACTACCCTTTTAAAGTATAGAAAAGGACGTTAGATTAATTCTAATAATAAATTTCCAATTATAGTTTATAACAACCCACTACAAGGACAAACAGGAACTTTATTTATTAAAAGAAAGTAGTAGTAAGAAAGAAGTTATAGCAGAACCCTTATCTACTACCAGAAATACATTAAAAGAAAGTAAGAATACATAATAAATTATTCAAAAATAAGAAGTAGCTATTATAGAGTTACGTAATATTTTAGTTAATTTATAATAATAAGTAGTAGTAAGTAAGACTAGTAGAGAAAAAATAGTTAAGATATAACCTTCTATAAAGTTTAATAGTAATAGAGATAAACTAAAAACTTTTATAGCCATAATAGACCTTTACTATTAGTTCAATTAATCTTTATTCATAACTAACTAAGATTAAATCTTGGTAGCTAGTATGAATATAATAGGAAAAGCTATAAAATAGTTTAAACCACTTATAAAGAATTATCTAGCTAAAGGAGACTCTAATCTAGGATTAGCGGGACTTATAAACTATAATAATAATATTAAAAGAACCTTCAAAAACTATAAGAGCTTTAAGAAGGAAATAATTATAGTTTTTAAAGAAATTAATAAAGAAATAGAGGTAATTTAAAAGCTCTAATAGCTTAAATAATACACATCAGCAGCTAACTATATAGCAGAATTTAAGTAAATCTAATTTTAACTAAACTAAATAAATTAACCTCTAGTTATAATATATTATGTAGGACTAAAAGATAGAATTAAGAATAAAATTTCCTAAAGAAAATAACCTAGCACACTTCTAGAAATCATTAAACAAGTAGTGATAATTAATAACTATTAGTACTAAAAAGAATAAGAAAAAAATAATAATACTAAGCTAGTAATCCATACACCGCAGAAAAATAGAAAGAATAACTAAATCTATAATATAATAGAGATTAATCAGGTGTTAGTTAAGAATATATAAGTTAACAAAAGAAAATAAAATAAGCGGACTAAGAAATGAATAGACTAATATATATAAAAAGTATATCTTAATTACAGGAAAGAAAAACACTTTGTTAAAGACTATAAATAATAAAGAGTAAATATTAAATAAGCTTATATCTAAACTAAAATACTAGTTAAAATTACTATAGTCTAAGTAAAACTAGCTAAGAACTAGATAACTAAAAAAGTTATTATATAATAAATCTAGAAAGAGTAATACTAAATCTATAGAAGCTATATACATCTTAGATAAGAATATAAAATACTATATTAGTAAGTTAAAAATTATTTAGTAGAGTAAACTAATAATATAATTACTATTATATAAAAAGTTACTATTAAATAATACCAGGCTAGCTCTATAGAAGAAGCTAACTAATTTTATAAGATAATTTAACAAAAAAAAAGACCCTTTAGAGTAGAGAATTAGAAATTCAGATAACAACAGGATTAAGAGATAATAGAAGGTAAAAAGCTAATATCTATAATAATTAGATAATAAATAAGCTAAGAACACTACTAAATCTATAAATTAGAATACTATATAAGGGAATATTATGTCACTAAGTACTAGAAAGTTACTCTAGAAAACAGGATATATAAGTGCTAATAAGTATTATAGGTAGCTAGTAATAAGCAGTATAAAGAACTTAGTAAACAAAAACTAGCTATATAAATAAATAAGATTTATAGATAAGAATTAACACTACTTATAAGTCATGTAACCTATTACCATCCTGTTAGATATCTAGAGTTAGGATAGGACTAAAATAGAGAACTAAAGAAAGAACCTATTCTATTTATTTTATAAATACAAGACGAAGAAGCTGCCGAGAGGACTATATAAAAAAAGTACTAGATATATAAAAAAAAACATATACTAGATAAGAATATAAATAGGCAGCCTATGCTATATAAGTTAAAAAACTAATAATAAAATAAGTACTAAAATAGATAGTATAAAGATAAGAACTTAATACATAGTAAGAACTAATCTATATAGATTCTAAAGAAGAACTTTAGGACCTAAAAACTAAGAAATATAAATAGTTAAACTAGGATAAGTGCTAACTAGGATGCCGGTATTACTAAACTAAACACCACTAAAATAAATAGTTAGCTACGGAATTACATATTAAACTAATAACTAAGGAATGTTTCTTAGAATAGAAGTACTAAGATTATGGAAAAAAAGTAAGAAGCGAGCATAAAATACTACTATAGGACTAATACTAACTTTAGTAATATTCTATCTATAGACTAAAAGAGAAAACACTAAAGAAATAACTACTACTTAGAAGTTAATAACTAATAAAAAACTAGAAGGCTAGTAAGTAATAACTATACTGCTAGAGAGCTAATCTAAAGTTAAAATATAAAAGTTATTACTTAACTATACATAACTTAAATAAAGACATAAAAATAAGCTATATATAAATATATATATTAATAGCTTTTAAACATAAGCACTTATAGACAGCAGGGCTAGTAAAACACTTATATTAAATAAATAAATATAGAAATACTATATCTTAACTAGAGTTTTAGAGGAACCTGTAAGAGTAATATACATAGACAATAGTCTAATAATATTCAAAAAAAATCTAATTAATTTTAAAATAAAGAATGTAACTATTAAGGTAGCAGGTTACACAAATAACCACTATATTAAAATTATAGATTTAGATAGTAAGAATTTCATATTAGGATAGAACTAGCTAGTATAATAAAATCTATTAATTAACTAGAGAATAAAGTTTATAGGAACTAGGAAAAACTACTATAAATAAATATAAGCTATAATATAGATAAAGAAAATAACTTTTTATAATACTACGTTTATTATGCCGAATGAATACTAAAGGGAATTTAGAAAATAGTTCTTTAAAAAAGCTAAAGACTAATTACTAGAATACTAAAACTAAAACTATAAAGTCACACTTAAAAAGGGAACGGATTTAAAACTAAGACTATTATACTAACTATCTATTAATTAGCAAGAGGAGTTATAACGATATCTAAACAAAAACTTAAAAAAAGAATATATATAGGAAAGTAAAAATACTATAGCATTACTAACACTTTTCATACTAAAGAAAAATAGTAAATTAAGGTTATGTATTAACTACAGACACCTTAATAAAGCCATAGTAAAAAATCATTACCTTATACTCTTAATATTAGAACTTATAAATAAACTTAGAGGAGCTAAATAGTTTAGCCTTTTTAATATTAAAAATAAATACTATAGAATATAAATAGCTAAAGGACACGAATAGATAACTATACTAAAGATAAGATATAAATTATTTAAATATCTAGTTATACTATTTAGACTCACAAACGCACCAGTAATATTCCAGACAATTATTAACTATATACTAAGAGAATATCTAAACGTATTTATAATAGCATATTTTAATAACGTGCTTATATACACAAACAGGACGCTAAAAGAATATGTTAAGTATACTAAGAAAATACTACAAAAGCTTAAGGAACATAATCTATATATTTAAACAGAGAAATATATATTCTATAGAAAAGAAATTAAATTCTTAGGGTATCTAATATCCTAAAATAGAATAGCAGTTAACCTAGATAAAGCTAAAAACGTTTTATCATAACCTATACTAATAAATATAAAAGAAGTTTATTCTTTTCTTAGATTTATAGGCTTCTGCTAATAATTTATTAAGAACTATTTAAAAATCACAGCACCCTTAACAGAATTACTTAAAAAGAACCGATAATTTAAGTGGGAAGCTAAAGAAGATGAAGCTTTTATAACTCTAAAAAAGATATTTTAAGAACCACTAATATTAAAGATATTTAATTTATAACTTTAAATGGAGATATATGCGGATATATTAGATAGAGCTATAAGAGCTATTCTATTATAAATATAAGATAATAAATATAAACATTTAATAGACTTTCTATCTCATAAACTTACGACTACTAAGTTAAACTATGATATTTATAATAAAAAACTATTAGTAATAGTTTAAGTATTTAAAAAATAGAAACATTACTTAGAAGAAGCTAAGCACTAAATTGTTATATATTTAGATTATAAGAATCTGACAGTATTCACAATAATAAAGAAGTTAAATTAATAATAAATTAAATAATAGGAATTAGTTTCCATATTCGATTTTTAAATACTTTATAAAGTAGGAAAAGAAAATATAGTAGCTAATACACTTAGCTAATAAGTAGACTATATAAGGGATATACTAGAAATCTATAATATAATACTCAAGTAAAGACAGGATAGATCTCTAGGAAACTTATAAATTAATATTAAATACGTAGTCATTATCAAAAACACCTAGGAAAAATAAATAAAGGAATTTAATAATAAATAACTACTATAGAATCTAGACTAAGAGATAATCTATATACTAGATAAATTATAAACTAAATTAATTAAAGACCAACATTCAGCGGAAATGCACGGATATTAGGGAATTAAGAAAACTATAGAACGAATTAATAGACACTTCTAGATTCCAGGAATCTAGAGTAAGGTCAGGAAAATTCTTTTAGAATATATTAATTATAAAAAGAATAAAGTATTAAGACATAAAGAGTACGGACTTATATAACCTATACCTTCACTAAATCTACTATAAAAATTAGTTATAATAGACTTTATTACGGGAATACTGATAATTACTACCTAAAGAGATTAATAGTATAACATGATACTGGTTATTATTAATAGACTAATAAAGTACGCTTACTTTAAACTAACCTATACGGAAATTAAAGTAAATAAATTAGCTATATTACTAATTAAAATTTTAATCGCATGATATGGAATGCTACGGGAATTTATTACAGACAGAGACAAATTATTCACGTTAATATTCTAAAAGATATTTATAGAGTAACTAGGGGCAGAACACCGCCTCTTAATAGTATTTTACCTATAAATAGATAGACAAACAGAATGGATAAACTAAACATTAGAATAATACCTATAGATGTATATTAATAAATTATAAGATAATTAGATTAACTTACTACTAATAGCTAAGTTTATATATAACTCTGTAAAGTCATTAATAACAGGAAAATTACTATTCTATATAAACTATAGTTATAAGCCTACGGCTTATTAAAAACTATAGAAACTAAATAAGATATTAAAACCTATAAAAAGGAAAGTTAAGAACTTATAATTACTTTATAAAAATATCACATAGAAAATTACTTATAAAAGTAATCTTAGTAAATAAATTAGGGATAAATCTAAAGTTAAGGGACTAATCTTTAAGGAGGGAGATAAAGTTTTCTTAAAAAAGAAAAATTTAGAAATAAAACAACTATTACGAAAACTAGATTATGTTAAATTGGGACTATTTAAGGTTAAACATTAAACAGAATCTGTAAATTATAAACTATAATTACCTAAAGATATAAGGATTTACCTAGTTTTCTATGTTTCTAAACTAGAACTAGCACTACAGGATGCTAAACTATAGATAAAACTTAAACTCAAGAAAGATACTACTAAGTATAAAGTTTAATAGATTTTAGACTACTAACAGTTTAGGCGTTAGTAGAAATATTTGGTTAAATAAAAAAATTATAGACCTAAAGATAATACTTAGGAGCTAATTAGAAACTTAAAGAGTAGTTTAAAGCTAATTAACTAGTATTACTAAAAGAAATAGTAAAGGCTTACTTTAGGACTAAATCTAAGACATAAAAAGAATACAGAACGTTTTATTTAAAACTAAAGAAAGAAGTAATATTAGATACTACAGATTATAATATACTAGATTAACTCTAATAGATTTACTTTTTCTTTATTATATAAACTTTATTAACTGAGGTAAGCTCACGCTGGAATATCTCCTTCTTTTAAGAATTTATTTAGGCTAGTTTATAATAGATCTGATGCTCATAAGCTCTCAACTCTTCTTTATAATAATAATAATTAAGGAGATTATTCTAGACTTTTTCTAGTTAATAGTAAAGGCACTTTTTATTATAGTCTAATTAATTCTACTTAGATTAAGTTATAACTAGATTATACTTTATATTATAATTAATACACTTAGAGTAACGCCTAGAAGAGAGATAGACTAAATAGTAATAACTATTATTACAGCAGTAAAAACAAGGCGACGGTATGTAATAAGGTTTATTATAAATCTAAAAAGCTAAATAGTAAGCATGTATTAGAGATAACTTAAGACATATTATTATTAAAAAGCTAGACAGAAAGAAAAGAGAGTTAAGAGTCTTATAGTTTAGAATACTAAGCAGAAAACCTACTGCCTTTATACTACTTATAGAAAAAAAAAACTATCTTCCAGGATAAAGACTTAGAAGAGAGGGATAGTATTATAAACAGTAATAATAAAATAGCTATATTTAAAAAGCTAAAGAAATTAGCTATAATAGCTAATAAAGCTCTAGAATAGAAACATATGTTTAAATTAGAAAAGAAGAATTATAAGTAGATATAGAATATATTAGCACAGGCTAAGATACGAGCTAAAAAGTAAGAATAGAAATATAAAACTATGCTATAGGATTAGAAGCAGTTGCGCACGTGACTAAGAAAAACTTAATAAATAAGTACTAATAAAAGAGATAATACTAAAACTAGACTTATCTTTATTATCTTTTCTAGTAGTATTTAATATACTGCCGGCAGGTATATAATATACGCATAAAGGGTTTCCTATAAATATAAGGCATAGACTAGCTCCGAGATATTTTAGATTCTTTATAGTTACTCTAAAATCAAGATCTTCTCTCTAAGTTGAGACTTGAACTTAAGTAAATTAGTTTAATAATTATCTTATTAAATTTATTATATACCCTCTTCCTATCTTGTGATAAAGCATAAACTTTATTCTGTTAAACTTAAGGCTATTTATTCTAAATACAGAAAGAGCTAAGAGCTTATTAAGTAATTAATTAGGGTAGAGTTACTAATATAAAACGTACTATTAAATTAAAGCAACTCATAACAACTACTAGAAAGCTAAGAAAAGATTAAAAAAGATATATTAATTATATATATATAACTAGACTAAAGAAAATATAAAAATAAGCTATATATAAACGCATATATTAATAATAACTAAATACTAGTACTTATAAATAATAAGGCTAGTAAAACACTAATATTAAATAAATAGATATAGAGATATTAGATACTAACTAAAGTTTTAGACAAACCTATATAAGTAAGATATATAGATAATAGTCTAATAATATTTAGAAAAAGTCTAATTAATTTTAAAATAAGGAATATAACTATTTAAGTAATAGGCTATAAAGATAACTACTATATTAAAATTATAAATCTAAGTAGTAAGAATTTTATCTTAGGATAAAACTAGCTAGCAAGATAAAATCTAACTATTAATTAAAAAAAGAAAATTATAGAAATTAGAAACGACTACTATAGATAGTAATAACTAGTAATAATATAGATAAAAATAACAACACTTTAAGATACTAAATTTATTATACTAAAAAAATACTAAGAAGAATTTAGAGAATAGTTCTTTAAGAAAGCTAAAAACTAATTATTAGAATACTAAGACTAAAATCATAAAATCACACTTAAGAAGAGAATGAATTTAAAACTAGAACTACTATACTAGCTATCTATTAATTAATAAGAGGAATTATAATAATATCTAAATAATAATTTTAAAAAAAAATATTTAGATAAGTAAGAGTAAGATAGTATTACTAATACTTTTTATACTAAAAAATAATAATAAACTATAGCTATATATTAACTATAAATATCTTAATAAATTTATAATAAAAAATTGCTATTTTATATTACTAATATTAGAACTTATAGATAAGCTTAGAGGAGTAAAATAGTTTAGCCTTTTTAATATTAAAAATAGATACTACTAAATAAGAATAGCTAAAAAACACGAATAGTTAATAGTATTTAAGATAAAATATAAACTATTTAAATATCTAGTTATGCTATTTAAACTTACTAACGTACTAGTAATATTCTAGATAATTATTAACTATATACTAAGGGAATACCTAGATGTATTTATAATAGCATATCTTAATAACGTGTTTATATACATAAATAGAATACTAAAAGAATATATTAAATATACTAAGAGAGTATTAAAAAAGCTTAAGGAACATAAATTATATATTTAAACAGAAAAATATATATTCTATAAAATAGAAGTTAAATTCTTAGGATACTTAGTATTCTGAGATAGAATAGTAGTTAATTCTAATAAAGCTAAAGATATACTATCTTAGCTAACACTAATAAACATAAAAGAAGTTTATTCTTTCTTTAGATTTATAGGATTCTGCTAATAATTTATTAAGAATTATTTAAAAATTACTACACCCTTAACGGAATTACTAAAAAAGGATTAATAATTTAAGTAGAAATAACGCGAAAATAATGCTTTCATGATACTAAAAGAAATGTTTTAATAACTACTAATATTAAAGATATTTAACTTATAACTTTAAATAAAAATATATATAGACATATTAAATAAAGCTACAGGAGCTATTCTGTTATAAATATAAAATAATAAAAGAAAATATCTAGTAGATTTCTTATCTCATAAACTTATAACTACTAAATTAAACTATAATATCTATAATAAGAAACTGTTAATAATAGTTTAAGTATTTAAAAATAGAAATACTACTTAGAAGGAGCTAAATACTAGATTATTATATATTTAAACTATAAGAACTTAACAACATTTATAATAACTAAGAAGCTAAATTAATAATAAGTTAGATAATAAAAACTAGTTTCTATCTTCAACTTTTAGATACTTTATAAATTAGGAAAAGAAAATATAGTGACTAACATACTTAGTTAACAAGCAGACTATATAAAAGATATATTAGAAATATATAATATAATACTTAGATAAAGACCAGATAAATCCTTAGAAAGCTTATAAATAAATGTTAAAATAATAGTTATTATTAAGAATACATAGTAAAAATAAATTAGAGAATATAATAATAAATAATTATAATAGCACGAAATAGAGACTATTTTTGTACTAGATATATTATAAACAGAACTTATTAAGGACTAACATTTAATTAAAATGTACAGATATTAAGGAATTAAGAAAACTATAGAACAAATTAACAGACATTTCTAGATCTCTAGAATATAAAGAAAGATTAGAACTATTCTTTTAGAATACATTAAGTATAAGAAGAATAAGGCATTAAGATATAAAAAATATAGACTTATATAACTAATTTCTTTACTAGACTGTTATGAGTTGTATTAACTTAATGGTACGTTTTGCGTTAGTAACTCTACCCTAACTAATTACTTAATAAGTTCTTAGCTCTTTCCGTATCTGGAATAGATAGCCCTAGGTTTAATAGAATAGAGTTTTGGTCTTTATCGCAAGGTAGGAAGAGGGTGTATAATAGATTTAATAAGATAGTATTAAACTATTTCACTCAAGTTCAAGTCTTAACTTAGAGAGAAGATCTTGATTTTAGAGTAACTATAAAGAATCCAAAATATCTCGGAGCCAGTCTACGCCTCATATTTATAGGAAATCTCTCGTGCGTACATTGTATACCTGTTAGCAGTATATTAGATACTGCTAGAGAAGATAGTAAAGATAGAAGCCTCTATCTTTTCTATCTCTTTTATCTGCTAAGCTTTTAGCTTGATTACGTGTGCTACTGCTCTCAATCCACCGGCATGATTCCGTATTTCTGTCTGCGTTTCTTGGCTCGTATCTTAGCCTGTGCCAAAGCGTCCTGTGCTTGCTTGTAATTCTT
The DNA here is from genome assembly GCA_010093925.1 of Zopfia rhizophila CBS 207.26. Lineage (NCBI taxonomy): Eukaryota > Fungi > Ascomycota > Dothideomycetes > Zopfiaceae > Zopfia > Zopfia rhizophila. The sequence goes on from ML994618.1 coordinate 32,184, forward strand.
TTTTTCTAACTTAAACATACGTTTCTACTCTAGAGCTTTATTGGCTATTGTAGCTAGTTTCTTTAGCTCCTCAGGTGCAGCTACCTTATTATTACTGTCCGTAACATTATCCCTCTCTTCTAAGTCTTCGTCCTGGAAGATAGTTTTTCCCTTCTATAAGCAGTATAAAGGCAGCAGGTCCTCCGGCCTGTGCTCTAGACTATAAGACTCTCGGTTTCCCTTCTGTCCTGCCTAGCTTCCTAATAATGACATGTCCTGAGTTATCTCTAATACATGCGCGCTGTTTAGCTTCCCGGATCTGTAGCAAACCCCGTCACATGCCGACACTCTGCTTGAACTGTTCCTGTTGAGGCGATGACTGTCTCATGAACCTCGCGTTGGGCCGCTACTCAGCGTGTAATAATCATAGTGCGAAATACAATCTAGTCATTTCGTAATCAGAGTGGGATCGCCTTGATCGCGATAAGGAGAAACTCCGCCGTCAACTTGAAAAGGCTGAAGAGGATTTGTTTGAGTCTCATCATGTTGAGGAAGAGCGTCGATCCCGTGTCCGTTACCTTCATCGCCAACTTGCTCAGCTCGATCCAAAGGAGAAGGAGATGTTTAATTAAGAAATGGCTTCAATTCATGAAGTCCAAGCTCTCGAAGAGGAAGAGGCCTGTTCTTAAGGTTGAGAAGTTCACATACCGCAACCCGTAGTGTCTAGCGCCGCTTCGCCTTTCTTCTCTGGTTTCGAATGGAATGTCCTGCATTCTTCTTATGCTTTGGACCTAGCCCTGGAGTAAGCCTTTACCGCTCTCTCTGGTGATACTGGTTAATTAGCTCTGAACTGTTCTTCAAGTTCCTAATTAGTTCCCACGTGTCGTCTTTAGGTCCGTATCCTTTCTATCTGACCAGGTACTTCTACTGACGCCTAAACTATTGGTAGTCCAAAACTTGCTAGACCTCATACTCGGTAGTGTTTTCCTTGAGTTTAAGTTTTGTTTATATCCTGGCATCCCGTGGTGCTGGTTCTAGTTTGGAGACATGAAAAATTAGATGAATTCTCGTGTTCTTGGGCAATTGCAGTTTGTAATTCACAGGTTCTGTTTATCGTTTAACCTTGAATGGTCCTAATTTAACGTGATCTAATTTTCGTGATGGTCGTTTTGTTTCTAAATTTTCCTTTTTTAAGAAAACCTTATCCCCCTCCTTAAAGGTTGGTCCCTTAACCTTAGATTTGTCTTTAGTTTACTTGCTAAGATTGCCTTTATAAGTGATTTTCTATGCGATTTCTTTGTGCAGTGTCTGTAGGTCTTTGACTTTTCTTCTTGCAGATTCTGATACTTTGTCTAATGTTCGTGGTTCTTGATAAGCCGTAGGCTCATAACTATAGTTCGCATAGAATAGCGATTTTCCTGTTGTTAATGACTTTGCAGAATTGTATGCAAACTCAGCTATTAGTAGTAAGTTAATCTAATTATCTTGTAGTTCGTTGACATACATTTGTAAGTATTATTCTAATGTTTGATTTGTCCGTTCTGTTTATCCATCCGTCTGTGGGTGAAATGCTGTTAAGAAGCGGTGTTTAGCCCCTAGCTGTCCTATAAACGTTCTCTAGAATATTAACGTGAATAACTTATCTCGGTCTGTAATAAATTCTCATGGCATTCTGTGTCATGTAATTAGTATTTTAATTAATAATAACGCTAGTTTATTTGCTTTTATTTCCGTATGGGTTGGTTCAAAGTAAGCGTACTTTATTAGTCTATTAATAATAACTAATATCATGTCATACCATTAACCTGTTGAGGTAGTAATTATCGGTATTTCTGTAATAAAGTCTATTATAACTAATTTCTATAGTCTGTTTAGTAAAGATATTAGTTGCATAAGTCTGTACTCCTTATGTCTTAATGCTTTATTCTTTTTACATTTAATATATTCTAAAAGAATATTCCTAACCTTACTCTAAATTCCTGGAATCTAGAAGTGTCTGTTAATCCATTCTATAGTCTTCTTAACTCCCTAATATTTATGTATTTCGGCTAAATATTGGTCTTTGATCAGCTCTGTTTATAATTCGTCTAGTATATAGATTATTTCTTAGTCCAAATTCTAAAGTAGCTGTCTATTATTAAATTTCCTTATTTATTTTTCCTAGGTGTTTTCGATAATGACTATTGATTTAATATCTATTTATAAGCTTCCTAGAAATCCGTCTTGTTTTTACTTAAATATTGTGTTATGTATTTTTAGTATGTTTTTTATATAGTTTACTTATTAACTAAGTATATCAGCCGCAGTATTTTCTTTTCCTAATTTATAAAGTATCTAAAAATCGAAAGTTAATAGTGTCTCCTACTATCTGACTTGTCGTTAATTCAACTTCTTTATTATTATAAATACTGTTAGATTCTTGTGATTTGAATATACAATAATCTGTTATTTAGCTTCTTCTAAGTAATATTTCCGTTTTTCAAATGCTTAAACTATCGCCAATAATTTCTTATTATAAATATTATAGTTTAACTCAGTAGTTATAAGTTTGTGAGATAAGAAGTCTACTAAGTACTTTTATCTATTATTTTATGTTTATAAAAGAATAGCTTTTATAGCTCTGTCTAATGTATCTGTATGTATCTCTATTTAAAGTCCTAGATTAAACATTTTTAATATTAGTAGTTCCTTAAATTTCTCTTTTAACTTTTTAAAGGATTTGTTCTCTTTTTTTATCCACTTAAATTATTAATCTTTCTTAAGTAATTCCGTTAAAGGTACCGTAATTCTTAAATAGCCCTTAATAAATTATCTATAGAATTCCGTAAATCTAAGGAAAGAATAAACTTCTTTTATATTTATTAGTGTTGGCTATAATAGAATATCTTTAGCTTTATCTAGGTTAACTGCTATTCTATTTCTAGATACTATATATCCTAAAAACTTAACTTCCTTTCTGTAGAACACATATTTTCCTGTCTGAATATATAAGTTATGTTCTTTAAGCTTCTGTAATACTTTCTTAATATACTTAATATATTCATCTAGTGTCCTGTTCGTGTATACTAAGATATTATTAAAATATGCTAGTATAAAAACGTTTAGATATTTCCTTAGAACATGATTAATAATAGCTTAGAATATTACTAGTGTATTAATAAGTCCTATAGGTATAACTATGTATTTATATAATCTATAGCTTATTTTAAAAGCTGTTAGCCATTCATGCCCTTCGGCTATTCATATTTAATAGTATCTATTCTTAATATTAAATAGGCTAAACTACTTAGCTCCTCGGAGTTTATATATAAGTTCTAATATTAAGGGTATTAAATAGTGATTCTTGACTATTATTTTATTTAGTTATTAATAGTCCATGCAGAGTCGTAATTTCCTGTTTTTCTTTAGTATAAATAGTGCTAGTAATGTAACTTCGTTTTTACTTTCTTATAAATATCCCTTTTTAATATTATTATTTAGGTATTATCATAACTCTTCTTATTACTTAATAGATATTTAGTATAATGGTGCTGGTTTTGGTTTCTCTTTTTCCTTAAGTATAATTTTATAATCCTAATTCTTATATTCTGGTATCTAGTTTTCTTATTTTTCTGTAAACTATTTTCTGAATTCCTTCTGGTATTTATTTAGCATAATAAACGTGGTATTATAAAGAGTTACTTTCTTTATCTATATTATAGCTTTCATTTATCTGTAGTAGTTCTTCCTAGGTTCTATAAACTTTATTCTCTAATTAATTAGTAAATTCCATTATGCTAGCCAGTTCCATCCTAGTATAAAATTCTTACTACCTAGATTTATAATCTTAATACGGTAGTTATCCATGTAACCTGCTACTTTAATAGTTATATTCTCTATTTTAAGATTAATTAGACCTTTTCTAAATGTTACTAGATTATTATCTATGCGTACTACTCTTACAGGTTTATCTAAAACTCTAGTTAAGATATAGTATTTCTATATTTATTTATTTAATATAAGTATTTTACTAGCCCTGCTATCTACGAGCGCTTGCGTCTAAAAGCTATTAATATATATATCTATATATAGCTTATTTTCATATTTCTATCTAAGTCGTGTATAGTTAAGTGTTAACTTTTGTATTTTAATCTTAAATTAGCCCTCTAACGGCATAGTTATTACTTACTAGCCTTCTAGTTTTTTATCTATAGTGTAATTCTAACTGTTAATTGCTTCTTTAGTATTTTTTTTTTAAGTCTATAGATAGAGCATTACTAGAGTTAGTATTCTTTTTTTAGTAATAATTTATATTTTTTTCTAGCTTCTTCTCTATAATCTTAGCACTTCCATTTTAAGAAATATTCCTTTATCATTAATTTGGCATGTAATTCTGTGGCTATTTATTTATCTTAGTAGTATTTAGTTTAGTAATAGCGGCATCCTAGTTAGCACTTATCCTAGTCTAACTATTTATATTTCTTTATCTTTAGGTCTTGAAGTTTTTCTTTAGAATTTATATAGATTAGCTCTTATTCTGTGTTAAGCTCCTACTTTTATACTATCTATTTTAATACTTATTTTATCTTTAGTTTTTTAACCCTTATTATGTGAGCTGCCTATCTGTAGTTTTATTTAGTATATGTTTTTTCTCTATATATCTAGCACTTCTTTTACGTAGATCTTTTAGTAGTATTGTTATTTTATATTTATAATATTAGTAAAGTAAGTTCCTTATTAGATTTCTTATTTTAATTCTATTTTAGTTTAGGATGTCCTACAGGGTGATAATAAGTCACATAGCTTATAAGTAGTATTAGTTCTTATCTATAAATTTTATTTATCTATATAGCTAATTTCTGCCTACTGAGTTCTCTATATTACTTATTACTAGCTATCTATAATACTTATTAGCACTTATACATCCCGTCTCTTAAGATAACCTTCTAGTATTTAGTAATATAATATTCCCTTATATAGTGTTCTAATCTGTAGATCTAGTAATATCTCTAGCTTACTTACTATCTAATTATTATAGATATTAGCTTTTTATTTTCTATTATTTTCTAATCTTATTATTATCTGAATTTCTGATTCTCTATTCTAAAGGGTCCGCCTTTCTGTTAGATTATCTTATAAAATTAGTTAGCTTTTTTTAAGGAGTTAGCCTGGTGTTATCTGATAGTAACCTTTTATATAATAGTAATTATATTATTAGCTAGTGTTGCTAGATGATTCTTGACCTGCTAATATAGTACTTTATATTCTTATTTAAGATAGGTATAGCTCCTATAAATCTAGCATTATTCTTTCTAGATTCTTTATATTATAGTCTCTATTGTTATTTAGTCTTTAGCTGGTTCTATTTAGACTATAGTAATTATAACTAGTGCCTTAGTCTAAATATAAGCCTATTTAACATCCACTCTTTATTACTTATATTCTTTAATAAAGTGTTTTTGTTTTCTATATCTAAGATAGGCCTTACGCGCATATTAGTTTATCTATTTCTTAGTATATTTATCTTATTTCTTTCTATTAATTTATGTATTCTTAACTAATACCTGATTAATTTCTATTACATTATAAGTTTAAGTATTCTTTTTATTTCTTCGTGGTATATAAATTACTAGCCTAGTATTATTTTTCTTTTCTTACTTTCTCTAGTACTAATAATTATTAATAGTTACCACTTATTTAATAATTCCTAGAAGTATGCTAGGTCGCTTTCCTTATGAAATCTTATCTTTAATTCTATCCTTTAGTCCTGTATAGTATATCATAACTAATAGCTAGTCTACCTAATTAAGTCGTGATTAGATTTACTTAAATTCTGCTGTATAATTAGCTGCTAATATTCGTTACTTAAGTTATTAAAGCTTCTAAATTACCTCTATTTCTTCATTAATTTTATTAAAGACTATAACTAATTTCTTCTTGAAGTTTTTATAATTTTTAAAGGTTTTTCTAATATTGTTATTATAATTTATGAGTCCTGCTAATCCTAGATTAAAGTCTTCTTTTACTAGATAGTTTTTTACGAGTGGTTTAAACCATTTTATGGCTCTTCCTATTATATTTATATTAGCTACTAGAATTTAATCTTAATTAGTTATGAATAAAGCTTAATTAAACTGATAGTATAAGTTTATTATGGTTATAAATGTCTTGAGTTCATCTCAATTTCTATTAAATTTAAAAAGTAGTTAGATCTTTATTATCTCTTCTTTTCTATTCTTTACTACTTTAACTTATTACCGCATACTAATTATGGCATCACGTAACTTCATAATAGCTGCTTTTTATTTCTGGATAACCTGCTATACACTCTTAGTTCCTCCTAATATACTTCTAGTAGTAGATAAAGGTTTTGCTATGACTTTTTCTTTGCTGCTACTGTCACTTAATAAGTAAAGTTCCTATTCATTCTTATAATAAATCATTATAAACCGTAATTAGAAATTCGTTTATTAGAATTAATCTAACGTCCTCTTTTACACTTTTTAAAAGGGTAGTTATAATGTTATGAGTTGTATTAACTTAATAGTATATTTTATATTAGCAACTCTACTCTAACTAATTATTTAATAAGTTCTTAGTTCTTTCCGTATCTAGAATAGATAGCCCTAAGTTTAATAGGATAGAGTTTTAGTCTTTATCACAAGATAGAAAGAGGGTGTATAATAGATTTAATAAGATAGTATTAAACTATTTCACTTAAGTTTAAGTCTCAACTTAGAGAGAAGATCTCGATTTTAGAGTAACTATAAAGAATCTAAAATATCTCGGAGCCAGTTTATGCCTTATATTTATAGAAAATCTCTTATACGTATATTATATACCTGTTGGCAGTATATTAGATACTACTAGAGAAAATAGTAAAGATAAAAGTCTCTATCTTTTCTATCTCTTCTATCTACTAAGCTTCTAGCTTGATTATATATACTACTACTCTTAATCTACCAGTATAGTTCCGTATTTCTATCTGTATTTTTTAGCTTGTACTTTAGCCTATGCCAAAGTATCCTATACTTACTTATAATTCTTTTTTTCTAACTTAAATATATGTTTTTATTTTAGAGCTTTATTAGCTATTATAGCTAGTTTTCTTAGCTCTTTAAGTATAGCTACTTTACTGTTACCGTCCGTAACACAGACCTACTATAGAAATTAGTTATAATAGACTTTATTATAAGAATACTAATAACAACCACCTTTTAAGGCTAATAGTATGATATAATACTAGTTATAGTAAACTAACTTATAAAGTATACATACTTTAAACTAATATATATAGAAATTAAAATAGATAAATTAGTAACTATACTTATTAAGCTACTAATAGTAAAATATGGATTATTATAAGAATTTATTACAGACAGAAACAAATTGTTTACGTTAATATTCTAGAAAATGTTTATTAGAAAGCTAGGGGCTAAACACTGCCTCTTAATAGCATTTTATCTATAAACAGATAGATAAATAGAACAGATAAATTAAACATTAGAACAGTATCTATAAATATACGTTAATAAATAATAAGATAACTAGATTAACTTATTACTAATAGCTGAATTTGTATATAACTCTGTAAAATTATTAACTACAGGAAAATTACTATTTTATGTAAACTATAGTTATAAGCCTACAGCTTATTAAGAACTATAGAAACTAAATAAAATATTATAATCTATAAGAATAAAAGTTAAGAAATTATAATAACTTTATTAAGAAATTGTATGATAGATTACCCATAAAAGTAATCTTAGTAAATAAATTAAGGATAAATCTAAAATTAAGAGACTAATCTTTAAGGGAGGAGATAAAGTTTTTCTATTATAAAAAAATTTAGAAATAAAACAACCATTAAAAAAACTAGATTACATTAAATTAGGACTATTTAAGATTAAATAATAGATAAGATCTATAAATTATAAATTATAACTACCTAAGGATATAAGAATTTACTTAGTTTTTTATATTTTATAACTAGAACCAGTACTACAGAACGCTAAATTATAGACAAAACTTAAACTTAAAGAAGATACTACTAAGTATGAAGTCTAATAAATTTTAGACTACTAAAAATTTAGGCGTTAGTGGAAATACTTAGTTAAATAAAAGAATTACGAACTTAAGAATAATACGTGGAAACTAATTAGAAATTTAAAGAATAATTTAAAGTTAATTAATTAGTACTATTAAATAAAGTGGCAAACGCTTGCTTTAAAGCTGCATTTAATAAATATAAAGAATATAAGATATTCTATTTAAAACTAGAGAAGAAAAGCGAAACAACACTAAACGCTGTAAATAATAGTATATTAAATTAATTTTAATAGTTTTACTCTTCCTTCTCTATTATATGAACTTTGTTAATTGAGGTAAGCTTATGCTGGAATATTTCTTTCTTCTAAGAATCTATTTAGGCTAGCTAGTAATAAAGATAAAGCTTATAAAACTTTACAGTAATAGATTTCTCTTTTATAGTATAAAGCTGTTATTAAAGTTTCTTTCTATCATAATCTAACTAATCTTACTTAAGTTGTAATATAATAAGATTGTACTTTATATTTTAACTAATACACTTAGAATACTGCCTAGAAGCTAGATTTACTAGATAAATATAATTACCTTTCTAATAATAGGAATATAGAAACGGCATTTAACGGCTGCGCTTATAGACTCTTTTTATTAAATAATAAGCTTATATTAAGAACAATTCCACTTAAGTTATCCTTAGGAAATTAGAAAGATAGAAAAGGTATAAGAGGTTCTTATAATCTCAGCTTTCACGCAAAGAACTAGCTGCCTTTATACTATTTATAAAAAGAAAAACGAAATAACCTTCAGGCTAAAGGCTTAGAGAAAGGGGATAATATTACAAACTATAATAATAAAGTAACTATAAATAAAGAGGCGTTATTATAGAAGATATAATATAAAAAAATATATAAGTAATACTAGTAAGTAAAAGTAAATTAGTAAAGACAAAACCTACAGATAGGATTACTCTAAAGTAAGTTTAAGTTCTATAAGGAATAGTATTTAGAGTAGGTAAGTAAGTTAGGTAATATACTATAGCAGAGTAAGAACTAGATAAGTACTAATAAAAAAAATAAGTTCTTATTTTCTCTTATCTTTTCTAGTAGTATTTAATATACTTTTAGTTAGTATATAATATACGCACGGAGGATCTACTATAAGTATAAAACATTAGACGGCTTATAGTTACTTTTAATTCTTTATAGTTACTCTAAAATTAAGATTCACGCCTTAAGTGAAATAGTTTAATACTATTTTATTAAACCTTAACTTATTATATTTACTTTTTTCTATCTTAACTAAGTTGAACCTATCTCTACTAAGTCTAATAAGCTATCTAATCTGGAAGTAAGGGAACTAATTAACGTTATATAATTAGTTAGATAACTAGTTATCAGTTTAACATTACGTTAGTAAGTTAGTAACTTATAATAGTATTTTAAATTATAATAACATAACAATACAACAAGCTATATACATGAAATTTTAAAATATTATTATTTTATATATACAGAATACATTGTGAAATTTTCTTTTAAAGGAATAACATATTTAGTAATCTATATTATAATAAAATATACGTATTATAATATTAGTTTACTTAATTTATATATTATATAAATATATTTAAATAGTTTAAAAACATTTTTATTACTTAATCTATAATTAGAAATAATAATGAAAAATTTAAAAACATAAAAAATATTATAATTATATATAACAATAATTAACTTTTATTACATTTTTTTAATATATATTATAAAAATATAATAAATTTATATGTTATACTATTAAAAACTTAAATTTTAAATTTTAAATATTATTTATATAAAATAATAACTTATTTATAAACTTATTTTATTATTTTATTATTATTATTAAAAATAGTATTATGCCCTTAAAATGTAGAATATTATTATAAAATTTAATATATTTTCTTATATAACAGCTATATTAAAGTAAAATTTCATACATTAATAATATATATATGCTATAATTTAGTACAAAGATTTTGAAAAATATTATTAAGTATTGCGGTTTTTAGAAGAGTTTTAAGAAAAGTGTGCGCCAGGTGAGCCCGTGCGTCAGACGGGAAAAACTGTAGTAAAGCCGTAAAATGGGCTAACCAAATAGGGTGCCAAGGCTCGGTCAAGATTGGTGTGTGATTACCAAAAACCTCAACACCGAGAAGGATTCTTGAAGGAATCGTCATGTATCGTCATGCCAGCCATTAGAGTTCCATCCGTACTCCGACCCTCTATCAAGAAAGTCTGCTTAACGTTCCTCCTCCTTGCACTTTGTTGCCGTTAGCCACATTGTCTTTTTGCTATTATTCCAGGGCGGCATTCCCTTTGCATTGAGCTAGATCACTTTTCCGATCTCAGGAGTCTTCAATTCCGTGAAAGCTTTACGGATTATATGCAAAAGGAAAAAAGGGACGTTTCGGGAGGGAGACCTTAACCGGTGGTGTAACCGAGTGCAGAGAATCAATGTAGCAAACCATGATCAATTGAATGAGTGGAAGACTCGATCTATATACACGATCGAAGTGTATGGTACGTAAGAGCGTACGTAGGAGGGTACGCAATCTGCTGACGCCATGAGGGTCAGGTGTGAGTGATGGCGAGAGCACTACACAGTGACAGGTGGCGAACCAACGCGATGGAACGACTGCCTCCTGCCCTTGATCCACGATGTTCCCTAGCTGAGCAGCTGGGAATATTTTGACCAGATAGAACTTCATTGTAATCGCACATCCAAGCGTTGCAATAAGGATTTCTGGATCTACGTCGGAGACACTGCCCGGCATCCGGGTTCCGATAGGGTGGGCGAGTTTCTTGCGTCGGCGACGCTGATCTTTGCAATGCATTTAACTCCGCTTTTAATCAGGCCATTGAGTACTTTCGCGCGCACAGACACAACACAACAAAACCGTACAACTGTTGCCTACGTAGACTGCGACATCAGTTCTATACTTTGTGGATGGTAGGATTGGGGCTATGGGTATGGAGTCGATCCTGTGATGCTAGTCCATGTTAAGACTTCACCACCGTGCATTGAGGAATTACCCAAAGGTAGGATTTCTTGCACGACTTATTGGCGTTGGATTGCTCTACTCTTGAAAAAGATGCCCTGGACCCCAACAAGAAGGTTTATGGAAGATGGGCTTGCGTTACCTGTTTTGCAAGTCCAGTCGAATAGTTAAGGGCTCTTATTGGTTTCGAAGGTAGAGAGGAAGGGATGAGTGAAGTTGAAGCCATCGAACTCTGGGTGGATGACGGTGACCAAGTCGAAGTAACATTCAGATGGGAGATAAAAGGGAAGATGAAAATTATATTTTTGGGGCTGGATGGGGAAGACAGTGCGTGAATTTCGTGGCAGGGAAAATGTTTGTACCGGCTGGTATTCCCAACGCTCCTGGGAATGGCTAACCTGTTAGCTACCGACACTGGAAACGTAAAGAGCACGGGCAGGTGCTGTTAGTAGGACCATACATGTTCTCATCGTCTCGTATGATTTATTAAGCGGATGTTTCCTCACATTTATTTCGAAATCGCTCTCCGAAATATGATTCCCAAACAACTTCATTCAAACTTCACTTTGCAAATTATCCTTGCTTTTTTTCAGCTCCTCTTTCTCTTTCTGTAGCACTGGACCAAAAATTCCACAAGTTCAAGAGATCACTCCCTTCTCGGCAGCGACATCTCATTTCTCCCCTCATCTTCATTGTCAAATACAACTTCAACTCGACTTTCCAACACAATCCTCTCTTCGCTCCATTTCCCTTCACCTCTTTCTACTTTTTCTTGTCCATTCTGAATCGCCTTGTCTCTCCTCTTCCGTCTTAAATATCGAATGTCGAATAACGCTACAAACACAAAGACAACGCCCACTAGCCCGGCGGTGACACCGATTCCGACTTTTTCTCCGGTGCTAAGTCCACGAGTTTGTTTCGCAGCTGTGGTGGGAGGGGCAGAAGTTGCTGGTAGGCTGTTGAGAGTGCAGATGATTTTGATGATATTGGATCTTCCACAAAGGTGTACGATGTGATGATCGACGGAGCAGCGGCAGAGGTGTTAAAAAGTTTCCATGCTGTAGACAGAGTCGATGTTACGGAGACTGGAGCACCCGAATTTGTTGAAGGAGACATAAAATGCCAAGGCCTACCAGTTGGACGACATCGTTCTCGATGTGGACTCCGTGATGCAAGACTTCTCATGAGTAAGTAATCTTTGGCAGAGTAACTTAACGCGACAAATTAGGTACCCCAAATCACGTACAAGACACGACTCTACCAAGTTTCCCTCTAATGCCCATGCGCTCTTGGTCCCCAACTGGTAGAGAATGAATATCTAGGTCATAAATCCAAGGTCCATGCTGGAGAATGAGAATGAAGTACCGGAAGAACCAAAAGGCATCTTCCTAAAAGAGGGGCAGCCACCTTGTTATGCATTTCTCATTCTCCGGCCAAAAAAATCTACATCAGTGTTTTCGTGCACAGCATATCTACGGTGGTACTCACGTGCATCACTCTCGAACGATTTGTGTTAGTAATTCGTAACACGGAAATACCTATCTCCAACTCAAATATTCTAAATGCGGAACGAGTACAGACTCGAACGATGAATCAATCATCCTGCTACGATTGCCAATTCCTGACAAACACGCCCTGTCATCGTGGTGAGCTGGGGGACAGATCTGTTTGCTCTTATACTTTTGTTGTGCGGAGATTCGTTTCGGATTTGAAGTGGTGTTTCGCTGCACTGCAGCCGTTGTGTGACAAGCCAATGGTTCTGGTCTCATGTTGTTCAAGAATTGAAGGTCAAGCGTAGCTGCTGTGGCACAGTTTGCAATTTGTTCGTTAATTGCTTTCGAGTCATTTCATATCTCCATTCTCTCTTTCTCTCCCATCTGTCTCCGCAACGTTTGCCTGCGTCTCCAACTCAAGTCGTTTCACTTCGTTTCCGCCAATCTACAACCTCTTCTCTAGCACTCTTGGATGCCGCGTCCTGCTTATACGAGTCATTGGCCTCATAGCATTCGCCTGATGTATTTGTTTTGTTTCGCGAGGCTTTCCTTTTCTTCAAGTACATCCCCCCTACGAGAGCCGTGGCTATTGATGCAATGGGCGCTGCCCGGATTGCGACCCCCGCAATAGCACTGGTTGAAAATGACGAATGAGACACAGGTTTGGGAGTAAAAGAAGCCAGAGTCAAAGACTCCGAGGCGGCGGCCGTACTTATTCGTGGTTGTCAGCCATTTCTCACTCAATCGAGAGGTCTCGCGAACCGTACCTGTTAATATCGCAAAAGACACGCCCGTTTCCTCTCCTGTTGGAACGGTACTCGCAAAACTCGTCATTGAAATCGTGACAGTCTAGCAGGAATAGTATTTAATCGCAAACTGCACTTCGCCCCAAGGTACTCGTAAATCTTTTGTGCATCTGCGGCGGAGCAACCCTCATCTTGACATATCTGGCCGGAGTTGTGGAATGGTGCGTCCGAAATCAGGACAAGGTATTTGCAGATCCAGTTGCCGTCTCTCCTCTCAATCTGAATGAATCTCTTGCGGCCCAATAAGCAAAATGATCTTTTGATGTTTATTGCTTTGGATGAGGTGTAGCTGCATGTTTGCACTCAAGAAGGCAATTTTGAGTAGTCAATGGTCGTGAGGTTTTGTGCTGAAGCGAAAAGCAAAAGGAATGGGAGGCAGATAAGAAAGGCGAAATGCATATTGGCTTGTCTTTGCGTAGCTGTTGTTGAAGGAGTACCTAAGGAACTTTCTCTGGCAACAGGAATAAAGAGAGGAGCTGATCCATGAGTCCGAACGACTACTTTTAATAACAACGGCAACAACTTTTCAGACCCAAAACTTCTAGGTTTCTGCTTTTCTCATTGATGTGATATGGCAGGGTTGGCGAAAATCAACAAGGCTGTCTGTAACCGAGTGCAGGGAATCAATGTAGCAACCCATAATCAATTGAATGAGTGGAAGACTCGATCTATATACACGATCGAGGTGGATTGTACGTAAGAGAGTACAACCTGCTGACGTAGTGAGGGCCTGATGTGATAAAGGCCTCATGTGATGAGGGCCTAAATGTGACAGAGGGCCTGATTGTAGAGACATGACGAGGCGTTACTCGGTGACACTGTCAACGAGGCTGGCGAATTGAGCAAGCGAAACTCGTGGTGGTGTTGATCTCCAAGCCTTGGCCAATAACGCCGCTTCTCGGAACGGACGAGATAATGTTCGAGACAATGATTTCTAGATACTAAGGAAATCCGTAGGAATTTGTGGGAGTTTTTCGTAAATTTCATGTTCGTGGAGGAGGGTGTTGAGGTTGTATTCTCTAAAATAACTTGGCACTAGTCGAAGTGAATTTAGGGTAAGTTAATTCATGCTTTCAGGTCTAGCACTGCTCAGTGTACTGCTCCACATGCTGACTGAAGTACTTGGGGTCGTAGGTGTAACCACCGGGCCATTGCACGAGGATATATAGTGCTGACTGATTTTTGATGCATCGCATTTGTGCAAACCTTCTCACAAGGGTCTCTGGAGCCATGGAGGCCGACGAGGATGAAATTCTGACAAACACAGCTCTGGTAAATTGCTTGTTTGGTAACTGGTGCTGCCGGAGTAGGCAGCTTGGCTCTCCCTACCTGAGAACATTGCAATATTGGGCATATGTGGGGAGTATTGTGTAATCCAGGACGGCGAAGGCGTCTGAGGGGACGAGATGGACGAGAAGAGGAACACCCGCCAGTAAGAAAGATTTCATGATCATTTAAACAGCGTTCTATCGTGCCAACAGTTATAAGCAGACGGAGAAATATGATCTAGAAGGTTTGCAGTTGTTCGGTGGCCATTTCGTTGAGGAACAAACAACCCCTGTACCACGCCCTGACTCCGTGAGGGTATCCGAACTCGGGCTTCCATATGCCTTTAGTGTCGCCACTTTTCTTATTAATGCATGGTACTGCTATTCTGCCAAGGGCTTTTCGAATGGTCTAGACGAAGCTGGCGAGTTATCGTGCCCCAAATTGTACCTCCACCATGGATGGTGCTGAAAAGTGCTGTCGCGAACCAATCTCGTGAGTGTAAGAGCTCAGTCCTTGCACAAAAAGTCCTCCAAAAACAAGTTTTGGCGCTGTTACCGATTATTCATTAATCGATTACCACCTTTTGGTGCATTCATTCCACTAAATGCAACAAGAGAAGAAAAGGGAAATGCCTTTGCAGTATGCAGGAAGAACATTACCCATGAACTCCCTGCTTTCGCCTGATCCACTAGCTAATGCATCGTCCAGCCCTAACATCGTCTTGGTTCTACCACGGACCAGGTACTCCACTTTTTGTTGGTGATAACCTAAATCTCTTTCTGTTGAATCGGGAATGGCGTCTTCTCCTCCTTCAATCCCCAGTTGCAAACTCCAGACCCACCACACGATCCCGCCAAATTACCATCCGCTCCCAGTCCGAAATGCGCCTGGCCTTCATACTTCTTTTCAAACAACTCTCCCCGGTAAAGCTGCTGGGCTACCCTCGTGAACTTCAAGTCGAAGTTGTTAGTCGGAGAGCCACCCGACACCTCAACGACATCCATGAACCAGTATCCATCAGTCGCGCCCGTGTTATCGCAGGGCCAACGGTGTCCATAAGCCGAATCAGGGGAAATCCATTTGGCCTGGCAGTTGAGAGCTTTGCCGCCGACCGGCAGCTTCACTGTGCTATTGTCGCTGCCACTAGTACCGAGGGTGAGCTCGTTTGGATCGTTCACGGTTGCCGTGACCGTTAGCCAAGGGTAATTACCCGGCCGGCCTGATGGAGAGTGTGTCGACAGGGACTCGAGCTGCCAGTTTTGTAGGTCGGCTCGCTTTTCGGCTCGCTTTTCTACTGGGGTTGGCGGCCGTGAGGGACGCTGCGGCCAATATAGAGAGCAGAGTGTTGCTTGTGAAATACATTATGGAAGTTGCTTTTGGATTCAATTAAGAATGATTATATTGCGACGAAAATTTCAGAAGCGACTGTGGTTGTTCGAAAGCGACAGGGCTTGTTGATGTGCTTGGAGGTACGGCGTGGTTGGTTGGCGGAGTTCGTAAAAGATGCCATATCGTTCCTTTATACTTTCCGAAAAGAAAGTAGTAAGCATATGCCCATTTCCTAGAAGAGTAAAAAATTCTGGGGCGGCTATATAATCCCGGGCCGTGCAACCTAATAGGGGGGAAATCCTATTGTTAATGGCCGTCTATTTTTAGAAACGTCAGCACCATCTCCTCTATTTCTCGCGATGCCACCTCACCACGCATTATTTCCATCCACCAGGCCTTCCTCCTTCCGTTTTCTTCCTCATTATAAGACCGTCAGGCGATAAAAGCACTATCGGAAAGGTTCGCTTCGAAGTGCATGACACACGAAGGAACAATCAGATTGATGAGGCTACCAGGAGGAGTGTAGATCATAACCGAATTTGACAAAATGCGGTGTCGCAAAAATGACTGCTGGAGTGAATACGAAGGTAACCAATATTTGGTCACAAATTCTACATCAACGGCCAAGTGACTCCTTTGAATTTCTGAAAGAGAAGTAACTGGACGTCAGAAGACTAAGGAGAATTTTGCTGTAGCCGTGGACTTGGAAGCATTTGCAGACAATGCCTACCTTCTTTGGGGTTGGTCAGGACTTCATCGAAGTAAAGACGTTCGTCAACTTACTGTGCCCGAACTTCGAGTGACCGTCTCAGCGTCGATATTTAGCATTGAGGAGTGCGATCCGGAGAAACTATCAATCCTTCGTGCACACCGAAAGCATGTGGAAAATGAGTTCATCTTCTGTGACCTCTCCCATACGTTTGGTTCCTCGCTCACAGGCATTCCTCGCCGGTGGCGCAAGTATCGCCGCCGCAGTTAGTATTCCTTACTCGGCTTGAGGCAAGTAGTTCTTCAAGTAGTCGAGCGCATTCATCACTTTGTATCACTTTAGGAACTGCAGCATCCAAATTGACGTTGCAGGAGACCAGCGTTGATTGAAGTCCAAAGAGATCAATCAGGACTACGCACAAGGCTGATTTCTGGCTCTGTGATTGGCCAACCAATATAAGAGCCAGAAGCTTGAAGGCGTCGGGGAACCAAGAGAAGCTTATTTTAAATGCTTCTTTGCGGCGGGGTTGTACAAGGCTGACAGGTCGGTCTCCTGACAGCAAACTAGGCGAATTATTTCGCTCGGTGTTTGATCGATCTACATCCTAAGGCATTTCTCCAAAGCGCAAAAATATGTATCATTACATTTTCTCGGATCCGAAATCACTTTCAATCCATGGTATCTTTTCGAAAAGACTAATTCTACAATCAGGACGAAACAATTGACCATAACAACCGAAAGCCGCGAAATGTACAGCTTTGGGAACCACAGGAAGGCCAGAAGTCACTTCCGGCGAAGTAAGCTTTTCCACGTCTTCTCAATGCGATGCTTACAATTTTGAATTTCAAAGGAAGCTCTTTGTTGGAGATAGAGTCTATATCAAAGGCAAGGACCCAGCAGGGCCCATATTGGATTGCTAGTGCACCGAGCAAAACGACATATACGCCCGGCCTTGACAGGGGAAATAGCATTGAAGACGGAAAGGTATTTGATGAAAAGGAATTAATGAAGGCTACAGTGCGATGAGATTGAAGAGACAACCTAGTACCTTCTTCAACTCCATCCTATGATGGATGCATAGAACTCAGGAGAAGAGAGGCCTAGAGTCTAAACAGATTCTCAAACCTCGAGGTTAGGGACCCAATGTCATGATGAAT
This sequence comes from Zopfia rhizophila CBS 207.26, assembly GCA_010093925.1. Taxonomy (NCBI): domain Eukaryota; kingdom Fungi; phylum Ascomycota; class Dothideomycetes; family Zopfiaceae; genus Zopfia; species Zopfia rhizophila. The sequence continues at coordinate 49,985 of ML994618.1, forward strand.
TCTTTTGAAAGTCTCATGTATTGAAGGGAGTCTAGAATCGCTTCCCTTGGCAGAGTCCAGAATCGCAGACACGCTTTCCGTATTTGATTCCATGGTACGGAGTGCTATTCGCGCCTTCCCATCCGCCACTCCACCTTAACACATCCCTTCCATACCCATTTCCTTGTTCACAATCTGTCCTCTTCCTCTCCAGTGTTCTACATGGATGGACTATCCATAGCCGTAATCCACATCTATCCACGTCCATCCATCCATAGTAATCCATGGATAAAATCGGGTTCGATTACCTAACCTTCCGTCTATAACTTCTTTATTTTGGCCTTTTTGGTACATCTATGACGCGTGAAATCGTCAACTATAGCCAAGCTTTGATGCTCGAACAACCTCACAAAAATGTCCTCAACTATCAACTACAGGCCACCTACCTACCTTATACTTGCTTTTCCATCAGATCTCATCAATTTTCAACCATGTCGTCTCAATTTACTCGTGATCGCCAGCAAAGGTCGGCGAAGTTGAGAAAAAGGCCCCAAAATCGACAAATGAAGTGCCCAATCTCTGTAGCTATCCCGAATTTATTTGTTTTTCTTTTTGTTTTTGTGGGGGGGCCGGGGGACCTCATCTAATGACGATGGGGCATCGGGGCTATCGGGGTTTGATTCTGCTCGAGTGCCTTGCAAATCGGGAGAGAAACGGTTTTATTACTATAGAAAAGCATAAACAGGAAGTTCAAGAATCTCAGAAGCTTTTAATGTCGACAGAGATGTGGAGATGGCACTTGACAGTACTCTGAGCGACAAGCTAGTAATTTCCAGCCGGCTATTTAAAGTGGAGGACAGCAGCAGCGACGATGAAGATAGCTCAGATATAGCAGATTCGCATAGTATCGTTGAGTTATAGTGTAACTGCCATAGATTTTTTTACGTTGTAGTGCGATTTCAATGGATATTTCAACCAATTTTTTACCTCAGCACGTGACCCCTTCAATTCGCCTCCAAGATCCTTGATATTGTCGTGAAATTAACCTTTTCCCTGCTAGTTGATATCTAGCTTGGGTGAGATTTGCTAATAAAATCAATCAGCAGTAGCGAGTCCATGGATAATCCATGGACCATGTAGAACACTGCTCCTCTCATTCATCTCCTCCGACAAACATATGACTATATATACAAGTCAATCCTCGATTAGTCTATAGGAAAGTCATGGCAGTGTCAGTACACCAGAAAGTAGGCCATGGCCACTGACATATCTGAGCCTTCTGTATGCGGGTTTATGATAAGTACAAGAGATTTTACGGTGCCAAATGGCGTCCTGATATCTATGCGAAGACAGCCAAGCGCTGACTAGAGGGTCTCAAAGGGAACTCTCTATGAGTCTGGGGCCGGTCGGAGTACGTTATCGGAGGTAGATTGAACACCGTACGGGCCCTTAAAGGAGGAAACGTAGGTCGGGTATACGCGATGGGCACCTGGTGGCTCGATGCTGCATTTGAGTACCCAACATGGCTGCGTCATATCACATCCACTCATGTTAAGAGATTTCAAAAGGGTCATGACAACTATCTTGTTTATGGTCATATTTTTAACTCCTATTTCCGCGTGCTGTCATCTGTCTTGGAAGCTAGAATGACTGTTATATGGAGGGTTATTTAAGAAGGGTTTCCGAGGTGTTTCAACCATCATTCCTACTTGACGCTTCCACCACGATGAAGTGCACAGTCGCACCATTCTCACCACTGCATACCACCTTTTCTTGCCAATTAGATCTGTATTGCTACGAACATCAATTCACACGATAATATCAATGTCATCATACTAAAATGTGGTCGATATGACCAAATCGAGGAACTCAGGAAAGGGGAGCCTGTCTTCACCAGGGGTCTTTCTGGAAGTCAAAGATTGAGCTCAACCGGTTGAGAATGGCGAACTATCATTAATAAGAATCTCAAAGGCGAGATTCAGATATTTCCTTTCGAAAATGGCTCCAAACTGTAATCAATTATCATAGCTACCATCATATGGCGGACATAGGCCCGCTCCGTGATATTTATCAAAAGAGAAACTCGAAGCCGTCGTCAACGAAGCTAGAACATTATGGCCCGCTATGCCCTTCCTTAAGTATATATACAGGCTCTCATGACTGCAGCACGCACAGAGGCCTTGAGGGAAACTGAGGAGTTGGAGCGTGGAATGGAAGAAGAGCAAACATCATCAGCATTTAGTTAGTCATCTCCATGAAACATAAAGAACATCATCCAAGTTAAGAAGATAGTATGCATTGGTCTAGGGTCCCCAAGCACAAATCAATGTGATGATGAAGAGCCCGCTCGAGCACCATATCTCCAATGCCTCGCCACCTGTACGATTACCAGAACCTTGCTCGAGCTACAAACGGCAGGACCAGAATCGATATCTATCTTCGCTCAGCATCCATTGTACTGCGCCAACGACAAGGCGAACTTTCTTCCTAGAAGGAACCCTCCGATATCGGTAATCTCTGTCTGGGGACTCCCTCTTCGGGTTTAGTGTAGTCCCTTGCTTATCTATATTAGGCATCGCTCCTCGCCCCATCAACCCGCCGCCTTTAACGTCTATAAAATGCTCACCCTCCTGTCGCCGGGCTTCCTCCCTCATTTCTTTCCCTTAATTTTCTAACCCTACCCCGGCGCCTCTGCTGCTAAGCCGTCCACGCCCTTTCTACGCCTCGCCTGCCTGCTTCCCTATCTCATGTCCGGCTACTAATTAAAAATTCGCTCTCCAACTAGCACAACTAGCTATTGACTATATTCAAATCCGCCTCGAGCTCTGGCTTCACATCACTTAACCGTCTTATGGAAGCCTGGGCTCAGTGCGGTCGCGTACGACGACATTACACCCAAAATATCAACTGCCGCAGCGATAGGCTTCCTTCGCTATCTTAGAAAACGATAATGATAAACGTTGTATTTCACTGCCTAAAAATCAATTTTTTTTTTGTTTTTAACACCTATAACTCTTTTTTCTCTGCTACTCTTAATAGCTATAATTTAGACTTAGCTTTAAGGGAAACGCGTAGTTTTACTTAATCTTTTCTAGAACTTAATAGTTCCTCAATGAAATTTCTCGCGGCTAGGCGAGCATAGTACTTATGTACTACCTTTATAGCAGAGTGTTGCGCTATTGTGCAGCGTTTCTTAACGATTGTTGAACCTTCATATTCATCGATATTAAGCCACCCTCGCGTGTTAGACATTGATTGTTTATTTAATGCGGAAGTCATTACCAAATTATTATACCTGGCGCTTTTCTTGGTTTTGTTTTAAAGCTGCACAAGACCCCCCCAAAGCAAAAATCAGATTTCGAGCAGCCTCTGTAGGCAGCGAAGTGAAAGCAAGTGGCGCGTTCAGTACGCATCATTAACTGTTCCTTATAACCCTAACCACACAATCTCGGATAAGATATAAATTCCACCCTATTACAAAATTGTTTTTCAGAGATAGTTGTGGCTACTTTCTGTACCCAATCGTAAGTTCCGATACTATAGACTATAGAAGCGTCACTGTTGGGCTTATAGTATCACCTGCAGTCATTTGTTCTCAGGTCGAAGGCGTATTCTGGTCGTATAAAAAGATGCAATTACGTCGATGCTATAATTGCCACATGAACAGAGATGTCAGATAAGCGGATCATTGTGACTGCATCACGGTGGAATTTTGGTGAATTTATGTTCGAACCATGCATCCAATCTTACTGCTATGCAGTTGAGATTGGGATTAACAGAGACATTCTAGAAAAGCATTTACATTAGATTTGTGCTACTTGCCCTCGAGCATAGTTCTTGCCTTGCGCTATGTACAAAAATATGACACAATTATTGAGACCACCAATCAACTAACCGTGATAGTGCTAGTCCCGCTAGGCAGCTTGGTTCCGTTGGCAAACGCCTCAGTAACCATGAACATATTCTGCTCGAAATTACCAAGACGATACCCCATTCTGCTCCAAGCATCAAAATGGTTGGCAGTGTTGATTGTACCGCTGACAGCGCCAACTTGCTTCTCAGCCTCGTTTCGCACAGAGAAGTATTGGGTGAAGGTCCTAGTGCCTTCAATTGACGGCTTGTTTACACGTTGGGCAGTGTAGAAGGCGTAGTTTCCGCCGTCCGAGGTAAAATTGCCTCGCAGGGTCCAGGGCTCACCTGGGGCAAGCACGTCCCACGACTCGACGATGTAGTATTCAATGAGCGGGTTGCGGGTCCATCCATACAGGGAGAGATAGCCAGGACCCTTGGGGTTGTACTGTCCTTGGTATCTTACTGTCCTATATTGCATCGTCATTAGTATCCCCCAGCAGGTGTCTTCAAATGCGCAACTCACTTCCGGCCTGCTCCCCAACCGGTGCCAGCTACCATGCCGCCGCCGGCCTGCCCATTCCATGTACAAGAGTACTTCCCACCTCCTTGCTGCTGACAGCTGAACTGCCCCTGCCCCTCAGTCCACCACTGCCATGGATAACCTTGGCGTGTGTCGAGACTTTTGTGCACCGAATTGTAGTCGAGCTGTCCCAGACCGCTGGGTGCGGTGATAGCACTGGGAATAAGGGCCAGAGCTGTAGCGACGATAGCTGTGAACGACACCATGATTTCTGTTGAGGCGCGTTGTAGATCTGCTTGTTTTGGTATCGAACATGAAAGTTATCGGATCCCGCTTTATTCTGTAGGTAATGGTGTCAAAGCCAAGAAGAGTTGAAGACTCTTATTGCGACTCAACTTGACAACCGGCCTTGGTCTGCGCAGTAATCCAATGCATCGGGTCTTTAGCCATTATCATGGAGGTTATATTTGGCAGTATGAAGTTCTCATAAATATTGTCTTCGAAGGAATGATTGCATTCGATTAATTGAATTACCTGAAGCTGTAGAGACTGTGTTCATATGTGCATGTTCCCAATTACGTAACCCCTTGATGATTCGTTCTGGTGCATCCACATCCAGGCATCCACGTGTTTCTGACGTGGCGAGATTGCCGTGCCAACACATTAGTCTATGAGGACTTCATGAATGCAGGACAACCCGAAAGCAGGCCAAGTTTCGATCGGAGGGTTAAGGTTGTAAACTCAAGACGACCAAGACTGGGGTACATTAGCAATCGTACGTCACATTGTTCTTCCCACAATTTATATGGCATTTTGCTGCCTGCTCATTGGTCAAGGTTGCACGGAAATGGCTAAACACCCAGTGATACTGCCGATTGGTGGCTGAGTACGGCGGTTTCGAATCAATGGTGGACTTCCGGTGGGAAAAGAACCACACAGTTCTTAACCATGCCGCCTCGGTGGCTTTCAGTTCGCGTCATTTGTGTTGACCTGCGATTGATCATCTAGAGATGCGTGTGTACGGTCTTCATGGGTGTACGTGTTCTGCCGATACGCGATGCCAGTGCACCCATATGGGTGCGAACAAAGTTCTTCGCTAGGGGTCCATTTTAAGACGATGCTGTCGCATCTTGAAAATGTGACTGGGTTTAGCCTGGATTACTTCATCGTATCTGAAGCTTGGTGTAGCTGCGAACGGACACAGTCGACCGAACACAGCACGACATAAAGCTAGCTTCATCAACAAAGCGATTCTCTCCCAAGCCTGTCATTCCTTTTTTTATCTGCCGAGGAGGATGTTTATCGTGGCGCGTGAGCTACGTCTAATTTTCGGTTGATAAGGCTTGTCACAGAAGTTCTGGCGGGCATGTAATAGCGGGCCAATCATGGGCGCTCCACGTAGTAAAGGTCTCCAACGCCAAGGCTTAGCTTAGCTTTCAATTTGCGCATGGCTTCATCCAAGTCTCATGTGAGGATCTTTGGATTATGCTGCATATACACAGTGTAATAAGAGGCCTATATATTGCTGATAATTTTGCAGATGCACACAAAGAATACCTGATGTACTGCTCTTCCAACTTCGGAACCATAATTTAATATTCATATCAAAAATAAATGTTGCGCTATGCATCATCAACTCTCAACGTAGAGAATACGCGAGGCGGAAGAACTAAAGTCGCTTAGATTAGAGTTTTAGATTAAGGTATGTAAGCCGGCAAGCTGATGGATAAAGAAGAGGATCGATTGTCCCAGCTAAGACTTCAGAGCTGCCAGTTATATAAGAGATTGTAGGCGACGGCAATCGCCGAGTCAGCTGAGCGACTAGCCTATTTAGCCATGCATGTATGCACGGCTTACAAGGTATGTACGTCTGACGTTAAATGTCGAGTGCTGACCTCTGTGCTGAACAATCAGACTGTTCTTTACAATGCGATCACTACAGTCAAGACCGTAAACATTAGTAAGTTGTATATAGCGGTGGCATTTTGTGAACGAGCGAAGGTGAAGTGTCTTCTTCCTCAATTAGTCCCACCAGGAGACTGAATTAATGAAAAAGGAAAGCATTATGCCACCCGAGGTAGTGCAATACGAGCGCAATTAATGCTTCGCACCTCTCGAAAGTGCAATGAGGGCACTTGAATTGTGAAAAGGTTCCAAAAATTGTCTAGCGTCTTGCTGTCAGCAGAACGTACCCGGACGCTGACGATGCGATGGCCTCAGCCTTGCAAGCCAGGCGTGAAACCGTTTTTAAAAAATTATGCTGCCGCCAGAGGTTGCTTTCTGAATCCCCAGGAGCGGACTTGGCCCTCGGCTTCGTTCATGCAGGATGATGATGGGCAAGCACATCGCACACCAGATGAAGAAGAACCCAACGAGGCGACGCAGTCGGAATATCCTCATCCTGCGCAGGTGTAGCGGGTACCACCACAACCAGTCGATAAGTTTATCTTGACAACAGGCCAGCGTAGACAGCACTATCAGGAGCCAGACGTAGAAAAGAATGTCGCGTAACATATTAAAATGAATGTGGTAAAGATACCAACGTGTAGTTCCTGTGCAACCAAAGTGAAGAAGAAAGAAGAGAGAAACGAGAGGGTCGGACGGGTTTTATTATTGCTTCATCTACCTAACGTCATCACCTTCGTTGAGAAGGAACTCGTGGAGAAGGAGCCCGGCAGCGGAGCAGAGAAAGGAAGGCACCATGGACCAACAGCGACCACACAGATGCCTGGCATCAGAGAAAGTTGCGACTCTACCACTCTATTAGCGCTTTCTACCTCGCAATAATGTGCATTGCTCTTACGATAAGTATAGCCACCCAGAACGTGACAAGGAACTGCAAACACCACCTTCCACACTGAAGCAACCCATGACTCCTTAGCTGGGAATTATACCTGCCCCAGACCAAGTCGCCTAGAGGTATCGAGATGAAGGCATGGATGGAGCTAGAAGGAAGAGGAAAGCCTGCCTAAAGAGTTGGTCTGGTTCTGCGCCTGCTGTGAAAAAGCGCAAGGAGGGTGGGATATGGAGGATCTCGGCTTCGAAGTGTGACACCATCACGGCGATGTAAAGCATTGCTGCTTCACGCTGTGACAGGAACGTTTGGACGAGAGACATTTCAGGTGGTGAATGAGGTGATTTGACGAGGTCTGGAGGTTAGAAGAGGTGAACTGGCGGTGGGTGCGGAGATAATTTTGTACTGCATAAGTAAAAAAAAAGTATTTAGTGTGGTTCAGGAACTATGGTTCTAATAGTGGCGCCGGTTGAAGCTTGTCTCAACCGTTTAGGAATCATTAAAGCGTCCGCCGGAAGCATACAAGGCTTTTATCTAATGTATAACAATACCGAGATAGAGACGGATGGTCAGCTTGTAACATAAAAACAGGTACATAGACTGAAAATTCAGATGTGTACACCTATTAAGCGCTCCGCAGAAAGCTCATTAAGAGCGTGCTGATGACTGGGAAAGGTTAAGCAAAAACGTACAGGCAGCAGCACACATACGTCCCAACAATTTATAATACCCACAACTAATATCAGAGTTATAATACGTCACTGTTATAGTGGTGGCTCAAACGATAATCCCCTTTACCTTCTTCAATGTTGAGCTAAGATGGTTGATAGCACGAGCTATCTAAGATGACCACGAGTCATGCCCTGCAGCAAAAGGAATGGACAAATCGTATTGTCAAAACGAGGGAATCGGCTCAACGAGTCGTAGATATTCCTTGAGATAAGCGGGATCGATCTGATTTGCTCTTGCCGCTGGTTGCGAAAACAAGGGTATTGCGGAGGAAACGTCGATAATATATCGACAGGATGGACGTGGGTCCATTTTTGGGCTCGTTCAGTTGTTCTGAATTTAGAAAGCATGAAACGAGACAAGACGGGTGCGGGGACTAGGCAAGAAAAGCTGACGGGTACGGCGGACGGGGTTGCAGGCATTGGACTTGGCATTTTAGATGCAAGTGGCTCCAAAAGCGGCGACAGAAACCCTCCAAAAAAAGAGTCAAAAGTCCCCGGGCATAGAGTTACTGTGGTAATGTCAGACCATGATGCTTTTCTCGAAATCGACAAGAACATCTTCGTCGTATCCGTTTACCTGGATGCCCCAGTCACACAGATTATTACGGATATCACTCAGGCCGACGGTGGGCCAGCTGGATATTTGGGTGGCAAAGTCGTTGACGACGGAATGCAATAAGCTCCCTAATCCTATAATCCCGTGGATATTTTCTCAAAGTATGCTGCTAACCTGTCTAGTCCTAATGCACGGAGTTATGCTGGGAAGTGTATCCAGCTCGATTTCGAGGATCAAGATGAAATGTTGGGTCCAGGCTGGACGGACAGATAGTCGCTGACAACTCGTGGGATATGATGAGCTTCGGCAATATAATTCTTTACCTCGGGAAGAAATAAATGGAGCGTGGGGTGACTAGCCATTACGATCAGATAATTTTTGGCCTCGTCTCTACTGGATTTCAATCCTGAATTCTTTTATGGCAGGAGCAGGTTCTCCCGTATTCGGTCAATGTTTGGCCTTAGATTGTTTCTCTTTTCCTTTCATTATGTTTGCTTTGAATGGACCAAAATGTCCAGTACACACATTTGAGAATGGCTTCCACGCATTTTCTTTTTATATTTGTCTTTTTCTTTTTTTTTTTTTTCCCGCGTGCTACCTGGCTTTCTGTTTGGGTTCCACATGTGGGCTTGACTCTTAACTACGAACACATCCATGAATAACTCTCCCTAGAAGGTGATTTAGAACCTTTTAAATATGCAAATCTGTATATTATTTTGACTGAATGACTTATTGGGTCCTCACTCTTCACTTCTCAGATCCCTTCGTCTCATCACTCTCGCACACTCAGTCAACCCCTTCAGCACCTCATTTTCGACTTAATAGAACAAAAACCACTCGCCCTGAGGCTCTGTTAGAAACACCACGGAATGCAAATTTGTCATTGAACCAATGCTTCTTTGGACTATCTACAAGTGAATGACTATACACAGTTATGATGCTTAGGTAGAGGGCGCTGCCTGCACCGCTTGACATACAAAAAGAGAAGCATCAACATTAATTAGCTTCCTCATCAGTCTATACTCACATCTTCCTCATGATGTTGGGCTATTACGCCCGAAGCAGGGTATATCCAACACAAACATTTACTCAATAAACAGCAGCATCGCGCAAAATATGTAACCAAATGCACTGGATTGAAAGTCATGGCCAAACTGATAATCTATTGATGAACTATCTAGGGCTTATACACATAGAAGAGCTTACGAATGTGGGTACGCAAGCTGCTGACGCCATTAGGGTCAGATGTGGGAGATGACGAGAGCGCTACTCGGTGACAAAATAGCCTCATTCGCCTTCTCACTCAACATGAAAATCGCAATTAGGGGGAACGAACCCGGCACATGAGAGAATGCCGATACCTCCACAACATCTCGGACAGGGAGGCCGGAGTCAAGCAAAACATTAGGGTCGTAATCACCGCCAATCGCACATGCACGTGATGAGTGGTGCTAATATGCGTAGGTCTTGATGAATTCCTTTGCCAGTTCCGTGGTGTTAATCCCTGAGCCAAGATAGAGCTCTCCAATGTGTGTGTGGAGCGGGGATCGCAGCGTAAGCCTTGTGTACAATCTCGAGGCCTTGTACTAGCGCTTGCAAATCTGTGTCGTCTTTCTCGTGGAAGAATTCGAAGTTGACAGTGGCATGTTGCGAGGATCTTTGGTCTTCAGGGTGACTGCGCTGAACCGGGTTCCGTGACTTCGCTTTCAGTATCGTCGGGGTGTATGTGTAGAAGATGTCAGGGTACGGTCCCCGGGGTAAAACAAATCCTGTGGTGTGGCCAGCAAGGCTGTAGGCGTAGATGTCGGACGTAGAATTCTTTGCGACGCCGGAGGTCCACTTGAAGATCTCGGGAAGCAGATGGTACGATACGGACCTGTTCCATTTGCTTTCCACCCATCTAAATACGGTCATCGTTGCTGAAGGAGCGGCAGTTGACAAAAATGGTGAATTCGGTGGGAAACTCTGCAACGACGGCGTACTCGTAGTGATCCTCAAGTCGCTTGCCAACGCCCTGGCAGGTCGACGACGACCGGAATGTTGTCCTTCTTCAATTACTCTGCGGGGCCAATACTGCTGAACTGGAAAAGCTAAGGACTGTTGAAGGCGCTAACTGCGAGAATGACTTTGCGAGTTGCAGAGACAGTCCAAAGGGTCCCAGGGTCTCCTTCGAGTTTGGCACGAGGATCGGCCCAGCACAAGCCTTCCCCCTTCGAGGTATTCGACACCAGTCATCTTCAAGTCATTGTCAAAGATAACCCTGGTAACAAGGTTGGCGAAGCGAACAGTCAATGGATACCCTATGTGCACGGATCGGTTCACCCGAGTTCCGATGTTGCTCCGCCTACCCCGTCCGTCGACCTTGAACGGCATCTGATACACATCTGCTTCGCTGTCTCGGTCGGTGCTAAGGTGGTTGATGTATCTGCGGGCTACGGTATCAAAATCTGTGCTTTTGGCTCGTTCAGTGGGCCCGAGTGCTGCAGCCGAGCCCCGCGACAGTGCATAGTACTGGGCTATGTTCTCAAAAGGTGCTCCTCCGCAACACTTACGCCCAGATATCTGTCAAAGCCATGGTCAGGAGTTTCACGTGGTACGTATAGATCTCGTTCGAGCTTCTTGATGAGTGATCGCATGTGCCAATGGCTCCAACTTGGATCGCCCGTTAGTTCCGCAATCTCGTCCCAATACTGGTCGGGTGGCAACAAGGTGATTCCGTCGTTGTCTCTCTCTCTCTCTCTCTCTCTCTCTCTCTGTGTGTGTGTGTGTGTGTGTGTTTGTGTGTCTGGCCCTTTTATCAACATATGATATGCTTCGTCCTGATCTTCTCTTCCCAAGCTGACCGAAAGTACAGGACGCAATCGGAAAACTTGTTTAGCTACCCTGGTGGCAACCTTGCTGCTGTCTGTTCCTCGGTTAAATCGTTGATGTCATGTCTGTCATTTCTGTTTCTATACTCTAGCATTGGGGCAGTTAGAGCGCCATAACTTGGAGGAAATTGCATCTGACCCGCCTAAGGACCACTGACCAAAGACCCTGCTTCACAGAAAGTATTTCTCGCCTCATCCAACTTGCCCTCGTACAATTGAGTGAAAACGTGGCTGCGCCGATTTTGAAGGGATTACTTCCCAATGCACAGGCACTGGCTTCTATTGTGCTGACCATTTAACCTTACCACTAACACGTCCCTAAAATGCCTGAAGGTCTGTTCTAAATGACCGAAGAACCAACACCGCAACGAACGGCCGAGATATCGGCCGATGAGAAGCGCGTTGCAGACAGTGTCAGCAATGACTCTACGTCGAAGGATGTAGAGGATGGCCTAAAGCAAGAGGCTGTTGAGCAGGTTGAAGCTATTACCAAAGTTTGGTCGAAGACGTTTCTATGGGTGAAGTTTGCATTGTCAGTTTCCATTTACCTTACAATGTACGCTGAGGTTCGCTATTTGTGCTCTCAACGCTTCGTTGTCTGCCTGGAATAGAATCGAAGGAAAGAGATGAAAGACCTTCGGAACATCGTGATGAAGTTACAGCAATGCTAACTACAAAATCATAGGCTGTATCTCGTCTCATTCGCGGACATGCTCATGCAATCAACGCAAACCAACTTGAACCCATATGTCACTTCAGCTTTCTCCAAGCACGCACTGTTGTCGACAACCAGCATCATGTCCGCCATCATCGGAGGTGTATCAAAGCTTAGCATCGCCAAGATCATCGATATCTGGGTCCGTGTTGAGGGTTTCGTTGTGAGACTGGCTTGACTGACTTAGGTAAATTTCTCTCCTCATACATCAACTTAAGAAAACTAATTAGCAATCCTAAGCTTGACCCTCAAGGCAACTTGCCAGAACGTCGAGTCCTACACAGACGCACAAATCTTCTACTGAGTCGGTCATGTTGAGTTGAGACACATCATTTCCATCTTTCTTGCCGACATGACATCTCTCAAGAATCGACCCATAATATACGGTATGCAGCACTATCTCTCGCAACTATCTTTGCTAGACCCGCTGTTGTAGAGACATTCTACTAGCACAGAAATTTCAGATGGGCATTTTGTGCATTTTGTGTCATCATGCCTGCTATTTTCGCTCCGATGCTTTACATGCTCATTCTTAACCATAAGAAGGCCAAGAAGCTGGGAGCACCCCCTGAGATGTAACCGAGGGCAGGGAATCAATGTAGCAACCCATAATTAATTAAATGAGTGGAAGACTCGATCTATATACACAATCGAGGTGGATTGTACGTAAGAGCGTACGTAGGAGTGTACGCAATCTGCTGACGCCATAAGGGTCAGAGGTGAGAGATGGCGAGAGCACTACTTGATGACAAAGAGCGCTACTCGGTGACATGAGAGGTTCTCCGGACGAACTTGGCCAGAGTCAATCAAGCATTATATTCGAGAGTTTGACGGTCAGTTTCCCCACCATTCCATTTACAGCTGTTGTTCATGCGCTAACGCTGAGTGTGAATACCAGTCGTCGGTATCCTTTTAACCACAGCTGGTTTTGCCTTAGTCCTCTTCCCCTCACACTCGCTTCATCTTCGGAGCAAAAATGGCGAAGCGGCATCATCGCTATGATCTTGATCGGTGTCTTCTGCCTCGTCGCTTCCTACATCTGGGAGAAGTTCTACGTACCAGTTTCATACATTCCATTCGAGTACCTGAAAGACAGGGCCTCCTAGGTTCATGCATTAGTTTTTATTCACTCCCTTCCTCTCAATCTAGTAAGTTTCCCCGTCTGTACTCTTGTCACCGAGCTAACGGATATTGTCAATGCTTGGGCGTCTATTTCACATCGTACCTCCAAGTCGTAAACCGCGGCAGCATCAGCAACGCAAGATATATCCTCAACACCTACATGGTTGCCTCATCCCTTTTCTCCCCTATCGCGGGCGTGTTAGTTTCCCCCTCCTATACCTCGATACCCAATACATTTTACTTACCAGCTTTCTAGAACAGTATCATTCGAATGACCAGCTGTTTCAAATAGCTGGCAGTTGTAGCGCTCCCCTTCATCATCCTCGGCACCGCCCTCCTCATCCGCTTCCGTCACCCCTAAACAAACGTCGGGTACCCCGTAATGTGCCAGATCTTCAACGGCATCGCCGGCGGCGTTCTCTCAACCTGCCAGCAAATGGCCGTCATGGCCTCCGTATCTCAACAAGAAGTTGCCGTTGTCATGCTCGCTTCCACCGGCGTTTCAGTAGGCGTCTTCCACTCTGGGGCTATCTGGACCAATTTATTGCCAGATGCGCTAGAGAGGCATTTTCCTGAGGGACAGGGGAACCTAAGGATGAAGATTTATGTGAGTTTGGTTACGCAGCTTAGGTATCCGTGGGGCAGTCCTGTTAGAGATGCGATTGTGGCTGCGTATGGAGAGGTGCAGAGGAAGCTTGTTATTGCGGGGGTGAGTTCTATTCTGTTGTGGCGGCTTTGATCATTATTGGAGGAATATTAATCTATGAAGCTGGAGCATACACCTGGCAAGGTCTTCTAAGGTGAGTATCGTTCTAACGTGGTGCATGGGTGGATTGCATATGCCCATGACCTATTGAGAGAGTGCTGCAAGCTCATGGGTGGTTGGCAATAGGATACATATCAGTAGGACGTTATAATGTTGGTACATGAATAAGGTGTGATATACTACTTACGAGAGAACATCAAAAGCCCGAACACCTCATTCTTACCCTTCTGCCGCTTCTTTTCGTACAGGGAAACTCCCTTTCGCAATTCCATAAGTGGTCTCAGACGGACAAATCACATCAGCAATTCTCTTTCACACAAAACTCCGCGTATGAGGAACAAGTGAACGGTTGCGATGTTAATCGCTTTGAAGTCTAGTCCTGATGCTCAATTACAAAGCCTAACACCCAACCCTCTCCGGCCTTCGCCAAAGAACCATACCCTCATCATGAAAGTTCTCAGACCCATGCTGCGCTTTTCAAATCCCGACCCGAAATCAGAGCTTCACATCTTGAAAGTTTGCCTCGTCATCATCCTCGTCCTCAACCGTTACCGGCTTCCCTCTTACAGGCAAGCCAGCTTCGGCCGCCTTCTCATTCGCACTACTCGCCTTTCCCTCCTCTTCTTCTTCTTCGCTCTCGTCTTCCTCTTCATCTGCAGCGCTAGGTTTCAAGTCCTCAGTTCGGACCTTCTGCTCGTCTGTTTGCGTCTTTGGTTCAGGCGTTTCCGCCTCACTTTCGCTCTCGTCCTTTGGGGGCAGAGGAGGCGGTGCGCTCTCTTCTTCCTGGCCTCTCTCCTGTGTAGGTCTCTCTGGCGTAGGTGGCGTGACCTCTGTCCTGGGACTCGTGACAGTCGGACTCCTGACCTGTTGCTGCGTCGCTTGCTGTTGCACTGTACTTGGTCCAACCTGTCTCATCCTGGGATCCGCATTGAGATAGTACCCCCTAACCCCTACGATCCTACCTTCCCTCTCACACCCCTTAACCCAATCCGGCACGACAACAGGAATGTTGTTCTCAACCGCTTTCTCCCACGCTGGCCCCCGTCCCTCGGTGCACACAAAATGCGTAGTATCAATCCTGACCGTATCCACGATCTTCGCACCAATCCTATCCACAGTGGTCTGCAGCGATTCGCGAAGCGCGGCCGGCATGTGACCAGGTGTTATCGTGATACCCGACAAATCCGTCATCTTATGTGTCTGCACTTTCAACTTCTCACTCGTATAGGTCCCCGCACTAGTCTTTAGCACAAGGTGAAACACATATTCTGTGTCGACAGCCAGACCACTCAACTTGGTGCTGTGCACCTCGGTGGGCTTAGGTATTGTGCCCGCCTTACTGCCATTCCTATACAACGTCAAGCCTCGCAGCTCAGCGGTCGCAATGTCAATGGGGTCCCATTCAAGCACGACTGAGGTCTGGGTAGCGTTGCGGCAGCGGAGTACAGGAGACGAGGGTGTGCGCTGGCCGAAGGTGCGGAAGATGGTGGATTGCAGGCTGTGGAAGGCGGCGGTTGCGTCTGATTCAGATTTGTGGTTGCGGGCGACGGTTATATCGACGATGCTGCCGGAGGAGATGTCTGGCGGGAGGAGGATGGAGGGGAACTCGATCTGCGGTAAGGTGAGTGCTCCGTGAACTGCAGAGGTCTACGGGATGGAATTGGGAGTTATGGGGTCCATACGAGGCGCTTGTCTTCAGTCAGTAGCACGGCTACGCCAGCATCGACCTTGCCGACAGTCAGGGAAACGAGCATTGTGAGTGTGGTGGTGTTGGGTGGTTCGCGTTTGAGATGCGTTTGTTTTCTGGAAGCTGAAGCTGGAGGTCAGCACAGAGCCGAGATTTTGCCGACTGGTCGAGGAAGCACTTCCCTTTCGGTCCCTTCCATAACTCGAGTGTCGCACCATTTCACGTTTGGTGGGACACTGCAAACTATATTACCTCCAACACCCCTACTTTACCTCTACGCATCCTGTGATTATGCAGGAAGCTTAACAGAGCCGAATCTAGATACCCTAACAGGAGGATTTTAAATTTAGCTAGAAATGGCGGGTAGGGTAAGTTAAAGTCGTCTCTCTGTTCCGCCGGGGCTGGAATCGGGCGGTATGTTGACTACATACGAACTTATCGGTGAGTTTTATAAACTCAATGTAAAAACATGTAGCATGCTTCGCAGTATTAATCTGCACACGTTATCTATCTCCTCTATCGGAGAACTAATATTTCCAGATGGTGTCCAACCCCATGCCGTTACGCCTTCAACTCGAATCTGAACTTAGACAAGCCTGAATTTCTTAATGTCTCTCTCGCCCCGGTGTAATAAACGCCTCACTTCTCCATTCATAAACCCATCCACATATGCTTCTCCGACTACTTGGAAAGCCTCCCTTACCCCGACCCTCCTCAAAACAAGTGGAATACTACATCCGAACAAGATCGCTACGACATCCCCTTGCCTTGCCCTACAGGGTGCCATGCCAATGTATACATTATTAGTGAGCATGAGTCTTCTTGATCTTTTCTGGACGGTGTCATAGAAGCGTTCAATTAAACAGTCCGTCTCCTCGGTATTATCAGAACCAGCAAATTGTTGTGATGGATTGCCTCGGAAGGTTGGAGGTGGTAATGCGGCAAATAGCCTTTGATCCTGCGTATTTACAACGGTTTTGACGATCGCCTCAAGAGTCCATCCACCGAGAAGAAGTGACTTGTTTTGCTCCCACCATGTCTCGAATAGCGGATCGATATCTCTGTCGCTGTTTAGACATGCGTAACAAAGCACAAGGAAGTCCGAGGTATACGCATTCGGTGCTACGTAACTAAGGAATTTATCCTCGCGGTTAAGGTCGAGGGAGCGGGCTATGGCCGATAAAAGCTTGAGGAACATTTTTCCATTTTCCTTGAAGGTCTTTTCCGTCTGTGTGGTCTGAATCATCGAGTGACCGGAGTTCGCACATGCGGTACTCCTACACCTCGTTGCGCATTCATCCAAGCCACCGAGTCCGTCGATATAGTCCAACACTACTCCATCGCACCACATTTCCCCCAGATTTTCATGAAATCTGACACGAGCCCTTGGCGTCGAGGCATATCCAGATGCGTTATACATAGCTTTGTATTTCTTCGAATTCATCGGTCTAAAATTCCCGATATGTCGGTTTGCGCTCTGACTCGCCATTAGTGGCACCGGACTAGGTTGAACATTTGCCCTCCAGTCGGGGGCCCAGGATGGTACTGCCTCTCGGTCACCACTTTGATCCAGATTTCCGGCATAGCGATTGAACAGGTGTGTGAAGCAAATGATGTCCAGGCTGTGGTACTCATTCCAGAAGGATTGCACGAGTCTGGCGTAGATGTGCTCCACGCTCTGGGTATAGTCCGGGTTTCCAACCAGCCTTCGATCCCTCTCGGTGACAAGACCGAGTAGAGAATAGACGCGATCTCGGGCGTCGGACGCCGAATGATCTCCTAGATATGCTAGAGTCGCCACGAGCGGCATCTCGTTACTTTGAGAGTACCGCTGGTGTATCCGGCGTCGGTTCCATGCAGCATCGAACGCGGCCCTAGGAATTAGTTGAACGTTGTGGCAGTCGCATAGGTGAATCGAGTACATGGCTGTCTTGAACTTTGAACGAGTAATGCTGCTGGGCCCACAGTAGAATTTCGCTTCCCTAGGGAGAATTAACTCTTGGAGTGTCCAGACACGGGTCCACCATTTTCTGGAGAGAAGTCGGCCGACGGTAGCCCACTGTTCTCCGAACTTTGAACCATTGCGCATCTGCTCCTGCAGACGTTTGTCGTGCTCAAGTACAGATTTGAGATCACAAAGCTGTTTCAAGAACTCTATTGCCCCCAAACAATCACTGCCCTCTTCCCTCTCTTCTCCAAGCCATATGATTACCCTCCTTGCTCTTCTATAAATGTCTCCCATGATTCTGACTTGAGCGCTGCGTTCTGTAGAGTTGGAGAGGTTGATGCAGATTGAGTCTATCCACCACCAGTCATCATTAGAGAAGTCAGGATGCTTGGATATCATATGTAGGAACGGGGAGATGCTCTTGAGAATTGGCAATTTTCCGCCTGATAGCCTAATATTACCCAATGTTTGTGTTCTGTCTCCCCAGACATAGGAGGTCGAGTAAAATGGAGGGGATTCATTGAGAGGGAATGTTTTGAGTTGACCGGTCAAGAACCCATCTATCTTGAAGAATCTGAGTAGGCGGACAGAGGAGTCGCTAACAGGGTTCGCATAGAATGGGTTGCCTGAGATTGTAGAGTGGGCGTACATGTTGCTACTGCCCAGTCCGGCTTGATCTGTTGGTGGAATCCAGTAGGCAGTTTCTTTAATGAAGATTATATACCTTTAAAGATATGCCAAAAAGCGCTACTTCTCTGTGCTAACGAGGCTGAGCATGAAGGTTGAGAGGCACAGCACGGCGCCTGAACATGCCCAAAGCGATCTAGCTAAATCTGGTTAGGTCTCTCATGATTCGGGTAGTTCACACAGCACAAATTGTAATTCCGTCTTTATATGTGCGATGAAGGACCTAGAACTAGAAGCATCAAGGATGATGGAAGCCAAGCAATGAAACGAAGCCCTCTTAATCATCTACGAAAAATTCGCGATTGATAATATTTAACCGCCATACTCAGCATTCTCCTTGGCCTTAGCCTCAAGCGATGTGCTCTACCCTCATCTAGTGTTCGAATTACCTTTTGTAAGCCGCTGCAGCTATGCATGGGCGGCTTACACCTTTACTATGTGTATGTTGCCTCCAGGCTGTTCCTTTCAGGCGTACAAAGAATTGTTGAAGCCCAGCTCTTTAATTGATCCCTCAGTTGACGAAGTCGGTGTCATCTTCAATAGAATCCCCATCGGCATCGAACGTTTGCGCCTGACGGAGAGATCATATTCCGGGCAGTCAGGATCGAGTGGTTGAAAACCAGACTCGTAAAAGTCGAGCATTTCTTCTGCGTTATTGCTCAATGGTTCTGCATGTCCAATCCATCCATTCGTGAAGAGTGTTTGTCTGCGGCAATATTGATCACTCAATCACTCTCGATATCCTGGAAGGGGTTTGGCTCTTTGGATTGTGTGCTTTCTTCAGAATGTTCAACGTCAGTTGTATGATCCACCTCACGAATGTGTTCCTATGGACACTCATAATGTCTCCTTCATATTTCCAAACACATATGCGAATTTTTTTGTTCCTCGAGCATATCTATAGAGAGACTAGAGTGGTCCTTAGGTAGCTCAATGGTAAAGCCATTGAATGACGCGCCCTTGACGTGATCGAAAGACGGCCCCACATTTCCTGGATCGTACATTTCTTGCATATCTTCTAGTTCAGCAGTTAATTTTGTTGCCATGGAAGTACTAATTCTGAGAAATCTCTTGATCTCTTCAATTCTGTGGCGAAATGGTGCAAAAGCTCCCGCATTTTTAACTTTCTCCGATATATAAACGGGAAGTGCTCGCAATGATACCTAAGTCAATGTAGTCTTCTTAATTCTTGATCGTTGGTCCGTATCGGCACCCTTTTCATGTACCATTTGAATAAACCGAGCCGTCCGAATAAAGCGGCGAGTTGAAGTGGGATGCACCGAAATGTGGCTCTAGTTCGTTAAATTACTCCGGAAAGATACTTAGGAGGACATCCGCCATCACGAGCCCTTTATTTCGTCTTCGTTTGATTGAACATCGGCTTCAACAGTGAAAACGCACAAGCAGTTTCTGCTTCTGATGCCACCCTCCAATGGATGTGCACCACCTTTAGAGTCGATCCACCTAATGGCTTCGATAAAACGAACGGCCCTTCTCTTTACCCACTCTATTGGTAGTTGAGCCTTTCCGGTAAGCCAGGATGTTGGGTTTACTCCCCAGTTGTCGTCCATTCGATCAGAAGTGTAGTACGGGTAAATAGCATCCGCTAGGTCGATGTGTCCGAATGTCAGTGCCAAAAGTAAGGTTGAGAGTACTTTACGCTTGATATGGATGTCCACACCTCGCCTTATAAGTTCGAATGCGTAGAAAGGAGCCTTCTACAATACGGTCGTATTTAATGGCGAGAAATTGTTCATTGAGTAATTTATGTTTGAACATATGTAAAAAGGATCCCGGAATACCTCTTCGACAAACATATGATGCTAGAGAATATAAGTCTAGCTATGGTATCAGTGTCCATTGTTGAAATGGCAGAAGAATGTCGATGGAATACGGCACCCATGGTAATTAATGGTCAAGTGCCACGATCTTGTGTAGGACAGGTTTCCATTCACGAATGGAAGTCTGAAGTATACGGGGTGGGAATTTTAGGATCCGCTCCATTGTCCAATAGGATTTAAACGGTCTGGCGTCGTACATCCAGATATCTTTCACTGTGAAAGCCAGCGTTTGAGTGTAGAAAAGTCTGTGGAGTCCAATGCGAATCAAAGTTGGACAGCCTTGAAAAAAGAATGGAGATCGGATGGACTCGACATGTTAGGTACGTGATTTGGTTGATTCCATTCGAGATCCATTAGAGAACTTAGAATCTGATGTTGATGCAATTGAGTCGTGGCGGAAACAACATACTCATCATCCGGAATGACAATTTTTGTTCTCGACCTGAACATGCAAAATTGTATAAGGGCGTTAAACCCTTCTGAACAGCCCATGCCAATGGTGAACTCTTCTCAGGGTGGTGAAATGGGGACTGCCTGGCTAGATTTGACTCTTTCTCGTCCGCGAGGATATCGACTCGTGCCCCATTATTGTAACACAGTGATACTAGCTCGGACGCAAATTCATCATTGTCCAAGGAAGGTGAATAATGCAGCATTCCTGCATTGTGTTCATTTAGACTCGACGCATCCGCATAATCCTGCAGCAATTGCAAGCATAGGAGGGGTAGTTCTGTGAGCTGCGGGCCCCGTGCAATCGCGAGTGAAAAGGCGAAGAGGCTCGGCATTACGGTATGCTTCAAGTATCTATGATTGTAAGTCCTGCTTGAAGCAAAAGTTATCAAGCCTGTCCTACGAGTCAAGCGCAGGACCGATTTGTACGTTCTAGCGTACCATTGTCTGAGCTTATTCATCGATGGCTTTATGCTAAGGAGTGCTCTAAGGATAAGATAGTATTCTTCGAGAATACAAAGTTTATCTGACACGGCAGTTCGTCTAACCAATGAAGCATAGATGCATGCCATCGCATTTTCTCCTAGCGCTGCAAGCTGTATGCATCGAGATGCTTCATAATCGTTTGATTGGGTCCTAGCCTGAAGATAGAAACTCATCGTAACATGATAGGCCAGCCTAGAAATGTGTAAGAGCAGCTTTTGTTTAATGTCCGTCTGGGTAATAAGGCTGGCGAAAACGTGAACATACAAAAGAACGGTCTAAATAAGTCGTTCGTGTCGCCAACATCTTGTGGTGCTACATTCAAGTAACTCTGTGAAAGACTAGTTCTAGAGTATCCGAGGACTCCCAGCAGTATTACAGCCGGTTGCACTTTCGAATAGACGTGGTTGAGGAATAATTCGTGGAACTCTCTACTTCTTGAGAGAGTATATAACTAATCATTAGCCCTACTGTGGCCTATAGTCGCGGAGGCATTGAAAATACTACGGTAGTAGCCTTTCATTTGAATTTGTTGGATTTGGAAGATATGGCTGCGATCGTCGATGTCGAGTTAAGAGTCAAAATTTCGAAGCGTTAATTCGATAGCTAAGAGATTTCGACCCCCTAAGCCAACTACCTTCCAAAGGAAGTAGAAAGAATTCAAATTGTAAAGGGGTTTATGATAGGAAACTTAGGATGCTTAAAAAGGGGAGTACAGGATAGAATTCAGAGACGAATCCTTGAGGAATACTTACGAATTGGAGGAAAGTTATATATGTGTGTTGGCACGTGACCCGTAGGGAGGGCGAGGCTAGGCCGTAGAGTAGCCGAGGGCTTTCCGGGTGGCTAGCTGCCAGAAGTACCGTGACAGCTGTTGTCTACTACTTAGTAACAAAAACCGATACTTACCTTATGGAGCTCTTGGTAATTGGCGAAGCGGCTAACGAGCCTCAGAACCAGATATGTATAGCTCTCGATTAAGGTGGCTCTCTAATACCTACCTCTAAATACGAATATTCCCCGAGTCATAGTCAGCTCTGTAGTTGATATAGAGCTAGAGGGCCGGGGCCTACTAGGAAGTCTGACCGGACGCAGGGTAAAGATGTAAAGCAACCTCATGAATTGAAAACTATGGATGGCTATCCTACTTAAATATGTGCTTTGTAGATGAGAATAGGGGGGATCGACAGGAGACGATCGACAGGAGACGATCGTCAGGAGAAGATCGTCAGGAGAGGATCATCAGGAGGATCAACAGGAGAACTCAGTATACAAGCAATGGAGTTACCTGAGAGGCCAGCACTCGGTTACAGGAAGTGGCCATTGAGTTTATTAAAACGCTTCAAATAAATAATGTCACATTATATTACATTCCCGGCCACGTAGAGTTTATATGAAACGAGGAAGGGGATAAGCTTACTAAACCGCATCGAGACTAGAGAGCGAGGAGCCACTGTAGAGAGATGGCCATCTATAGTATCTTGTAACATAAGCCCTAAAAGGGCAGGGATAATAGTAGAACCGCTCTTGTTAGGAAGACCAAAGGCGGATACGCTCATTGTAAGGATACGAGCACCAATGTGGATAAAGAGGATTGTATTGTTGACCGAGGATTCGCACTCCCCATAGATGTACAAGATGAACGTAAAGTCGGGAGAGCATCTCCCCAACCAGTTAACGTGATAGCGCGGTCTTACACACATAAACCCCCCTCCCCCCCTTCTCAAACAGCTTCAACGTACCGTGAAAGTTGAAGCTGTAGTAGTCTTTAGTTCTGCTTGTAGAGTGTTGGCACGTTAGACTTTTGTTTGCAGTCGTTTTACTCGGTAGACTATACCGAATTGGGAAGCCGTCGACCAATGTGAGGAGGCGCCCCCATACAGTGCATCTCCATCAGTTCTTTAAGCTTCAGCGCTTGATAGTGCATCTAGTCCCAGTATAGCGTTTGGCCAATTAATCGTCGTTGTGCTGCTGCAGGTTTTTGAGATCTAAATAGACTTGCTTGCCTAATTGAGGAGTCGCCAACTTGCTTGCCTGCTTGATAACCCTGTAGGGTAGCTGCTTGCTTGTTACTTGCTTGATTGCTTGATAAGATTAGTAATACTCACAAATTTGACATAGCTTCGCCATGAGCTAAGGTGAATTGCACTGAGCGCTACTGCTCATGCTCGGAATCTTGCCACATTGATTTTTCAATCATTGAAGCCATCAGTGTTGCTGGAAGTCTATCACGTCGCTATTTTCGAGAGGTGAGATCTGCTCAGCTATAAAATAATTAGTTGACGATCTCATTACGATGTGGGTTACCTACCTATACCCTTCCCCCAAGGCTTACGTCTCCATATCTTGCTACATTGGATAGGTGCGATGAGCTGAGGCTTCATCTCCATCCTCCTAAACTCCAAAAGGTCGCCAAGTTCACTAAACATACGCTCGCAATCGGCGCTAGATGCAGGTATTGTAAGAATATTAAAGGCCATTCTTACTAGCCGGGGGTAGTTCGACTTCTGCGTCATCCAATACGGGATAGGATCCTTAGCAAGTTGGTGCTCCTCACTAAAAGGAGGCTTGGCCTTCCAGCATTGATACTCATCCTTGTTGCTAGGTAGAGGATTCTTGGCTACCGCCTTTTTTTTTTTTTTTTTTTTTTTTAATAATTTCGTCTATCTCGAACTCCACGCCAGCGCGTTTGGGTGGAGAGAAAGTAGTATTAATGCTGTCGTCTTGGTAAGTAGCCTATAGGCCAAGAAACATCCCATCTAGTTTGTAAGGCTACTTAGGCTTATTCTACCAGTAAAGTCTGTAGTATAGATAAAAGAGAACTACTATATAATTAGACTAGCAAATTATCAAGCTTTTTGTAGTATTGTGTAATTTGTCCCAACTAAAATTAATATGAATTTTGAGTTTTTAGAGGCCTAAAGTAAGTTATAATTAACTTTATTTACTCTAATTTTTCAATTTTATATTATTACAAACAAAAATTAAAACAAAAATTACTAATTTAAATAATACTTTAGAATTTTAATTTCTTTTTATTTTAAAGTTTTTTAATTATATTTTTTTATATAATTTAAAGTATTTAATATACTAGTTAATAGTTTACTAATTTTTAAAGTATGTTTTCTATTTTTAACTTAATAAAGTATATTTAAATTTTTTTAATATTTTCTATTTTATATACTTAGCAGCCTATTTATATAATAATAATAATAATAAGTATTAAAATATTTTAATATATAAGTTTTAATAAATACTTTTTTTAATAATTTTAGTATTTTATTATAAAGTTTTAATACTTTTTTATTAATATTAAATATTACAACTTAATTTACTAAATTAAATAAATATAGTACATAGTATAAAAATTATAATATTATAAAGTTTTAAAAGTTAAATAAATATTAATTATTTCTACTAGTTAGTAAAGTAAGTAATATACTTTAGTATATTAATAAAGTACTCTTATTTAATAGTATATTATATATTTATTAGCTTTTTATAATAAAATTATACAAATTTATTAAAAATTTATTAAAATTTAATAATAATTATAATATTAAAGTATTATTAATTACAAAATACTTTATTTACTTAAAATAAATATTAGAATTTTAAAATATTTTATACAAATATTTGTAAATAATAATAAAATAATAAAATACTTTTTAATAGAATATTAATTTTAAAAAGTTTTAATAAATAATAAAGAAAATAGTAATAAATAATAATAAATTAAGTAATTAACTAGTAGTATTTTTAAAAAGCTTTTTAGTTATAAAAATAATAAAAATAATAAGTTTAAAAAAATTAAACTTTTAAGTATATAATTATTTTTAAATAACTATTATAAATAGTAATAATATAAAAATGTGTTTATTACAACTAATTATAAAAAATACAAATATTATTAAAAAAACTAAATTAAAAACAAAAGTACTAAAATTTAGTTAGTAAAAATAGTAAAAATAATAACACTTAATAGAAATTTAAATAAAGGCTATAAAAATTAAAAAATAAAGTAGTTTTATTAACTAAAAATAGTAAAAGTACTAGTAACAAAAAAAATTGTATATAATTTAAAAAAAATAAACTAATTAAAGAAAGTTAGAAAACTAATTTATTAACTTATATTTAATAAAAGTAAATTAGTAAAGTAAAAACTAAGTAATTTATAAAAATTTATTAAAATTATAGTAAAATAAAATAAATTATAAAGTAAATTACTATATAAAATTTTACTATTTAATAATATTTTTTATTTTATAGTTAATTTTTTGTAGTTACTATTATTTATTAAGCTAATAATATATTTACTTTATAATATAACTTATTTTAACTTTACTTATTTTACTAAAGTTTATATTTAATTTTATATTTTTAAACTTTTTTACAAAGTTAGTTAACTAAATATAATTAAACTTTTATATATTAAAAGTTTTTTAATATATTTACAACATTTTATAATATATATATATATACTTTTTATTTTATTAAGTATTATACTAAAATTTATTATTTTTTATAAAATATTAAGTTAACTTTTTATACTTATTAAATTTATAATAATTTTTCATTATAAATATATAATAATTAAAAATAGTACTTATTATGTTATATTTTTTTTAAATTAATTAATGTTTTTTATAAGTGAGTGGGCCATACAAGCGAGTGGGCCACTTTTACCAAGAATTACCTTTTCTTTAATAACTTTACGAAAACTTAATATTATTTAACAAAACTTTAAAATTAGCTTTTTAGATACTAAATACAGCTAGTATTAAATTTGCATTATAATATTCCCACGTAATAATAAGTTATTAACCTTAGAATTTGCTTTTAAAAATTTAGTATTTAGCTATTAATGTTTTAATAACTATTAAATAAGACACTATAGAAATTGAATTTAAGCTATTTTATATATAATTTAGACTTTATTATACTTTTATAGTAATAGAATAAGTAAGTTTTTAAGAACTTTAGGTAAGAGGAAGTTTTAGTCCCTACTTTTTAATTCCTTGAAAACTACTAATACTATAATCTTTAAATTTTAATATATTATAGATTTGACCTTAAATACCTCGTATTTAAATTTTTAAAATTTATTATTAAGTAATATTATAAATATAAATAGCTAAAAAGCATTTTAAAGTAAAGTGTGACGGTGCTGCTCGCTCTGCTCGCTGCAGGCCACATGATATTGCAACTGGCTACGCCAGCTACGACCTAGCGCAGAGCTTAGAGCATGGCTAGCTCACGCTCAGGCTATGCACCGCCCTATTTAGAGGCGAGCCCCCTTTGTACCTCTTCTCTCCCCATCTTAGTGTAGCTGAAATAGAGCTAATTTATCTTGTTAACCTGTATTTATGCTATGACGCGTGAAGACCGAGCCCGTTATTACATTACACTAAGATCTCTCTAACTCGGCTGGACGACGGCGATATAATATCGAGATCAAACCGCGTGATTAATAAGAGCGTTTGATTCGTTAATAACCGCATCTAGAGAATCAATTGCATGACTACGCTGAGTCATTAGTTCGTTAACCATACGATCTCTACCGGAAAGCTCTATAGTAGTAGGTAATTGAAACCCTGAGCGATAGCCTGTATAAGCCCTGTGCGGTAGGCCTTGAGAGTAACTTAGCAGGTAACCGGAAGACCTATAGCAGTAGGCAACGTACCTATTAGATTGAAAGAGAGCTATGAGAGCTCTAGTGAACCCCCCCCTTCCCCCTCCTCCCCCCCCCTCATCATCTTCTCCCTGCTAGAGAAACTGACCCCTGTGAGCACTACTAGCTCATCTTCTCTACGCTAGAGAAACTGACTCCTGTGAGCACTACCAGCTCGTTTTCTCTACGCCAGAGAATCAGCTAATCGCTTCACCCTGCTAGGGGCCAGAAGCTCTATACACATACAAGAACGGATAGGTTAGGACCATGGGAAAGCTCTCTATGCTAGAGATAAGGGTTGATCCTAAGGCAACAGCCACTAGTAACGACTACACGTCTATCCCTAAGTCGCTTAGGTGTGCCGCCACATACTATCCTGATAACATGATTAGAGAAGACTATATCATTAAGAAGCTCCGCATCCAGGCACGACATGACAAGAAACCTTTTGTGGCTACTACTAAGAGCACTACCTAGGGAACCGACACCTATGAGTCTTAGGAGATAGAGGTTACGCTTCCTACCCTGATGACTCTTGATTAAGTGATAATCGCTAGTGAGCTAGAGCGTAGCTATCTTAAAGTACTCACATATTACGACCATGCTGATACGCTAGGAAAAGCGCTTAACACGGCCGAAACTAAGCTTAACGAGGCTAGAGATGAGCTTACTGAGATTTGTTAGCTACTAAATAATACGCTCAAGCGCGTAGCAGATTAAGAGAACGAGATTAAGATACTAAGAGTACAGATAAAAAAACCTACGCACAATATATACTCCTTCCTCTCTGTAAAGGCTAGCCTAGCGTTATTGTTAACACCAGTAAAGAAGACGCGCTTTATAGCTCTGCTATAGACCTCTTAGAACTAGGCTAGCTATATAGCTATAGGACCTGACGATGGTTCTAATACAAGAGATCTTAGTAACTAAACTCCTTAAGCATTACTCTACGTACTAGCTACTCTACTAGCTACGCCTACTATAGGCAGCTATTAAGGTAACAGCTGCTTAGCCTAATTCCCTAATCTACTAATGCTTAAGGACGGTAAGGATATTACCTTTAATTAATAGAGGGATGTCCTAGAGAATAAGGTACGCACTAACTAAAACTAGTTTACTAAAGCTAGTAAATAAGCTACTTAAGAGAATATTGTCTCTTATATGCGTACGTGTACGGAGGGTCCTGCTAACTAGTATCTCTTAATACTTATACGTATAATAAGAGAGAGTAAGTAGCTAGTTAGCTACTAGTATATAGTAAATCACCTAAAGAGGACGTATAGTGATCTATATAAGAGACTTAATACTTACCGTAACTTCTAGAAGCTCTATCTTAGAGACCTTACTAACTTTACTGTATTCTAGAGTAATTTCTTTTGCCTAGCTTAAGAACGCAGCCTGCCTATAGACTAATAGGTAAAAGAATTCTATAAGAAGCTCCTAAACGCTCTGCGTATATAGATAGGCATCTATTAATAATAGTATTATAATTAGTATAATAAGTATATAAACTTAGTTTAAGATTTTACTAGAGAGCTAGCTCTCAGCGCTAGGAAAGCTATTAAGTAAATTAATAAAAAAACTAAAAAAACTTAGCTACTATTAATTTAGCAGTCTTACTTAAAAGCTAAGTACCTAACTTATATAATAGCTACTATTATTCTACTAATACCTATCTTTAAGTTAGCTAGTTACTATAATTGTGGGAAATCTAGTTACTTTATAAAAGACTACTAACTACCTACCTAAGCTATAGCTAAAGTAATTAAGTTTATAGATACTAATAAAAAGCTTTATACGCCTTAGGATACTAGTAATAATAAGAAGTTTTAGCTTATTATAGAAAAACTATTAGGGAAAGACTTATTTTAGAGAAAGTTTTTTTCTTAGAGTTACTCTCTAGAGCTACTAACTAATTTAACTTTTATTAACTACTATTTAGTAAACCAGCCTTTACTTTATCTTACTATATTTCTATTAGTGGACTAGCTATTAAGCTAAGTAGCTTTTTTAATACTAGAGCTAATAATTTTATTCTAGTACACCTAAAGCACATACGCGTTATTAAGAAAGGGTTTAAGATAAAAACTTACTAAATAAAATTTATCCCCCTAGCTAGCTATAATAATAGACTAAATAGATAAGTAAATAAATACTTTTAGGCTAATCTAGTACTAGATAACTATTATTTATTAACTTATTTTATTTTTTATAATATTAGCCGCCATGACCTTATAATTAGCTATAAGCTATTTAAAGATATAGGTACTTTAATTAACTATAAGAAGTAAGTACTTAAATAGCTAGATAATAAGCTAATTAATTATAAGCGTAATATTATTATTTTAATATAAAGCCTATTAACTAAAATTAATCCCTTATACTAAGCTAATACTAACTAATGTGATAAGCTGATAAATATAGTAATTTTATAGTATACCTATAAGCTACTTTAGCGCTCACTCTAGTATATAATATAGTAAAAAAATATTAAGAAAATAAAAAAATAGCTTTACCTATAATAGTAGCTAGAGCTAAGTAAGTAAACTTTTTATTTTTAATCTATCTTATATAAAGATCTCTTTAAGATAGGTTTTAAGATTAATACTATAAAAGCTATTACCTTTATAATATACGTATAATAGAAGGAAACTATACTAGAGTATACTAGCATTTATAAAATAAATAAGCTTATTTAGAATTATAGAGATAAGCATAGCCTACTAGACCTAAAGCTTTTCTCTTAAAGTTTTAAGAACCTTTTAATAAAGGCTTTACTAAAAGAGCTCTATTAATTAAATAAGAACCTTATAAGAGAAGAGAAATTTTAATAGCTTATTAAATAAAAGCTATCTTATTCTAGCTATACTAGTATAATTTAAGCCTATTTTTTAAAAAAAGACTCAGACATGCTGCCTCCGCATTATAAAGATATTAATTATAATATTAAATTAATAGCTAAGAATATGCTAATATTAAGTTTTTTATATAACATATCTTTTAAGCAGTTATAGCTTATTAAGACCTACTTAAATAACTATTTTTAATAAGGTATTATTACTTATAGTAATACTTTATATATTTTTTTAATATTATTTACTAAGAAACTAGAAAGAGGGTAGCGCTTCTATGTTAATTACTATAAGCTTAATATTATTATAAAAAAAAACATTTATTTAATCCTGCTAATTTAGGAGACTCTTATTTAACTAGCACAAATAAGAGTATTTACTAAGCATAATATATAACAAGCTTTTTATTATATATGTTTAAATAAGAATATAAAGGACCTAACTATATTCTATACTTAGTATAATAACTATAAGTACTATATACTACTATTTAGTTTTTATAATAACCCTGCTATATTCTAGCACTATATTAATAAAGTATTTTATAATATACTTAATAATTTCTATACTATTTATCTTAATAATATCCTAATCTACTTTAAAGACCTGCTATAGTATGAGGAGTATATTGCTTAAGTACTAAGATATCTTCAGAATATAAGTTTCTAAATAGATATTAAAAAAAGCGAGTTTACTATTACTAGAATAAAGTTTCTAGACCTTATTATTAGTATAAAAGGGATTTAAAAGAATCCTAAGAAGATTATTACTATATAAAAATAGCTAGTACCTACGTTAGTTAAAAGCTTATAATCCTTCTTAAAATTCTATAACTTCTATAAAGCCTTTCTAAGAAACTATAAATATATTATCTAACTACTTACTAAGTTACTTAAGAAGGGTATATAATATGTCTTTAGTAAATATAAGCTAGCAGCCTTCTAGTAAGCTAAGAATTTAATACTATTAGATAATATTTTAGTTTACTACTTATTCTATTATCAGACGCGTATGGAGACAGATGTAAGTAATAAAATTATTATAAGAATACTATTATAGTTTTAAGAGAATAGTCTTTAGTAACTTATAGTTTTCTACTCTAAGACTATAAGCAAGCCTTAGATAAACTATAATATATATAATAAAAAGATATTAGCTATAATTTATAGCCTCTGAGAATAGCGCTCGCAGCTTATAGACTTATAAACTACTAAATTATTTAGTATTCTAACTAACTATCATGTGCTGAAGTACTTCTCTATAAAGTAAAAGCTTACTTTCTATTAAATACACTAGGTAATAAGTATAGTAAACTATTATCTAATATTTACTTATTATCTTAGTATAGCTAATATAGTAGCTGATATACTCTTATACAAATAAAAGAAACTAAAGACCTAAAAAAATAAGAATAAAGTAGCCTAAACACGTGTCTTTCTTTTAGTAGAGTAAATTAATATTAGCTTTATTAAAGCCGTAAGTAATAACCTAGCTATACTATTAGCAAGAGATATGCTAGCTATTAATATAATTAAAGTAATTACTACTAATACTTTTATAGCTTTACTATCTTTAAATAACCCTTACTTACTAATTAATTATATTATTAAGGTGAATTATAGTTATGAGAGTCTATAGCTATTCTAAGAGCACGCTTTCTTTAGTAACTACTTAGTATAAAAACTTAACTAAAGTCTTTTTATATACTATAGCAAGCTAATAGTTCCTGTTATATACTTTTTAAGAACTTACTTTATTTAAGCTATTTATACTACTTAGGTGATTACTTACTTAAGTAAGAGAAAAATAAATAAGCTACTTCACAACCACTACTACTAAAGCTATATAAATAAAAATATAAACAACTATATAGCTACGTGTAAAGCTTATAGATAGAGCTATATACCTTATAATAAGACCTTAAGCTTACTTAAATTACTACTAATCTTTAAGTAAGTATAGTGAGATGTCTCTATAAACTTTAAGTCTTTTTCTTTAAATAAAAAAGAATATAACTACGCTTTTATTATTATGGACTGGCTAAGTAAATACTATTTCTTACTATCTTACTATAAGACTACTATAGCTGCTTAGGTAGCTAATATATACTATTATTATATCTAATAAGTATTTAGTCTACTTAGGTTAATAGTTTCTAATTATAGTCCTTAGTTTATCTTAGTATTTATAGATAAGTTATGTTGACTAATAGGAATTAAGTAAAAGCTCTTAACGCTGTATTACCTTTAAATTAATAGAAATACTAAGGTTCTAAACTAGTATATTAACTAGCGCTTATGCTTATTTGTTAACTACTATTAGAATAACTAGTTAGACCTGCTACCCTGTATAGACTAGGCTTAAGTAATTCTATTATATAAGACTATAGGCTTATTACTTTATTAAATTAAGTTTAGCTATTAGCTAATCTATCACTGGAACTAGGAGGAACGTATAAAGGCATTTACTATAGTCTGTAAACAGATGTTACGTGAGGAAGCGCAGAGCTACGCTAAAGCTCACCATAATGCGGTAAAGCTAGCTATAGAGATAGCTTAATAAGGGATTGCTTAAGCATAAGAGTGATAGGCTTGATAGGCTAATAAGAAGCGCCGCGAGCCAGACTTCTCTACAGGAGACGAGATGTACGTTACACCTAAGAGCTTCATCACTAGCTGACCTAGCTAGAAGCTCAACCAGCAGATGTACGGACTTTATCCTATTATAGGCATGAAAGGACATTCCTATCACCTTAAGCTGCTGCTGCACATGCGTATGCTTGACGTCTTTTACGCAGACCGCCTATAGAAGGCTTCTACTCGCCTACTGCCTAGCTAAATTGAACTTGAGGAACCGCCTATCAAGGTCAACAGGCATCTTGAGTGGCTAGTGCAGGAAATCCTTGATAGCCGCCTATTCCATAGCCGACTACAGTACAAAGCATCCTGGCTAGCTTATGACCCAGATCCTGCCTGGTACAACGCCTGAGGCTTTATAGGCGCCCCACACAAGGTAAGAGACTATCACGAGGCCTATCCAGAGAAGGCAGGACCGCCGGCACGACTAGACGCCTGGTTGAAAGCGTATAAAGCAGAGGAGGATCTAGAAGTAACAGAGGAGAATAACAAGGCAGCTTTAAAGACAAGAGTAGTACAGAAATCGGCAAGGAGGAGACTGTAACCTAGAGACTCGGGGACGAGCCTCCCTTAGAGGGGGGGTAATGTGACGGTGCTGCTCGCTCTGCTTGCTGTAGGCTACATGATATCGCGACTGGCTACGCCAGCCACGACCTAGCGCAGAGCTCAGAGCATGGCTAGCTCACGCTCAGGCCATACACCGCCCTATTTAGAGGCGAGCCCCCTTTGTACCTCTTCTCTCCCTATCTTAGTGTAGCTGAAATAGAGCCAACTTATCCTGTTAACCTGCATTTATGCTATGACGCGTGAAGACCGAGCCCGTCATCACATAATGTAGATTTTAAGCTTAATAACTTATAATTACGTACGAATATTATAATGCAAATTTAATACGAGCTGTATCTAATATCTAAAAAGCTAATTTTAAATTTTTATTAAATAATATTAAGCTTTCGTAAAGTTATTAAAGAAAAGGTAATTCTTGGTAAAAGTGGTCCACTCGCTTGTATGGCCCACTCACTTATAAAAAACGTTATAATTAATAATTTATATTAATAATAATATTTTTATATAAAAGTAATTTAATTTAATTTTTTAATATAAATATTAGCTTTTAAATTTTTTATTTAGTATTTAATACTACTTTTACTAAATAAAAAAAAAGTAATATAAAAAAGTTATAAAAAAATTAATAATTACTTTTAATTTAAAGACTATACTAAAAATATTAAATATTATAAAATACTAAAGTTAACATAAATGTTAGAAGGCTAAGTATAATAAAGTATACTATATATTAGAATTTTAAGTTACTTAGAAATATATATAGTGGAGCTATATTATAAATTCTTAACTATTTTAAAGCTTAGAGTAGTTACTAAATCTATTTTAAGAAAACTATTTAGCTAATATTCTTAATAATTTAAAGTAAAGTAAACTAAAACTTTTATTTAGAAATTATATACCTAGCCTTAAATTAAAGCTAAAACCTATATTTAGATTTATTTCTTAAGAATTAGCTTTTACTAAATATAACAAGCTCTAGTAACTTAAGCTAAATTTATCTAGTTAATAAAATTAATATAGCTAGATAAGTAGTAAATAATCTAGAATAAGTAATAAAAATCTTTAGCCTAAATTATAATTTATTTAGTATAAATAGCAAATAAATTAACAGCTAAAACTAATTAAACTAATATTAAAACTAATACTAAAAGTAATACTTAAAAACACTTATTTTAAAAAATATT
Organism: Zopfia rhizophila CBS 207.26; assembly: GCA_010093925.1. Lineage (NCBI taxonomy): Eukaryota > Fungi > Ascomycota > Dothideomycetes > Zopfiaceae > Zopfia > Zopfia rhizophila. The sequence continues at coordinate 83,896 of ML994618.1, forward strand.
AACTAAGAAAGTCTTTGCAGTTTCTTAAAAAGTATTAAAAACTATAATTTAAAGCTAAAAATTATTATTAAAGTTTCTAGTAATTTTATAAACTAGTTACTAGAATAAAAAATGCTTTAAAAAAATACTCTTAGTAATATTAATAATATTTAATTTTATAAAGCATAGTAGCTATAAATTATTAGTTTAATCTTAAAATTAAATTTTCTTTAAAAATACTAAAAGTAAAACTAAAAGAATTAAAAAAAAATATACTATTTGCCTTACATCTATAATTATTGCTAAAAGAATTAAGATATAGAAGTAGTAGAACATAGAATTTATTACTAAATAAAAATACTAGAAACTATTTAGGGCAGGTTTAAAGCTAAAAAACTATAAAATATTAGTTATAATTAACTAATACCTAAACTAATACTAATAACTAATTTGTAGAAGTAATAGTCTTGTGTACTACTTTACTAAAAAGATTTTTATAAAACTTTTTATAACTTTTACGTGTAATTTACTTTATGCAGGCTATAATTAAAATATTAAATAGATATTAATTATAGTAAAACTATTAATAGTAAAATCAAGCACTAAAGTAGGTATTAAAAAGTTAGAAAATATTAAAATTAAAAACACGAAAAGTAAAAGTAAAAGAGAAAGTAAAGTAAAAAAGAAAATTTTAGTAAAGTATAATTTAATTAGTTGTCTAGTATATAAACTATTTACTTACTAAACTTTATTCTATTATTCTATTAATACTAATATATACTAATTTTACTAAAATAATTTTTATAAGTTTTTACTTCTTATAAAACTAATACCTAGACCAATATATTTATTTAGAAATATTTTATTTACTAATTATTTATTATGTTTTTAAAATGTGCTGTAAAACTTACTTTTATAACATTATTAAATAAATACTAAAAATAAGATAATAAATATTTAAATAGCACACATACTACTAAAGAAAAAAATAGACATAATAATTTAAAGAGTAAAGAGCTAGTATTAGCATGTAATAAAAACACAATAAATAAATTTATCTTAAAATATTAAATAAAATATATAAAGAATTATATAGCTAAAATTAATACTACTAAAAAGAAAAATAAAGAGACTATAATTAAAAATCTAAAGTAAAAACTAAAAACTAAGACTATTAAGAAACTATAAATAAATAAAATATTAGTTTTAGTATTAGTTACTAACATTAATAAGTTTAAAGATAGTATTTATTAAACTTAGAAAGTAAAGCTATATAACTCTAATAAAAATTATTTTATCTAATTTTCTATTCTTAGTAATAATAAGGCAGGTGAAGATAATAAAATAAAGCTAATTACTAATATAAAAGAATAACTCTAAGTACTTGAAAATTTAGTTATAGTAAATTCTATAATATAGTAGCACGTAGTATAATACTTTTAAAGTATAGTATTAAAAAGTACTATTAAGAAATTAAGATAGCTTTTTACTTAAATAGACTTTAAATACATAATAAGGCTTATAAGTATATTATAATTTAAAATTAGTATATATCTTTTTAATTTTAGACTAATACTAAGACTAATACCTGTTTAGAAATATTTAATAATAATAATATAAGCTAAGCGTTTTAACTAAGTTAACTAAGCATAAAAGAGCGTAAATCTTAAAAATGTTTTTAATAAAAAGAAGTTAACTATACTACTTAGCATTTACTATAAAGTAAGGTATTAATCTAGGTATTAATAATATTACTAATAGAATTTAGATTTTAGTTTTAAAAGCTTTATATACTCTAGCTATTAAACATAGCGCTTTAATATTTAAAGTAAATTTAATTAATAACTACCTAATTCTACTATTCTATAACTTATTTAGTTATTTAGAATGTATTATTATAATAGTAGTAGCTATAGTATAATCTTGTAGCTATTATCTTAAGTCTAAAATTTAGTTAGTATTTATCTTAAATATTTTAGCTTTTTAAATGCCTTTTAGTCTAATATAATTAGAGATTTTACTAAAAAGTTTTACTTTAAGAATTTTAATAAGAATAATGCTAAGTACTTACTTAATTAGCTTTTAGATAATAATAATTTTATACTAAAAAACATTAGTATGTAAATCAAGCTGCTTAATAGTTCTAAACAGAAGTAAATATAAAATAGTATATTTTTAAGTATTAGTTAGTATTAGTTAGTATTAATCTACTAATTTATATATATATTTACTTTTCTTTAAAATCTAAATACTGTATTAAAAGCTGTAACTTAATATTAAAGTTATTTATTAATATTAACTTATTTTATACACATTATGTTACTTTTCTTTTGCTTTAATTTTTAAAAGTTAAAACTATTTATAAATAACACACTCTAAAGAAACTTATAGTGTAAAATGGCTATATAAGTTAATTTAAAAATAAAGTTTTTTTTATTTTATATATTTAGTACTACTTGCTTAACAGTAATACTCTAAGATTTATAAATAATAATAGTATAAACTATTACTAAAAAGAATTGTGTTTTTAAGCATATAACTTTTCTATACTAGAAATTCTAATAATAATAAAAAATTTGTATTATATTTTTCCTATTTAAGGTCCTATATAGTAATGGCCTATTATAGTTATTAAAAATAATAAATAATACTAAAAAGGCTTTTTTTTAAAAAGTTTATAGTATTACTAAATTATATAATATTATTAAATATATCTAGAGCACTATTTACTAGGCTTTTTTTTATTTATATATTATTTATAAATATAACCTATAAGCTAATACTTAAAGAAAATAAGGCTTTTAAGTTTCTAGTTTTTTTTATAGTAAACTTTTTAACTTCTGTACTCTTATAACTAGTAATAATAGCTATTATAAATTAGCTAGAATTTTATAGCTAGTAGTAATTTAACTTTTAATTTTTTTTTTTTTTTTTTTTTTTTTTTTTTTCTTTTTTAGTGTAGATATAGATAGTGTTCTAGAATAAACTAATATTATTTATAAAAAACGTTAATTAAATTCTGGTAGTAAATAAAAGCTAGTTTTAAACTATAATTTTTCTAATATAAAAATAGCCTAGTATGTTATAAAAAGCTTTTTAATTATAGCCTTACTATTATATTATAATATTAAGAAGAATAGTTTTTTTAAATTATTAATATAGCTACTATCTAAACATTTTACTTATATTCTAAAATATATAAGTATTATACAGAAGCCTTATACTTATAAATAAAAGTTAAAAGAAGTTTCTACTTAAAATAACATTTAAATTACTAAATAGGAAATAATTAGATAATAGGAAAATCTTCTTATACTATAAATTAATTTAAGCTAATATTTTTAAGCTAACTATAGATTTTTTATTTATAACTAAATAATAAATATTTTTAAATATAGCTTAAAGAGCCTAAAGAACTTATAAAAACAACTTAATAAACTTTATACTCTTAATTAAAATATGAAATAGTATATTTAGTGTTTTATTAAAAAATATTATAAATAACATAACTTATAGATACTACTTAAATTATTAGAGAATAATATCTATAAATAATAGCTAAATTATTAAGCTTAATAAAAGTAAATTTTATAACGTGCATTTTTCTAAATTCTACTTTTCTATTTAGGTTAACTAATTACTATAAGAGATTTTCTCTCGTTAAAAATAACTAGTAATAGTTTATAATAAGCTTATTAAATAACTTTTATTTTTTTATTAAGGTTTCATATGTGCCTGTAGCTTAAATAGTAAGGTTAATAAAATAATTAGTTTTTTATTACTTTTAGTATATAAAGAAATTAAGGTTATAAGTATTAATTTAAGTAAATTAATTTATTACGTAATTTTTAAGGCAATTTTTTAAGTTTTTTTTATTAACTAAAATACTTTATATATTTAGTTAATAAGTAGCTAATTTCCTTTAAATTAGTTTAAAGTCCTTTTCTTTTTTATTAATGTCTTTAAAATTAGAATTATCTTTTTTAGTAGATAGTTTTTTCTCTTTATATAAATTATTTTATAAATAAGTATAGTTAAACTTATAGTGCTAGTAAGTCTTCTTATATATAGTAAATATTCTACCCTTAAATAACAGAATTTTACTTATTTTTTAAAATAGATAATAGAGTATAAGCTTAACACAAGTAAACTATACTAAATTATAATTAAAATAATATTAGAATATAAAGTTTAAAATTTTTAGCTTAGCTTAAGGCCTTTTTTTTTATATTACTAATATAATTATATTTAAGAAAAAAGTTATAAAAAAAAGATTAAATAGATTAAAATAATTCTTATACTTTTAGAAAACACTCTTACTATAATAAAGAATTCCGTTATCTTTGCTATTTTTTTTTGTAAAATAGTATATATTTAGCTAGTTCTTTTCTAGCTAATAATTAACATTAAGTACCTAATAAAAGCAATAAACTAAAAGTAAATTAAAAAGAAAATAAGTAATTTTTTAAATAAACTAGTTCTACTTACTAATAAGCCTATTTATTATTTTTATAACAAAGAAGTGTAGCAGCTTCTTAAAATTAAGTTTTAGTAGAATTCTAGTAATTATAATCTTATAGTTCTTAAACTACTACTTTTATTTAGTAGTATATTTTTTATTATATACTATTATACTAACAGCACTATATATAGTTAAATATTAATATTAGTAAGCTATTTTATTAGAAGTATATAGTAGTATATATTTAATTAAAAGTAGTTATATATAGAGTAAAACTAATAATATAACTTACTCTTATTTTAAAAATAGTAAAGAATTTAGTAAATAGCTAGAAAATAGAAAATTAATACTTAATTTATTTTATTTTTTTATTAAACTTTAATTAATACACTGTTATATAACTGTGAATTTAAATTCTAGTTAAAATTAAAAATAATTACTTAAAGTCTTAGGTTATATTAGAATAGGTAAGTATTATAAATTACTAATTTACTAATATAAATTATACTAGTAACTAGCTGTCTAACTAATTACATAATATTTTAGTTAGTTTTCTTACTTCTGGATCAGATAGCTCATTAGACTTAGTAGAAGTTAATTAAATTAGTAAAAATAAAGAGAAGTAATATAGTAAGTTAAGATTTAACAGGATAATATTAAACTATTTTACTTAAAATATAAATCTTAATTTTAGAGTAACTATAAAGAATAAAAGTAATTATAAACTATTTAATACCTTATACTTATAGTAGATTCTCCATGCGTATATTATATACTAGCTAGGAGTATATTAGATACTACTAGAAGCTACTAAAACTATTAGAGATTTTATTATCTTACTTTTTTTCTTTCTATTAAGCTCTAATTTATTATGTAGAGAGATGCTCTGGATTTGTCTATATAGTTCTATATCTTTATTCTTATTTCTTAGTCTGTATCTTGGCTTGTGCTAATATATCTTATATTTACTTATAATTCTTTCTTTTAAGCTTAAATATATATTTCTATTCTAAAGCTTTATTAGCTATTATCGCTAGGTTCTTTAGCTTTTTAGATATAGTTACCTTTTTATTACTATTTATAATACTATTCTCTTCTTTTAAGTCTTTATCTTAAAAAATAGTTTCTCTCTTCTATAAGTAGTATAAAGGTAGTAGGTTTTTTACTTTATATTCTAAGCTATAAGACCCTTAACTTCTTTTCTTTTCTACTTAGCTTTCTAATAATAATACGTTCTGAGTTATCTCTAATATATGCTTACTACTTAGCTTCTTAGATCTATAATAAACCTTATTATATGCTAATACCTTATTTAAATTGTTCCTATTAAGATAATAACTGTTTTATGAATTTAAGTTCTAATTATTATTTAGCTTATGCTAACCATAACGTGAAGTATAACCTAATTATATTATAATTAAAATAAAATTATCTTAACTATAATAAAGTAAAGTTCTGTTATTAACTTAACTTTATTAAGAATTAGTATTTTAAGTTTTGTGTTTATAAGTTATAACTTTATCATAACCTCACGCAAGTAGATTTAAAAGAGAAGAAAATATTTAATTAAGAAATAGCCTTAATTTATAAAATTTAAGTTCTTAAAGAGAAAGAGGCTTGTTCTTAGGGTTAAAAAACTTATATATTATAATCTATAGTTTAAGCTTTCTCTTAGCCTGTTACCTTGCCTTTTTTATTCTTTAGTTTTAATTAGAATATACTGTATTTATTTTATTCTTAGAATATAACTTTAAAGTAAGCTTTTTTTAGCTTGCTTAATAGTACTTATTAATTAACTCTAAACTATTCTTTAGATTTCTAATTAGTTTCTACGTGTTATTCTTAGGTCTGTAACTTTTCTATTTAATTAAATACTTTTACTAATACCTAAACCTCTAGTAGTCTAAGATCTGTTAAACTTTGTACTTAGTAGTATCTTTCTTAAGTTTAAGTTTTATCTATAGTTTAGCATTTTATAGTGTTGGTTCTAATCTTAAAATATAAAAAACTAAGTAAATTCTTATGTTTTTAGGTAGTTATAGTTTATAATTTATAGGTCCTATTTACCATTTAACCTTAAATAGTCCTAATTTAATATAATCCAGTTTTTTTGATGGTCGTTTTATTTCCAAATTTTTTTATAATAAGAAAACCTTATTTTCTTTCTTAAAGGTTAGTCCCTTAACTTTAGATTTATCTTTCTATTATTTACTAAGGTTTCTTTTCTAAGTAATTCTTTATATAATTTTCTAATAAAGTTATTATAGTTTCTTAACTTTTATTCTTACTACTTCTGATATTTTATTTAGTTTTTATAGTTCTTAATAAGCTATAAGTTCATACCTGTAGTTTATAAAGAATAGTAATTTTCTTATTATTAATAACTTTACAGAGTTATATGTAAATTCAGCTGTTAATAATAAGTTAATATAATTATCTTATTATTTATTAACATATATTTATAGATATTATTTTAATATCTAATTTATCCGTTCTGTCTATCTGTTTGTTTATAGATAAAATATTATTAAGAAACAATATTCAGCCCCTAGCTTACCTATAAACATTTTTTAAAATATTAATATAAATAATTTATCTCTGTCTGTAATGAATTCTCATGGCAGTCTATATTATGTAATTAATAATTTAATTAGTAATATTACTAATTCGTCTATTTTAACCTCTATATATGTTAGTTTAAAGTATGTATATTTTATAAGTTAGTTTACTATAACTAGTATTATATTATACCTTTAGCTTTAAAAGGTGGTTATTATTAGTACTCTTATAATAAAGTCTATTATAACTAATTCCTATAATAGATCTGGTGAAGGAATTAGTTATATAAGTTTATATTTCTTATATCTTAATATTTTATTTTTTTTATACTTAATATACTCTAAAAGAATAGCTCTGACCTTTTTCTATATTCTAGAGATCTAAAAATACCTATTAATCCGTTCTATAGTTTTTTTAATTCCTTAATGTTTATGTAATTTAGCTGAATGTTAGTTCTTAATAAGTTTAGTTTATAATACTTCTAGTATAAAAATAGTTTCTATTTTGTGTTATTATAATCGCCTATGGTTGTATTCTCTAATTTATTTTTACTATATATTTTTAATAATAACTATTACTTTAATATTTATTTATAAGCTTTCTAGAAATCCGTCTCGTCTTTATTTAAGTATTATGTTATAAATTTCTAGTATATTCTTTATATAGTTTATTTATTAATTAAGTGCGTCAGCCGCTGTATTTTCTTTCCCTAATTTATAAAGTATTTAAAAATCGAAAATAGAAACTAATTCCTACTATCTAACCTGTTATTAGTTTAATTTCTTTATTATTATAAATACTGTTAGATTTTTATAGTCTGGATATATAACAATCTAGTACTTAGTTCCTTCTAAGTAATATCTTTATTTTTTAAATACTTAAACTATTACCAACAGTTCTTTATTATAAATATTATAGTTTAATTCGGTAGTTGTAAGTTTATAAGATAGAAAGTCTACTAAATATTTTTATTTATTATTTTATATTTATAATAGAATAGCTCCTGTAGTTTTATCTAATATATTTATATATATCTCTATTTAAAGTCATAAATTAAACATCTTTAATATTAGTAGTTATTAGAATATTTTTTTTAGTATTATGAAAGCGTTTTTCTTGTGTTATTTTTATTTAAATTATTAATCTTTCTTCAGCAATTCCGTTAAAAGTAATATAATTTTTAAGTAATTCTTAATAAATTATTAACAGAAACCCGTGAATCTGAGAAAAAAATAAACTTTTTTTATATTTATTAGTGTAGGCTAAGATAGTATATTTTTTATCTTATCTAGGTTAATTATTATTCTGTTTTAGGATATTAAGTATTTTAAGAATTTAATCTCTATCCTATAGAATATATATTTTTCTGTTTAAATATATAGCTTATATTCCTTAAGCTTTTGTAATACCCTCTTAGTGTACTTAATATATTCTTTTAGTAATATATATATATATATATATAAGCATGTTATTAAGATATGCTATTATAAATATATCTAGGTATTCTCTTAGTATATAGTTAATAATTATCTAGAATATTACTAGTGCGTTAGTAAATTCTATTAGTATAACTAAATATTTAAATAATTTATATTTTATTTTAAATATAGTCATCTACTCGTGTCCCTTGGTTATTTATATTTAATAATATCTATTTTTAATATTAAAAAGGCTAAACCACTTTGCTCCTCTGAGTTTATCTATTAGTTCTAAAATTAGTAATATTAGGTAGCGATTTTTAACTATAGCTTTATTAAAATATTTATAATTAATATATAACCTTAGTTTTCTATTCTTTTTTAGTATAAAAAGTATTAGTGATGCTATCTTGCTTTAACTTATTTATATATATTCTTTTTATTAGTTTTTCTATAAGAACCTTCATAATTCTTCTTACTAGTAAACTAGTACTTGATATAATAGGCCTAGTTTTAAATCTATTTCTTCCTTAAGCGTGATTTTATGGTCTTAGTTTTAGTATTCTAGTAGCTAGTTTTTAGCTTTCTTAAAGAACTATTCTTTAAATTTCTTTTAATATTCATTTAGCACAATAAACGTGGTGTCGTGAAGAGTTATTTTCTTTATTTATATTATAACTTTTATTTATCTATAATAGCCTTTTCTAGTCTCTATAAACTTTATTTTCTAATTAATTAGTGGGTTTTATCATGCTAGCTAGTCTTATCCTAAGATAAAATCTTTACTATCTAAATTTATAATTTTAATATAACAGTTATCTGTGTAACCTGCTACTCTAATAGTTACATTTCTTATTTTAAAATTAATTAGATTTTTTTTAAATACTATTAGATTATTATCTACGCGTTTTACTCATACAGGTTTATTTAAAAATCTAGTTAGTATTTAATATCTTTATATTTACTTATTTAATATAAGTGTTTTACTAGCCCTACTATTTATAAGCACTAGTATTTAATTACTGTTAATATATATATTTATGTATAGCTTATTCTCATATTTCCTTTAGTTTAGTTATATGTATATAAGTATTATATTTTTTCTAATTTTTAGTTCTTAGCTCTCTAGTAGCTTAGTTATAGTCTACTAGTTTTCTAGTTTTTTATCTATAGTTAACTTCTAAGTGGTAGTTGTTTTCTTAGTGTTTTCTTATTAGGTCTATAGATTAAACATCTTTAGAATTAGTATACTTTTTTATTAAATATTTTATATACGTTTTTAGCCTGTTCTCTATGATTCTAATATTTCCATTTTAAGAAATATTCCTAATATATAAGTTTCTTATGTAATTCTGTAGCTAACTATCTTTTTTAGTAGTATTTAGTTTAGTGTAGTTAGTATTCTAACTAGTATTTATCCTATAATAGCTATTTATATTTATTTGAGTTTAAATCTTACGTCTTATCTTCTAAGGCTGTATAGACTAATTCTTGCTATAAATTAAGTTCCTTTTTATTAGCTAGTTATTATAATATCTTTTTTATTCTTAGTTCTTTAATACGTACTATGTGCTTATTCTATTTATAATTTATCTCTATATAGTTAAATACTATATATATCTAGTATTTTTTTTTATTATTCTGTTTATAGTATTGTTATTTTATATTCATAATATTAGTAAAGAGATTTCCTTATTCTTCTTATTTTAATCTTATTTTAATTCTAAATATCTGATAGGGTGATAGTACATTATATTAGTTATAACTAGTATAAATATTTATTTATAGATTTTATTTATTTATGTAGCTAATTCTTGTCTGTTTAGTTCTTTATACTGCTTATTTTCTATTAACTATAGTACTTATTAACATCTATATATTCCATCTCTTAAGATAATTTCCTAGTACTTAATAATATAGTGTTTTTTTTAATAGTATTTTAATTTATATATTTAACAGTATCTCTAGTGTACTTACTATATAATTATTATAAACATAAATTCTTTTCTTTTTTTTATTTTGTAATTTTTTCTTTATTTAAACTTTTAATTTTCCTTATAGAATAGTTCTTCTTACTGTTTTATGATTTTATAAAATCTCTATATTTCTTTCTCAGTTTCTGCGTTATATTATTGAATTACTGTTTTTTATATAATAGTAATTATATTACTAAGTTATCCTACTAAGTAATTTTTGACTTACTAATATAAGACTTTATATTCTTATTTAAAATACGTGTAGCTTCTGTATATCTAGTATTATTCCTCCTAAATTCTTTTTATAATTATTTTTTTTATTATAATATTCCTTATTTATTTTACTTGGACTATAGTAACCTTGATTTTTTTACGTGCTCTAGTCTAAATATAAGCCTTTTTAACATCTAATTATTATTATTTATAATTTTTAATAAAGTGTTTTTATTTACTACATCTTAAGCAGGCTTTACGTGTATAGTATTTTATTTATTTTTTAACTTACTTTTCTTACCCTTTTCTAATAAATATCTGTTTAATATTAATGTCTATTTTATTATAGATTTAGTTATCTTTTCTGTTTCTTTTAGGTATATGAATTACTAATTTTTTATATACTTTTTTCTTTTACTCTTATTAGTACTAGTAGTTATTAATAGTTATTATTTACTTAATAATTTCTAGTAAGATACTTAGCTATTTTTCTCTAGAAATCTTGTTCTTAATTTTATTCTTTAATCCTTTATAGTATATCATGACTAATAGTTAGTCTACTTAATTAAGTTATAATTAGATTTACTTAAATTCTGTTATGTAATTAGCTACTAATATTTATTACTTAAGCTATTAAAACTTCTAAATTACTTTTATTTCTTTATTAATTTCTCTAAAAATAATAATTATTTTTTATTTAAAGTGTTCGTAATTTTTAAACGCTTATTATATATTACTATTATAATTAGTTAATCCTGCTATTCCTAGGTTAAAGTTTTTATTAATTAAGTAATTTCTTATTAGTAGTTTAAATTATTATATAGCTCTATAGAAGTGCCTATTAAAAGTTTCTGTTTATATTAAGCTTAAGAAAAGTTATAATACTTAGCGCGTCTAATTACCTGATTAGGCTAATAAGTATATTATATATATTTTCTTCTCTTCTTATACTTATTCCTACCTTCTAACTTAATAATTAATTTGATATGCCTTATTATTCTCTTAATTTATATCTGAATTCTCTTCTATGAAAGCTCTTTCTAGCACTTTTTCTAGACTTAGATTACTTCTACGCGACTTTTAGGGCACCTCTCTTTATTATTTTTCTCTTTATCTAGTACTAGTATAGCTTAATAGTATTTAGGTTTAGAGAGTTACTATACTAAAGAAGCTACTTAATTTAATACAGGCTATATACTTTTTACTAAGTGATATAAGTATAAGCAGGTACCTTATTCTCTTAAACTACTATATTTAAATAATCCTTTAGATACTCTTTTGTAAAGGGAATAAGCTTAGGTATTAATACTTTTATCTAATACCTATACTAATTAACTCCGTTACTAGTTTAATGAGTTAGCTTTCTATTTTTTTAATTCTATCTCTAGATAGGCTTTTAACTACCTTTTACTTTTAAATTTAGCTATTTTATTCCTATCTCTAGCTCCTACTGCTCTCGTATTATTAGCTTAAGAGTCTTATTTATCTCTTTTAGAACTTTTTTTACTTCATCTTTTTCTTTTTTTATCTCAGGTAATTAATAATAATAAGGGTCTTTTTAATTGTACGTAAAATAGCTCTAGAATATAAACTCTAAGTATTCTTTCTAATACTTATAGATATAGCTTTAGATAAAAGCCTTATCTGAAGTTCACTATATCTAATAACCTCTTCTTTAATAGAGTAATATAATAGCTGTTTTATCTAACTAGATTATATTCTTTTAGTCTTTAAGCGTCTAATTTTTATGCGCTAGATACTATTATAATTACTCTTTTTTTATTTTATTTATTAGTCTAAACTTCTACGTTAGTTTTATTTTATTAAAACTAAAAGCCTTTAGACATCACTATACTGTTATAGGTGAAATAGTAGTATCTTATTAACTAAGCTTATTAATAAGATTAGTACACGTTCTCTCTTATCTATATTAATTATAGTATACTTTTATAGTAATTACCTACTTAATATTCTTAGTTTATTTTATTAGACGTCCAGAACAAGGAGCATTTTAAAGATATTTATCTTTAATAATAAGTAGAATATAATTAAAGTTAAAATCTTACTAAATTATTTAAGTATAGATATTATTAATCGACCGCTTTAAGAGACCGGTTTTTTTAATAATTTCGGGAGTTATTTTATCTCTAAAAGGTAATTTTAAAGTGACTATTAATATACATGTTACTATATCAGTATTTAGAGCCATAATAAAATAAATAAGAGATAAATAAAGAGAAAATTTGCAAAAAGGTGATATTAAAGTATACTAAGAAAAGTAGCTTTTTTAGCATAAGTAGAAACTTTTAATAGGTACTTTTATATTTATTATATTTATACCAGCCACCAGAATTCAGTCCTAATTAGTTAAAAATAACTTTTAATTAAAATAATAGTATAGGTCTATTACTGCTATAAAGATTTTAAGTTTATTTTAATTATTATTAAACTTTTTAGGAGACTGTATTTTTACTGTTCTCTCTTTTTAATTTATTTTAATTTATTATTATAGGTTTATTAAAGTGTCACGTAGCTCTATAATAGCTGCTTTCTATTTTTAAATAACTTATTATATACTCTTAGTTTCTCTGGATATACTTCTAGTTATAAATAAAAATCTTACTATAACTTTTTCTTTACTACTACTTTTTTCTAACAAGTAAAGTTCCTATTTATTTTTATAATAGATTATTATAAATATTTAATAATTAGTTATTAGAATTCCTCTAACTACTTCTTTTACTTTTTTAAAATGGTAGTTATAATATTATAGGTTACTAACTTATTAATATAAATTATACTAGTAACTAGCTATTTAACTAATTATATAATACTTTAGTTAGTTTTCTTACTTCCGGATTAAATAGCTTATTAGACTTAGTAAAAGTTAATTAAATTAGTAAAAATAGAGAGAAATAATATAGTAAGTTAAGATTTAATAGAATAGTATTAAACTATTTTACTTAAGATGTAAATCTTAATTTTAGAGTAACTATAAAAAATTAAAAGTAATTATAAACTATCTAATATCTTATACTTATAGTAGATTCTTTATGTATATATTATATACTAGCTAGAAGTATATTAGATACTACTAAAGGCTACTAGAGCTACTAGAGATTCTATTATTTTATTTCTTCTCTATTTATTAAGCCCTAATTTATTATGTAGAAAGATGCTTTAAATTTGTTTATATAATTCTATATTTTTATTCTTATTTCTTGGCCCGTATTTTAGCCTGTGCTAATGTATCTTATGTTTATTTAAAATTCTTTTTTTTAAGCTTAAATATATATTTTTATTTTAAAGCTTTATTAGCCATTATCGCTAGTTCCTTTAGCTCTTTAGATATAGTTATCTTTTTATTACTATTTATAACAGTAAGTAAAAAAAGTAACTCTTTATTAATAATACTTTATAGCTAAAGTTAAGAATATGTAGTAAAAATATATATTCTTTAAAACCTAGTAAATTTAGCTAAAGCCTTATAGTTATTTTTATTAAAGAGTTTTTTATTAGAATCTAGCGTGTTTTTATAATAGTATATACTATAATTATAAGTACTACTATAACTCTACTATTTAAAACAATTCTAATTATTAATAATACTAAACTTAAGAATAAGTATTTTATTCTTAAAGGCTTAGAAATAATAATAAAAGTAATAGATAATAATATAGAAATTATTCTAAACATTATTATATATAATCTTAATTCTAGTAGTAGAAATAGTATTTTTCTACTTATTATATTAAGAGAAATATTATATTAAGTCGTTTTAATAGTAATTAGCTATAAAAAAGTAATAAATAAACTTAGACTCCTTAGTTACTATATTTAGTAAAGTATTAGTCTTAGTATTAGTTTTAGTATTAGTCTTAATATTAGTTCTAGTAAATAGTAAAATGAAATTATGTACTATAGTTTTAAAACTTTTATTTTTACTTACCTAAAAAGAGCACGTTCTATAAAGAGTTTTAGTAAAATATATAACTAAGTTTAATATAACTATAGACTAGCTTCTATTATTTTTAAAAATACTTTAAAGCTTATTAATAGAGATTTCTTTATTATTAGATATTTTTAATATAAAGAAATTAGACTTTATATTTACTTACTTTTATATAATTATATTAAATACTACGTAATAAAAGTAGAAATATTATACTATATAGCTATCTTTATATAATAATATATACTTAACGTAAAACTTATAGTTAATGTATTATTAGTAAGATATTATAAACTTTTTTATATTTATAGAAAAATATATTAAGAAAGCCCTACTTAGTAATACCTTACTATAGTTAAACTCTAATAAAAAGGTATATTAAATAAATACTATAAATAGTAAAATTAAGGCTTTAACTTAGTACTATAAAACTTCTAACTTCTATATATTAGAAACTAGGTTTAGAACTATAGTAACTTAAGAAGTAGAATTATTCTTATTATTATTTCTACTATTATCTTTAATATTATTTTTACTATTATTTTTACTATTATTCTTACTATTATTTTTATAAGGTATTTTTATATTAGTATTTAAATTTTTAGTTACTTAGTTATAAACAAGATTTTTTTGCGTAGTATTTATAACCTATTCTTATTAAATAAACTAAAAAAAAAAATTATTTGTTTTAATAGTAAGTAAATTACTGTTAATATAATTATTATTAGAAAAAGTACTTAAAGTTTTGTTATTAATAATAATATTTTTATAGTTATTATAATTTTATTATAAAAGGTATAGCTAACACTAAATAGTCTAGTACTATATATAATAGTTATTCTAAAACTATTAGTTAACACGCTTATAATTATTACTAGAAGAATAAAATAGCTTAAAAAGTATAATATTAAAATCCTAAGAAAAAAGAGATAATAAAGTAAAAACCTTTTTAATATTATATAAAAAGTAGTAAATATGCTTTATATATTTATATTAGGCACCTTAATATTAGCAGACTTTTATAAAAATATGTACTTAAGTAATTAGTATCTTTTTTATAGAGAAAAGTTTTAAAAGCTTTTTAAGCTATAAGCTAAAGTCTATTTTATTATTATAGCTAAATAAAGACATAAAATTAGAATCTTAAAAGCTATTTTTAAGTCTTAAGTGTTTAGTCTTATCTTTATAATAAATAAAGCACTTTTTATTTATAAGCTTTATATTAATGTTATGAATATAATACTCATAAAACACGTGTAGAATCACGGGTATATTAGAGAATAATAGTTCTATTCTAGAATTCCATAATATTGCCCTAATTATTACCTTTTATAGATAGATAAAATATAACTAGAATACATACATAACTTTATGTTATAAATAAACTGTTACGGACGGTAATAAAAAGGTAACTATACTTAAAGAGCTAAAGAAACTAGCAATAATAGCTAATAAAGCTCTTAAATAGAAATATATATTTAAGCTTAAAAGAAAGAACTGTAAGTAGATATAAGACATATTAGCACAGGCTAAGGCATAAACTAAGAAGTGAGAATAGAAATATAGAATTATACTAATAGATTAAAAGCAACTATCCACGTGACTAGGTAAGAGCTTAATAAATAGAAATAAATTAAAATAATAGAATCTCTAGTATCTTTATTAATCTCTAGTAGTATTTAATATACTGCTAATAAGTATATAATATATGCACAAAGAATCAGCTATAAGTATAAGACATTAAATAGTTTATAATTACTTTTAATTCTTTATAGTTACTCTAAAATTAAGATTTATATCTTAAGTAAAATAGTTTAATACTATCCTGTTAAATCTTAACTTACTGTATTATTTTTCTTATCTTTATTAAGTTAACTAACTTCTACTAAGTCTAATAAGCTATCCGATCTAGAAGTAAGAGAACTAATTAATAGTTATAATAATTAATTAAATGGCTTATTACTAGTATAATTTACGTTAGTAAGTTAGTAACTTATAATATTATAATTACCACCTCAAGAGAGTAGGAAGAGCAGTTAGATAGATTCTAATAACTAATTATTAAATATTTATAACAACCTATTATAAGGATAAACAGGAACTTTATTTATTAAAATAAAGTAATAGTAAAGAAGAAGTTATAATAGAATCTTTATCTATAACTAGAAGTATATCAGGAAGATAAAAAAGTGTATAGTAAATTATCTAAAAATAAGAAATAGCTATTATAGAATTACGTGATACTCTAATAAACCTGTAATAATAAATTAAAAAAGAAAAACAGTAAAGATACAGCCTTCTAAGAAATTTAATAGTAATTAAAATAAGCTTAAGATTTTTATAGTAGCTATAGACCTCTACTATTAGTTTAATTAAAAGTTATTTCTAACTAACTAGGACTGGATTCTGGTGGCTGGTATAAACATAATAGGTAGAGCTATATAATAGTTTAAACTACTAGTAAGAAACTACCTAGCTAATAAAGACCTTAACTTAAAGGCAGTAGGGCTATTTAATTATAATAGTAATATATAATAAGCCTTTAAAAATTATGAACGCTTTAAACAAGAAATGATTATTATTTTTAGGGAAATTAATAAAGAAACTAAAGTAATTTAAAAGCTTTAATAGCTTAAGTAGTAAATATTAGCAGCTAACTATATAATAGAATTTAAATAAATCTAATTATAGCTTAACTAGGCAGACTAACTACTAATTATAATATACTATAAAGGACTAAAAGACAGGATTAAGGACGAGATCTCTAAAGGAAAATAGCTAAGTATCTTATTAGAAATTATTAAGTAAGTAGTAACTATTAATAACTATTAGTACTAACAAGAATAAGAGAAAAAGGCACGTGAAAGATTAGTAATATATATATCTAAAAGAAATAGAAAAAACAACCAAATCTATAATAAAATAAATATTAATATTAAATAGATATTTATTAAAAAGGGATAAGGAAAGTAAGTTAAGAAATAAATAAAACGCTATACATAAAAAGCCTGCTTAAAATACAGAAAATAAGAACACTTTATTAAAGATTATAAGTAATAATAACTAGATGTTAAGAAAACTTACGTTTAGACTAAAATACTTAAAGAAATTAAGATTACTATAATCTAAGTAGAATAAGAAAAGGACACTATAACAAAAGAAATAATTATAAAAAGAATTTAAAAAAAATAGTGCTGGATTTATGGAAGCTATATATACCTTAAATAAAAATATAAAGTTCCGTATTAGTAAACCTAAGATTACTTAGTAAAACGACTTAGTAATATAATTACTATAATATAAAAAATAGCAGCTTAATAACACAACGTAAAGACTAAAAAAGAGATATAGAAATTCTATAAGATTATAGAATAAGGAGATAGGCTATTTCACAAAGAAAACCAAAAATTCAGATAAAAAAAGAATTAAGAGATAATAGAGAGTAAGAAACTTATATCTATAATAATTATACAGCGCGTACGCTGGAGATACTGTTAAATATATAAATTAAAATACTACTAAGAAAAACACTATATTACCAAACACTAGAAAGTTATTTTAAGAGACGGGATATATAAGTACTAATAAGTACTATAGTTAATAGAAAATAAGTAGTATAAGAGACTAAGTAGATAAAAACTAGCTATATAAATAAACGAGATTTATAGATAAATACTTATATTAGTTATAACTAATACAGTATACTATCACCCTGTTGGACACTATTAGAAGGAAGAAGAGAATTCTTTACTAATATTATAAATACAAGATAATAATACCGTAGACAGAATAATAAGAAAGAAATATTAGATATATATAGTATCTAATTATATAGGAAAGAACTATAAATAAAATAAACACACCATACATGTTAAAGGACTAAGGATAAGAAAAATATTATAATAACTAGCTAATAAAAAGGAACTTAACCTATAATAAGAACTAGTTTATATGAATTTAAAAGATAAATTATAGAATCTAAACTCAGATAAACACAAACAACTATCGTGGGATAAATACTAGATAGGATATTAATAATACTAGACTAAATACTATTAAAAAAAATAGTTAGCTACGGACTCACATAAAAAACTCACGTATTAAGAATGTTTCTTAGAATGGAAATATTAGGATTATAGAAAACAAACTAGAAAAATACATAAGATACTTAATAGGGAAGTATGCTAACTCTAGAGATATCTAATCTATAAACCTAAAAAAAAAAACACTAAAGAAACGACTGCCACATAGGAGTTAGCTATAAATAAAAAACTAGAAAACTAGTAGACTATAACTAAGCTACTAAAGAGCTAAAAACTAAAGATTAGAAATAACATATTAATTATATATATATAACTAAACTAAAGGAAATACGAAAATAAGCTATATATAAATATATATATTAATAGTAATTAGATACTAGCGCTTATAGATAGTAGGGCTAGCAAAACACTTATATTAAATAAATAAATATAAAAATACTAAATACTAACTAAAGTTTTAAATAAGTCTATATAAGTAAGACGCATAAATAATAGTCCAGCAGTATTTAAAAAAAGTCTAATTAATCTTAAAATATAAAATATAACTATTAAAGCAGTAGGTTACATGAATAACTATTATATTAAAATTATAAATCTAGGCAGTAAGGGTTTTATCTTAGGATAGGACTAGCTAGTATAATAAAACCTAATAATAAATTAGAAAATAAAGTCTATAGGAACCAGGAAGGACTACTATAGATAAATAAAAGTTATAATATAAATAAAGAAAATAATACTTCACGACACCACGTTTATTATACTAGATAAATATTAAGAAGAATTTAGAAAATAGTTTTTTAAGAAAGCTAAAGACTAGTTATTAGAGTATTAAAACAGAGACCACAAAATCACGCTTAAAGAAAAAATAGATTTAAAACTAAAACTATTATATCAAGTACCCATATACTAACAGGAAGAATTACGAAGATTTTTATAAAAAAAATTAATAAAAGGGATATATATAAACTAGTTAAAGTAAGATAGCATTACTAATACTCTTTATACTAAAAAAAAATAGAAAATTAAGATTATATATTAATTACAGATACCTTAACGAAGCTATAGTTAAGAATTATTATCTAATACTATTAATATTAAAACTTATAAATAAGCTTAGAGGAGCTAAATAGTTTAGTCTCTTTAATATTAAAAATAGATATTATTAGATATAAATAATTAAAGGACATGAATAAATAACAGTATTTAAAATAAGATATAGATTATTTAAATATTTAATTATACTAATAGGACTCACCAACGCACCAGTAACATTCTAGTTAATTATTAATTATATATTAAGGGAATATCTAAACGTATTTATAATAGCATATCTTAATAACGTACTTATATATATAAATAGATTACTAAAAGAATATATTAAGTACACAAAGAGAGTGCTACAGAAGCTTAAGGAATATAAGCTATATATTTAAATAAAGAAATATATATTTTATAGGACTGAAGTTAAGTTCTTAGAATACTTAATATCCTAAGACAGAATAGCAGTTAATTTTAATAAAATAAAAAATATACTATCCTAGCCTATACTAATAAATATAAAAGAAGTTAATTTTTTTCTCAGATTCACGAGTTTCTGCTAATAATTTATTAAGAATTACTTAAAAATTATATTACTTTTAATAGAATTGCTTAAAAAAGACTAATAATTTAAGTAAAAATAGCGCGAGGAAGACGCATTCAAAACTCTAAAAAAAAATATTCTAATAACTACTAATATTAAAGATATTTAATTTATAACTTTAAATAGAAATATATATAGATATATTAGATAGAGCTATAAAAGCTATTCTACTATAAGTATAAAATAATAAGTGTAAGTACCTAGTAGACTTTTTATCTCATAAATTTATAACTATTAAATTAAACTATAATATTTATAATAAAAAATTACTAGCTATAGTTTAAGTATTTAAAAAATAGAGATATTACTTGGAAGGAGTTAAGTATTAAATTATTGTATATTCAAACCACAAAAATCTAACAGCATTTATAATAATAAAGAAGTTAAATTAACAATAAGTTAGATAATAGGAACTAGTTTCTATATTTAACTTTTAAATACTTTATAAGTTAGGAAAAAAAATATGGCGGCTAATACACTTAGTTAATAAACAGACTATATAAAGAATATACTAGAAATCTATAATATAATATTCAGGCGAAAACCGGACGGATTCCTGAGAAACTTATAAATAAATATTAAAACTATAGTTATTATTAAAAATATATAGCAAAAACAAATTAGAGAATACAACTATAGATAACTATAATAGTATGAAATAGGAACTATTTTTATACTAGAAGTATTATAGACTAAACTTATAAAAAACTAACATTCAGCTAAAATGCATGGACATTAGGGAATTAAGAAAACTATAGAACAGATTAACAGATATTTCTAGATTCCTAGAATATAGAAAAAGGTTAGAGATATTCTTTTAGAGTATATTAAGTATAAAAAGAATAAGATATTAAAATATAAAAAATATAGACTTATATAACTAATTTCTTTACCAGACCTACTATAGGAATCAGTTATAATAGACTTTATCACAGAAATACTAATAATAACCACCTTTAGAGACTAATAGTATGACATGATACTAGTTATTATAAATAGATTTATAAAATACGTATACTTTAAACCAACGTATATAGAGATTAAAGCAGATAAATTAGTAATATTACTAGTTAAACTCTTAATAGCATGACATAGATTACTATAAGAATTTATCACAAATAGAGATAAATTATTTATATTAATATTTTAGAAGATATTTATAGGAAAGCTAGGGGCTAAATATTACCTCTTAATAGTATTTCACCTATAAACAGATAGACAGACAGAACGGATAAATTAGATATTAGAATAATATCTATAAATATACGTTAATAAGTAATAAGATAATTAGATTAACTTATTACTAATAGCTAAGTTTATATACAACTCTGTAAAGTTATTAATTACTAGAAAATTACTATTCTTTATAAACTACGGTTATGAGCCTACGGCTTATTGAGAACCATAGAAACTAGATAAAATATTAGAGTCAGTAAGAATAAAAGTTAACGAGTTATAATAACTTTACTAGGAAATAGTAGAAAAAATTACCCAGAAAGGAGTCCTTAGTAAATAGTAGAAAGATAAATCTAGAATTAAGAGACTAACTTTTAGAGAGGGGGATAAGATTTTCCTGCTATAAAAAAATTTAGAAATGAAATAACCATCAAAAAAACTGGATCACATTAAGTTAGGACTATTTAAGATTAAATAATAAATAGGACCTGTAAATTATAAACTACAACTACCTAAAGACATACAGATTTACCTAGTTTTTTATGTTTCAAGATTAGAACCAGCACTACAGAATGCTAAACTATAGACAAGACTTAAACTTAAGAAAGACACTACTAAGTATAAAGTCTAATAAATTCTGGACTACCAGCAGTTTAGACGTTAGTAGAAATATCTGGTTAGATAGAAAGAATACGGACCTAAAGATAACACGTGGGAGCTAATTAGGAACTTGAAAAATAGTTTAGAGCTAATTAACTAGTACTATTAGACGGAGTGGCTGGGGACTGCTTTAGAACTACGTCCCATAAAAAGAACGACTACAGCACGTCCCAATCCAGGCCAAAAGAAAGGGAAGGTAAAGCGGGTTGGGAAGAAGCTGGTACTGCGGGTTGTGGTGTGTGAGTTTCTTAACCCCAAGAGCGCACCTCAGCCTCTTCAAGAGCTTAAACCTCACGAATTGAGGCCATCTCTCGATCAAACATCTCTTTCTCTTTGGAGTCCACCTTTGTGAGCTTATGATGAAGCCGGAGAGTGCGGGAATGCACTTCAAAGGCATCTTCCTCAGCCTTCTCAAGCTAGCGGCGGAGTTTTTCCTTGTCATGATCAAGGCGATTCCATTCTAGCTGGGAAACGATTAGGTCGCATTTTATACCATGAGAAACACAGGCCGAACAACAACCGGAACTTAGGTTCACAAGGCAATTGTTGCCTCAACGGGAACAGTTCGAGCAGGGCGTCGGCATGTGACGGGGTTTGTTACAGATCTGAGAAGCTAAGTGGTGAGCACGTATTAGAGACGACTCAGGACGCGTCATCATAGGGAGGATGGGCAGGAAGGAAAGGAAGTCAAGGGTCTTACAGTCTGGAACACAGAGTGGAAGACCTGCTGCCTTTATACTGCTTATAGAAGGGAGAAACTACCTTCCGGGACGAAGACTTGGAGGAGGGGGATAATGTTACGGACGGTAACAAAAAGGCAACTGTACCTGAAGAGCTAAAGGAACTAGCAACAACAGCCAATGAAGCTCTCGAATGGAAACGTATGTTTGAGCTTGAAAGGAAGAACTGTAAGCGGGCACGGGACGCATTGGCACAGGCTAAGGCACGGGCCAAGAAGTGAGGACAGAGATACGGAACCATGCCAGTGGATTGGGAGCGGCCATCCACATGACCAGGCGAGGGCTTGGCAGATAGAGGTAGATCGAGGTGGCAGAATCTCTAGCACCTCTATCAACCTCTAGTAGTATCCAATATACTGCCAATAAGTATACAATGTACGCATGGAGGATCGGCTATAAGTATGAGGCGTTGGACGGTTCACGATTACTTTTGATTCTTCATAGTTACTCTAAAATTGAGATTCATACCTCAAGTGAAATAGTTCAATACTATCCTATTGAATCTCAACTTACCGTATCGTTCTTCTTACCTCTACTGAGTCAACCAACTTCCACTAAGTCTAACGAGCTATCCGATCTGGAAGCAAGGGAACTGATTAACAGTTGTAACAATTAGTTAGATAGCTTGTTATTAGTATAATTTACGTTAGTAAGTTAGCAACTTGTAACATAAACTAGTATTTATTATAAGTACTATAGGTTTCTATTATAGGTTTATTAAGACAGATATAAAATCTCTTAATTAGTTATTAATTTATAAAGCTAAGAATAAGGTTATTTAAAAAGATATTACTTAAAAAATTTATAAAAGAGTTAGATAGCAATAGGTTATAAGACAGACCTATATTAGAAAATATAAATAAAATAGAAAAAAGGAATTCATTAAGTATAGTATTTTAAAACATAAATATTAACTATAAAAGCTAATTTAGCTTAGTATTCTAAAATATGGATATTAAATATAAAAACTAATTTAGCTCCTTTTAACGTTTTATTAAAAATAAAATAAATAGTATAAATAAAACTTTATTACTTATTTAATACTTAATATAGTATTATTTTTAAACTTTAGTTTAAGTATAATAAGTATTAGCTTAAGCTAGAGTATTATTACTATTTAAATTACTTAATAAATAACAAAAAAAGCTGTGCTGCTATTACAGAAATAAAAAACTATATAACATAATTAAGAAATTCTATAGTATAAAATATAAAGCTAGAGGTTTAAGATATTATGTAAATATAACTACTTATAAAAAAAGTATAAAATAATAAGAAGTAAAAAATAGAGATAATAAAGCTTTATATAAAAAGTATTATATAAATATAATTACTTATAGAAAGAATGTAAAATAGTAAGAAGTTAAAAAAAAAAAATAAAGCTTTATATTTTTACTATATTTTTAATTAACTATTAAGTTATTAATAAAATAGATATAAGTGTATATATAAATAGTATATTAATATTTCTATAATATAAGCACTTGGCTTTCTAGAAACTATAGTTTATTTTATTAATAATAGCATTTTTAGAGTTACCATACTAGCTATAAGCAAAAGATAAATTTATTAGTAAAGTATAATAAAGATACTAGTAAAATATAAGTAATATAAAAGAAGTTATATAAGAGAAGTATTAGTTAAGCTATTAAAATATTAATTATATAAAATTTTTTAATAAAACTTTAGTATTTCTTTAGTACAGAATAACTAAAATCTAATTACATAATATTAGTTTTTCTAACTAATAAGAGTATAAGAAACTTTGATTTTTTTAATTAATAAAAACATAAAAAACTTTGGTATAATGTTAGTAGAGTTTTAAACTAAAAACTTTTTTATTTAAATATAAAAAGCTTTACTACACTAGGTAATAAAAACTTTATAATAAAAAGTTCAAAAAGTAAAAAAAAAAAAAAAAATTAAATAGTAAGCTTATATTAGAAAATTGAGGGTTCTATTACGTAATCTGGGCCTTGCTTACAGCTTTCGCGCTACGCCTAATCTAGTAATCTGCTTAACGTCTACCTATAAAAGGCTCTTTCGTTTCCACTATTTTCCCTTAACTTTCTTGCCTTTTTCTCTCTATTCTCCTCCCCTCCCGTCCGCACCAACCTCTCGTATTGGGTCCTAGTCCCTCGTGAGGCAATTTTTTTCAGCCGCTGTCCAGCGCTCGTGCACCCTGAGCGCCCCTGGAGAGCCCGCTTCTGCACTCGCAGCTGCGGAGCAATTTTTGGACCTCACGCCCCTTTCTCTCTGGCACGCCCCCCAACCCTTTTTCCTCTCGCTCTTCGTTCATCAGTGATAAAACACCAACCTGCCTTTTTGATGGCTGGGCTGTCCTTTAAGGCATTCAGCTTGAATTGAGGAACGATCTGGTTCCTCCCCTCGTCCGGTCGAACAAGAAGCAGCTCCGCAAGTTGCGACTGCGCCATCTTGACTTGATCACGATGGAATCAACGGAGTGAGTGCATGTTGAGATCCGGGCCTTTATATGACAAGTTCTGCCCGTCGTCCGACTCAGAAATGTGACCGATCGACGTCGTGTGATCACGGATCTTACGTCTACACATGCGAAGCTTTAATGCCCACTGCATGGAAGAACCGCTCGAGAAGGTCATGCAACAGTGTTGCATCTCGTCGAGAAGATCGCCGGGAAACTCTACCTCCCGACTCCACTCCAACAACAGCCCGTTGTATAACGAGGAGCTGGGCAATTTTGACAAATGCAGAGAGATGGCTGGCATAATGTACCGGTTCTCGGAAACCCTTGCTCTCGTCGTCGATTCCGAGAACCGCAAAGAATCCAACCACGATGCTGTCGTACAGGTTTCCCCTAAGGCGATGGTCGAGCATGGAAATACAAAAATCGAGAGACCGACGCCCTATCCCTGTTCGCAATTCCGCTACCCTGCCAATCGAATTCCCCTTCTCCGCTTCTAGGAGCGTTGCCATGGCTTCCGTCAGCCTATTCCGCATCAAGGACTGCTGGTCTGTAACTACATGATGGAGTCGCGGCTCTTGACGGAGATGGACCAACCGATAAACGTAACAGAGAAGCCGTTTCCATGTACTCCGATATCTATCGTAGGTTTCCTCCTTGAGCTTCACCAAGAGCGACTTGTAGTAGCTTCGGCTGCGGATAGCGCTGTTCACACGGTGTTGATCAAACACGCTAACCTTATCTTATTGGACTGCGCCACGAGCTTCTTGAATCAACAAGTCGAAGGCCTCGAGTATCCTTGGGAGGACTTGGTCTGCATAGCCGGGCGTGGGAAGCCGCGCGAGATGGGTGGCCCTCTCTAAATCCTGTCCTCGGAGGAAGCCCATCCAGCGTGTTACCTCAAGCCACGGGGTCGGTTGAACCGGGTCTCGATTGCTTGACGCATGCAGATGCTCTTGTACGGATTGCGCCACTTTCTTTTTCTGTGCGAGCTGATGCTGAGCCTGGCTCCATAGCCCTCCGGCGGAGAAGTGGGTGGATCGCTAGGCCGTGGAGCATTGTCGTGTATGACCTGCAGATCTTCACCCGGCGACGTCGGGAGGTAAACCCGGAAAAAGAACGCATTCTTGCCGCAAGTAAAGAATCGTTGGCAGAGGACCCATCAATCCAGCGTTAGTTGAGCAAACCGTTCCGGTTGAGCCGTTTCCTGTCCCTCGAACCCCGGGCTTGATAGGATTCACCCAGCCGTGTACCTTCTTGCAGTGACGTTGCATCTGATCCTCGCTGCGGCAGACGTACGTACAGGAAGCATCGGCAGATCCGTGGAACGTGCACTACAAGCCATCTCCATATATGGGAAGCTGGCGAATAGCGGGGATAGGATGAGCAGGCACCTGGAACTGGGAGAAGTCGTTGTCAGACCATATGGCATTGGGAAAGATCGTGCGCAGCCTTTCCACCACGAAACCACTAAATGTACGGCTTACGTGGAGGTGTCGGGAAAAATGCACATTGAGGTGGTTGCCCTGCATGGCGTACCTGCGCACACGACAGGCAAGAAGGCGGCGTTCCGAGAGGTAAACAGGTGTTGTCGATAAAATCGGACGCGGGAGAAGAGAGGTCCTCACCCTTGACCTTCATTGCTGCTTGCTGCTGCTGATGACGTTCCTTGACGTTCGATGTACTAGAACGTCAGTACGGCTATGGGCGATGTGGAAGAACGCGAGAGACGTCGGAAGTGGTAGAACGCGGTAGGCGTTGGAAGTCGCGTAAAGTTGCGTAAAGTCGTGTGAAGTCGCATTGGGAAATCCGTCGGGGCACGGGCCCACGTCGTTTCGTTGTTTAGGAGAGACCTCTGTTGAATCGATTTCCGGGGGTAGAACCGATTGGGAATAATTGAGTTAGAGTTTGATGTAATGTCGTCCACCGCAGCATATGCAGCTGTTCTAGTTGTGTTCATAGGGACAAGCAGTACAACTTGAGAAGTAAAAGGCAATAGCAATCTGAATATGTAGTTGACGGTGTACGAGGTTTTAAATATTCTATCTGTTAAGGTATCTAAGGTTTTATTACAAAAAGCTATTACAAGAAATCCGCGCTATGCTGGAGACTCGTCCTGCTACAAAGGCTGTCTATCAGATTAATCCGTAACAAGTGTCTATTATTTATTTTCCTAAACCGAATCCCAAGACCAACCCAATTCCCCATCCAACACCGCCTACTACCTCGGACACGCCAACTTCGGACTCGGCGCCCTTGGCCTACAATGCCCCTGCTGCACCGGCTTCTTCAAGGCCGCATTCCTACCCGCCACTGTATTCAGCTTACTCGGCAAGCCGGTTTCGTAAAAGCAGTCGGAGCTACCAGGACAGGACGGATCGGCGCTGGAGCACTTGGGCAAGCACGCATTCACCGACCGGGGCACACCGTTGCACACCAGCGTCGTCGGCAAGCACTGCCCGCCGTTGCACTGGCTGTTCGACGTGCAGCTAATAATCTCGCCCGTGGGGCGCAAGCCGCCGTCTGCAAGGCCGCCCGTGTTGTTGCCGGCGAAGTTGACGAATTCGGCGAGGTCGAGGTCGAGACTTGGTGCTTGAGCGGTTCGCTCTGGCGGCGCCTGAGCGGAGGACGTGTTGCGTGCTGTTGGGAAGCCCGTAGAGCCGTCGACGCATAGCGAGGGGTCATCCCATGCCGCGGTCGCAGCGTCGCGCCACAGGCGGGTCATGTTGAAGACGTTGGCGAGTGTGTAGTAGATGCGGCAGTCGGCGGCCTCGTACTTGAACTGCAGCGGCGTGAGGTCGTTCTCGCGCACCTGGTCACGGATGTTGATGCCGGCGGAGGTGACCCAGACGCCGGTGTCGGAACGATTGGGCAGAAGTGCGGCGGCGGTAGAATTTTCGATGGTTTCGGAGACGAAGCGAAAGTCATCGTCTAGCTCGCTGGCCTCGTAGACGCGGGCACCGCGGCTACCGCTGACGGCTTGCATCGGGCCGGTGGTGGGACGGCCGCCGACGGCGACGGTACGCACGCCCGCTTGGTGTGTCATGAGTTCAACGAAGAGAGCGCAGGCCGAGGCGCACATGCCGTCGGTGAGCTGGGTGATGTTTAGCGGTAATGGGTTGGAGGCGAGAGGTTGCAACTTACGATGATGATATCTTCGGGGACCCGGGCTTGCGGTCTTGGGTCGTCATCGGCGGCAATGCCGTACCCATAGGGAACCTAGCCGCTGAAAGCATTGGCGTCGAATACCTCATCGGAGAGATTGTAGCGTTGCTATGTCCTTATCAGTTCAAGAGCCTGTGTCAAGGGTCAAGCATACTTACAGCTAAAGAGAAGGTATCGCCATGGTCCGACACAGGACCATAGTATTCAGACCAAGAAGCGAAGTCTCGCCCAGTGGCGGCATTGATACGGTTCAGGACGACCCACTCCTCTGCTGCGGTATAGTTGTAGTTCACCCCATTCGCACCGTCGTTGCCCTCAAGATCACTCTCAAGCTCTTTCCACCACTTGGAGAAAGCGCCACCCAAGACATTGGCAAGCTCGTGACTGCGAATGCGGCTCGCGGCATAGGGATCTATGCGGTAAAAGAACTGCTTGAAGGTGTTATAGGCTAGGTATACGGTGCCGCCAGTATTCTGCTGCAGGTCAATGACGAGTCTGGAGATGTTGTTTTTCGTTGCGTTGGCGATGAAATACTCTACTGTAAGCCCAAACTGCTCGGTATTTGGATCGTATTGAAAGAAGCTTGGGATGCTTAGAACACCGGTGGAGATATCGTCGTAGAAATAGCCGGTGACGACACCGCCACCTGTAACGGCGAGGTCGGTCTGAACGACGACTGGGTCGTTCGGGTATGCGCCATAACTGGCGAGGCACCAGTTGACATCTGCGGGATTGCCGCTTGAGCAAACGGATTCAAAAGGGTCGGTGACCGTCGAGTTATCACTTGAATCATCGTTCGAAGAGTCGTCGGTTTCAAGAGTATGCCACCACTGCTGGTCAGGGTCGTAGCTGGCAGGGAGTTGTCCGAGAACGAAGTAGTTGTAAAAGTCTCCAGCAGTGGTCAAGGGGCCGGTATCCTCCAGCTCGTTGTAGAATGAGAGCCAGTATGTCTCCTCCGTTGATCCATTCTTGAAGGTGAAGTTGAGCTCATCGCCAGGGTAGAAGGTCGCGGACTGAAAGATACTGAGGTCGCCACTGATCCACATGGCCGGGGTATCCATGAGCGAGTTCCAGTCGGCATGTGGTTCGAGGTACCCATTCGAATTGAGTTCTGCGAACTGCGTTAGGTATTCGACCACGACCTGGCCGTTAATTTTGGTGACTGGCGATGGGGTCCAGCCCTCGAGTTGACCCATAAGGAGGTCATCTGAGAGGTAGACCTCCGGTGGCTGCTTCCCATCTGCGGAGACTGAGACGAGGCCATAAGGACTGAGGAAGGAGAGAGCATCCAGGATGCCAGCATTCAGAGTGACATGCGAATCATGCATGCGATTGACGAGAAGCTGGACGTCGGCCTCAAAAGTGTACTGATTCTTGTAGTTGCCGGCGGTCACGTTCCCCTGGATCTGGTCGAGGACCTGCAGCACGTCCACGGGAGGCTGTTGGTAGCCCTGCGGCGGATCTTTGAGATAAGCGAGTGTGCTCTGGAACTGCAGTGTCATGTTGTAGTAGTCGATGAAGCGGGTTGCGACGGCAGCATTGAAGGGAACGCTCTGCAAGCACTTGAAGACTACGTCGGCGTAGAAAATAGTGTAATCTGCGACAATTTTTAGCGCCTATCTCTATATCATCTTCCACTCCTGGCTTACTATACTTTGTATCGACTATGATATCGCCGCAGACGGTTTGCTCTGGCGACAGGGGAGCACCAGGCGTGCCATCTTGACGAGGAACAACAACTGGCCCACCGAGCGGCTTCGACAACACAAGCACAACGAAGGACAAAAACGCCGTAAAGTGAACGAACGACATGGCGCGACTAACGGGGAATAGTGCGAGGAAAGTTGAATCTAGCGGAGAAAGAGCTAATGCGCAGCGATTCGGCGCTTTTAAGACGTCGTCCAGACTGAGTTTGAGGGCAACTGGGGCTTGACTTTTGGCCCCATCGATTTCTTTTCGAAGTTCGGCGACAGAGCTGCAGCTCTAGGAACGTTCAGCCCCTCGCACAGATGCAACCCAATCTTGTATTGTTTCCAGGGCTGTGGTTCGCCGCTGACTGATTAGTGCCACAATATTCCAGCTTCTGTAACGCCGACAGTTATTGTAAGAGGCTCTTAATTGTACATGCGCTGAGCGCCTCGTAGGATTAGTGTAACTTTGCCTTCTGCCGTCGGCATTACGTCTTGGCCCGAAGCGGCAAGTGGGCAGAGCATATCTAATCAAAGGTGGACGCAGGTCCCGTATTGTGTATAAAAAGGATCTGGGGGCCAAGACGGCGTCAGGGATTATCGAGTTTAGTCAGGGGCACTAAGGGCTGCCAAGGGCTACCGGTCAATCTGCCGCCTGCCATCACATGGCGTTGCAGATGAAAGGTGGGGCCAAACTTAGGCTGCAGCCTTTCGCCTGAGGCAGCCTCGGCCCTCTCGCAGCAGCCGCCTTACCAAATCCCGACTCCCATGCAACAAGGTCCTATCCTAACCTCCGTCATTTCCACATCACGATGCAGCTTATGATTCTTGTCCACCAAGATCGCAATCAAGGCAAGCGACACCATGGATCCGTTTGGCTTGAGGAGCCGTGTCACGAACTCGGCACTAAGTAAACAGCATGCACTATCTCCTGACATCTACGACCGCCTCTTCGATTCGATATTCTTTCAGTCGAAGGAATTCTCCTATTGGTCCCAGGGTAATCAGCCATGGCAACTGCACTGCTATGGCGCTCCTGGGTGCGGTAAGGTACGATGCGTCTCGCATTCAGAAGACGACCGATGTTGATGCAGCGACCAGACTACACTCGCTGCCATCGCAGTCCGAAGGTTACGAGAAAGTACACCTGGAAGAAAAGCAGCACCAGTCGCCTCTATTTTCATCGAGAAAGACGTATCAACGAGTGCTGTGGTGTTTGTAGAAGATCTTCTGG
Organism: Zopfia rhizophila CBS 207.26; assembly: GCA_010093925.1. Classification (NCBI taxonomy): domain Eukaryota; kingdom Fungi; phylum Ascomycota; class Dothideomycetes; family Zopfiaceae; genus Zopfia; species Zopfia rhizophila. The sequence continues at coordinate 115,246 of ML994618.1, forward strand.
ATTGCATCTATCATCAACTCCCAAATCTCGGCTTTGAGTCCGACCACCACTATGAGCAGTATGAGATGGCATGTCAGGGCGGTGAATCAACCTCCAAGCGAATCACTCTTCTTCGCAAAGCACTTCACTCCCGACTGGAACCCAGCGATCACACGTTCCTCGTTTTGGATGGCTATGATCGAGTCAGCGAAGGGCTACAAGTTCTCCTCGATTGCGAATTCGCGAATTTGCAGGTGCATCGTCTGCGCGTGATGATAACCAGAAGAGTTCCTGCCTTTGAGGTCCCCTTATGGATGAGCTGTGATGGACATGACTGCGAGGAAGACCGCTTAAAGCTTTACTGGGTATGTAAGAAATGCTACAAGAATCAATACGATTGCTACGCCCTGTGCTACGCATGCAAGGAAAAAGGATTAAAATGTCCGGATGATGGAGCCGTGTATTTTGAAGAACTGTACGACCACGTCGACATCGACGTCAGCCACCCAAACGATATCGAGGAATACATTGCCTGGGATCTGCAGAAAGAATACAGCCATCTCCAAGTCAACAGTAATTCAGAAGACGCCTCAAAGCCACAAGAACCACTGGCAAAAGACGTCATGGACGGTACGGATAGTGCAACAACGCTACCGACTGCTACCGAAAAGTTGCGCAAAGTCATCCAATCCATCTCCAACAACGCTGAAGGAAATATCACAATAGCGAAGCTGTACCTCGACAACATTCACAAGCATCAATGCCTTGACGATGTTGAAAAAGTGGGTGATAGACTTCCCCGCAACCTCATCGCTCTCTTCGATGCCGGAATGGAGCGCATCAAACAACAGCCCAGAACTCAGAGTGACATTGCTCTGATGGCGATCAGTGCGGCTGCAGAGAAAGACAGGGGTATTCCTCTTGCTTCACTGGAAGATTGGATGCGAGACGCAATAACTCGACTGCCGCACCTTGCTGATGCGCCTCCTCGTAGCCTCGAAGACGTTCTCCGTTTCGCAAACGGCTTTATCATCGAACCATTTTCCCGTGAAAGACATGTGGCTACTTATAACCAATTCTTCACATTCTACGTGAGGGAAAACTACAACGACTCTCTCTTTTGGGCCAGAAGCCAGCTGAATCTCCGTCGAGTATCAAGAACACTGACCAGACTGGAATCGAGTCAGCCGAGGTTGACCTCACCACCGATGATGGCATCGCCGCCTAGCATGGACAACAGCTTTGATACAATTAGTGACGCAACTGTCAATTCTCCGCACAGATCAACACGTGAATTTTTCGATCGATCGTCCTCTTCTGGTGGCTTTCCATTTCCTCTAAAGCATACCTTTTCTCCAAGGCAACTTTCCGGGAGCAGTGACACAGAATTAGGAATAAAGAAATTTGGCATGTCCGGTCGAAGCCTCACCATGCTGCCGTCGGCGATGAACAAGAGGGAGTTCAGGAACGACACTGTCGAGATATCTGAGGAACCGACGAATGACGGGCGTAGCCAACCACGACCAGGTCATTCGATTGATGGGTCGTCAAGTAAGGTCTGCATCTTCTGTGAAGGTGTCATTTTCAGCTCCGGGAAATTGTCCGGTAGTCATCAGAGGCCGTATAAAGACTTAGAAGCACCTATGACAAAGCGGTGTGTCTTCTGCTCAACTTTAAACAAAGACCTCATGGACCTCCCTAAAGCCGATCGACAAAAACTCCAGGATGCTAAAAGCCCGCTTTATCGATGGACCATTCGAAGCACGGCAAAGAACAGAGATAGCAAAGGCTCTGTCACCGTGTCTTTCCGATCACTACAGCAAAAAAGGAGCCACGATGAGAAATCCACCCAGCAAGCATCTCTAGTCGGTACTTTAAACCCAAAGAACTCCTCAAGCACTCAAAACCAACACTCAACGCGAACATTCTACCTATTCCCAGAAGATGATCTCGCCCACATCCCCGCCAAAGACGAGCTAGGTTTCACTACAAACCCCTCCATCAATGGCGGCCATCAAATCAAGAAATGGATACAAGACTGCGACCATAGTCACTCCAGCTGCATCAAAGCAGCCAAGACCACCTGGGTCCCGACCCGCCTTCTTGATCTCTAAACTGGAGATCCCAGTACTATCCACCTCATCAAAACCGCCGACGAAAATATTAAAGGACCGTATATCACACTCAGCCATTGCTGGGGACCAAGAACCAAGGAGAATGAGTTTTTGACCTTGCAAGGCGAAACGGAGGAAGAGTACAAGACTAAGGGACTCAAGTTGACTGCCTTATCCATCAACTTTCAGCAAGCTATCAGCGTCGCGAGATTCATTGGTATGCGGTATATCTGGATTGACTCTCTATGTATCATCCAAGGACCGGCGTCGGACTTTGGAACCGAGGGACAGCTCATGCACAAGGTGTACCGGAATTCATACTGTAATCTCGCAGCTGCAGACTCGGTGGACAGTAGAGGTGGACTCTTCCGAACACGCAAGCCGGCGGATATACTTCCTGGGAGATACAGGGGCGACGGCCGTTCTGCGATATTTGGAACGACGGCGTGGATGGTTGTGCCGGAGAACCTGTGGGATGCGGATCTTCTGGGGACGAACATATATACTCGAGGCTGGGTCTTCCAAGGTACGTTCCCTTCCTCCCTTTGAAACATTAATCCATCCCTGGACTTTTTCACTGTTTGAGTGAATACTGATGATCGACATAGAACGCATGCTCTCCCCGCGTATCCTCCACTTCACACGCAACCAACTCTTCTGGGACTGCGGCACCCTCTCCGCCTGCGAAACGCTCCCCTCCGGACTTCCCCTCCCTCTCGACGACTCCGCATCCACAGACCGACACTGGCGCGGCCGCCTCCAAGAATCCTCCTCTCTAGCCCACCCCCCCCCTCTCCGGCGCAAATGACGACTCGCTCGAAGGATTTTGGTCGTCCTCCGTATTGCGCTACACCAAATGCGACCTAACAAATCAAGCCGACAAGACGGTAGCAATATGGAGTATCGCAAAACTGGTCCGCGACGCCTGGAGCGACGAGTACGGAGCGGGGATGTGGGGCACGGCGTTGGAGGAGCAGTTGGGTTGGAGGGTAGTGGATATGAAGAAGAGCAAGCGGAGTGTAGACTTGCAGTGGCGGCAGCCGAGTTGGAGTTGGACGAGCGTGCAGGGAGCTGTATTAGCGGGGGAGAGAGTGGCGGTGGAAAGGTGTTATCGAGTAAGAGGGCACGATGGTAAGGCGATCTCTTTCAAAACTAAGGGGTTGAAGAGACCCGCGGCGGAGAGGGAGCATTCGGATTCGTTGAAAGAGGATCTAGAGATTGGGTGGGAAGAGTGGCAGATGAAGAGGAGGACGCAGAGCTCAAGCCAAGTAAGGAAAGAGAAGGGGGCGGAGCGGAGCCAGTCTATGCCCTCATCGCAGACGACGTCTGCGAAGTCAACCACAACGGACCCTAAAAAGTATGCTAAAACGGCCCTCGGAACAAACCCTAGAGATATCGAGCCAGAGCTCGCGAGCAAATCTATCGCTATCCACGCACCCATCGGTTCCGGCTCTTTACACTCGAACACCGAGACGGGGACTTATAGCCTCAAAGTCAAGATCAACACTGGGGGTGGGGTAAACACCACCACACCTCAAGATACCTCGCGAGAAATAACACTCGAAGCATTCCCAGATGAACTACCCTCCAATCTCGATCTCTCCCCCCACCCCGCGCACTTCCTCGTTCTGGCCGCCACCGCACACGCCACACCCGTCTCTTCCTTTGGCCTCGGTCTGGATCTAGACGAGTACGACTCTGACAACGAGCCTGAGGTGCCCATACACACCACATACTCCGGCATCGGCATCCTGCTCATCCAATCTGAAGAATACCTGCGCCGCGGCGCATTCCGCGTCAAAATCAAAGAAGCAGCGAAGAGAATCAACGATTTCTTCGTCGAAAAGGGTACGATTCAGAAGGGGTCAAGTGAGGAGTGGACGGTAAGGGGATTGAATAGTGAGATGGAGCATTTGATGAGGTTAATTGTGCAGTTGGAGTGGCATAAGGGAACTGCAGAACAGCATCGTCATTTTCGCAGAACGGGATCTTTTCAGTTTCGGGATTTGGATGAGGAGGCGTATGCAGAGATTATGGGGCGCCAGGCAGTGAAATCTTGGTTGGATTAGTGAGACGTTCGATGTCCCCTAAACCAACTTTCCCCATGCCTCTGCGAAATGGGGGAAGTGGTGATTTGTTAAGGAGGTTGACAGTGGCGACCACGTTGACGGATGCAAGAGTGCCTTGGAAGCACCGTCCTTCTGGGATTTCCCGGTATCCGTCCCTGCATCCGCAACAGTACATTATGCCGAAGACCTGGACCGCAGAGACTTGCCACGTTGAGAGAACCTTGGAGAAGTGTCTTACTCAACGCTCTGAAGCCAGCATCTTCAGAAATGCAAAGAATGAATTCTCACAACTTACAATCATCATCGAAGTTGGTTCGAGAATCCTTCCGTATCACCGTCCTGGCCATCCACGCAATCATTAACGCTAAGCGTGAAAGCCGCCTCGCATATCCAAAGCCGACATTCTCTTCATGCTACTACTTCCGATATTGTTGCTTGTGTCACTGTCGCTGATCGATCTCTTCCCGTTGAGCGCTTCGCAGCCATCGTCTCGTCTCGCGCGCGAGCGTCCATAATCCAGCAACGCTCTGCTCGACCAGCAGCTCTACCACCCTTGCGGCTTGCTTCAGCTTCAGCTCGTTCGCCTTCGGCAGCCGGATGGCGTGCACAAGATGGATGCGGTTTCGCTTCGCAAGACGCGGCAGCCATCCTGTCCGATTGAACCATCCTGTCCTGTCCGTCTTCGCCACCTCTGCGTCCATAATTTTGCATTTCCTCTTCGTGCGCCATCTCCGTCTTCTTCCACTCGATGAGCAGTCCGTCTATTTCGGCTTGTTTGTCGCCGAGAGTGGTGCCTTGCTGCCCTCTGCGTCCTCTAGAGCATTTACGACAAAATACCGTTGCAGCCCTTTGTTCGAAAGAACATCTGCACCTTGACATGTCTATACAGCGTACTTGTTTCGCCTGTCCATGATCATCCATGTTCTTCTTACAGTGCGTCTTTAAGGCGCTCTTGCTAATTGTCATATGGTCGCAATGAATCTCAGCGCATTGAAACCCATCCACCGACTTTCCTAGCTCTTTAATCGGCGGCCCTATTAGCAATCGTAGCTGCACCTCCTCTGGTTTTTGTTCACCTTTGCGTACGAGAGCAAGGGGCAAATAAGCATTTGAGGCGGCTTGCATGATGATGTTTCGGCGGAGCGAACCACCACCATTATTCGATGGACTCGAAAGTTCAGTGTTGTCGGATCTTCCCACGCTTCCCCTAAAGCCGGTTGTTTCTGTATTTTCCGCAGCTGATTTACGATTCTTTTCAGTTCCTCAATCTTCATCCTCGGTCGGCGGTTCTCCTCGTTGTGGGAGGTTAGCGGGATGATGATAGCGATAGGCGCGATTTGTGTAGAGGTAAGAGATATTGCTCAAGTCTGTGGGAAAAGCGACCATAAAGATACGCGAGCGGCTGTTTGGGTTCAGGCGTTGGAAGCGTACGACATAGATCCTTGAGGAGAGACATCTAAGGCGTTCATCTTTGCACGACCTTTACTCCAACCTTTGCTGTCACTGCTCTTGACAAGCATTCCCACGAAAACTCTGTCACACAAACCGAGCTCTAGCGCTACGCATCGACGGGCGATAGAAGAGTGGGAAAGAGCTACGGGAAGATAGCCATAGCTCGATTTAGCGCTGCGAAGGCCTCTGTGTACGTCGCAGAGGCCTCTTCCAGAGTCGCATGGCCGCAAGCAGTGCCTGTGTGGGTTGGAGCAGGATTCCGTCCATCGCCTGTGAGACTACGTCGTCAGCCTTTTTGGTACCCCCGAACACACCTTCGCCATGAGCTTGAATGCCCTCGAGCCCTGCCTCTCCATCATCTCTATCTTGATTCTCCTGTTCCGGCACCTTTTCTGCGCAGGTCGGTTCGCCGCTAGGTTCTGGGCACGAGTGGTATTTGTCAGTGCGGTCCCCATGCGTGATCTTGGGCATGTCTTCCTTACCACCTAAACCGTCAGCAGCTTTGAGCGACGGAGATGATTAGAGTGCGTCGGCTTTGTCTCTCCTTCCCGACTACACGATGTGCTGGAAGAACGCGCTTTCTTGTAGTTAGGGCATGGGCGGTTAACGCGCGAGACGTGTTGGGTTTGGACTTGATCGTGTTGTAATCGATCCCCATCGGTTATAAATCGGACTCTACTTTCCCTTCCCTATTGTTGAAGCCCAAGGTTGCAAAACATTCTGTTTGACCGCCTGGCCGAGGACAGTCCTGCGCGGCGATCCGCCCATCGGCCAAGCTTGTCATCCGACTGCGTGCCGTCACCCACGCCCACAGCCTCGACGCCTTTGTTGCAGCGGCCTGAAAACTCCAACAAAGTTGTTGCAACAGGTCCCTCTGCGTCAAGAAGGAATTGTGGGATCAGCCGACGGTGATATTGGGGTTTCAGGGTGGTGAGAGCGTCGTGGGTGTCGAAGGTCGAGATGTCGCAGTAAGGAATCTGGCTGGTGATGCTCGAGGCAAGCGGACTGAAGAGATCATGTGGGCCTAATACTGCGGTGAGCAGATTCGATTTCTGACCGTCACCGAATTTCACACGTTTGCTTCACCTGCTTATTGCTCACCTTTACCAGAGTTCTGTCAGCCAAGAAGTGCCATACGTAAATCCAGTCTAGCTCTTGCACCTTCTTTTCCTTCGCAACCCTTCCTCTTTCATTGACTTCCGGCAACACGGCATTAGAAAACTGTCCCACTGTTGACTCTGTGTCCAGTGAAGACTGTCCCATTGCAGCACATGTTCGTCAGGATATTCGAGTTCGGCACGCCCAAGGTCACTGTGTGGCTCCGAGTGCTGAAGGACAGACTGAAGAGGAAAGCTAGTGATGACTAGCATTGTTAAATACTATTGACACGTTACAACAGGCTCTTCACAGCTTAGCCTTCACTGCGTTCAAGAAAGATCCTAAGGTGTTCAATATTCACTTGCATCTCCCACCCGGTGATGACTGTGACAACAAGACGGGAGTGCCACGCCAGTGTTTCAACGACATACTCTTTTATGCGTTTTGACTTCTGATCATGCATTCATGATTATGTTATGGTTGAATATCATTGAAGTTGGTAGCAGGTCATTCGATAAGGTCGGTGGACGCCTGTGTAAATGACCCGTCAGCAGTTTAAACGTTGTGTAACTTATTTCAGTGAGTCGGCTACCGTCGTCACAAGCAATATCCTCTCCAGGCATGAAATACCCGAAGCATAGCATCATTGAATGGAAGAAGAGCATCTCCTCTGGCTTTTAGGGTTCCTCGCGCCGAATAGTGGGTTGAAGTTCGGGGACCATATTGGCGGTATCTGCCTTGCTGAGTGTCCTACTACGGTCTAAAGACAAGAGTCATGGCATTGATTTGCGGCCCAAATCACTTTAAACGTCGAAGCTCCAAGCCATAACCACCTCTAGAATACTAAATCATCGCATCTTGTGTCCTAAAGCCTCTTTTTATAGGCAAAGTTCTTAAATAAAGTATAGCTACTAAGCCTTAAAAGGGACTTGACTAAGTCACTTATTTTGGGCCTTTTGAGTTCTATATAAACGGTGACCAACATTGCACTCTCTTTAGTATCCGCTAAAAATGCTTAGACAAAGAATTAAGCTAGTAATTAACATTCCTACCGCGACTTCCTTTGCTCTCATTCTTTATGTTCTATGTGAAAAGGAAAATGCCACATCTGGTATTGTAACACTAAAGGTAAGGAACGCCTTCTATTCTACTAAACTTGTTATGTTAATAGCAATTGTACTACAGTTTGATCCTACTAGCAAACTTAAAGACCAATTTACAATACCACATCTACTTTAACGTCGCGATGTTTTCCAGGACATCTAGAGTGACGCAAATAACATCAGTTCCTCGGGAGAGGTAAAGTTGTATGCTGCGAATTCCCGATCGGCGAAAAGAGGACTGAGGAGGCAGACATATGGGCTAAAGCTAAGGCTCGGGTCGTAGATAATTTCTAGGATAGGGAAGGTATTCCTAGTTGGCAGATGAGCCTGAGTATGTATTATAATTTGTGGCAGCTAAAAGCGGAGAGTGTAATTTAAGAATTTACATATTTTTTATACTAAGGTACTTCTTTGTGAGTTCAAATGTAAATTCAAGCAAGATACGGTAGGGCCCACCCTCTGGATCCCAGAGCAGCGTGACCTTAATATGGCGATAGCAGAGATCGAGTAGAGCTTGGAGCCAATCTGCTATAAAACCACCAAGTTGCAAATGAAGTTAAAGGAGTATCCTATGGCACCAGTAAGAACATCTCTTTTTGGGGTTAGATTTGTCTGCAGTACTTTGGTAAGATCCTCCACATACATATAGGGCTTTTCTCGCCCTGTCTTCTTTAAGCTATGCTTTTTAGCTAGCTTTCTTAGAACCTAACACCTAAAATAAATTTGTCTAATATGTAAAGTGCACTAACTTAAAGTGTCTGTACCTTGTGCATGCTCTAGATTAACTAAGCATTTAACTTTGCTCTCCCGTATATAAGATAGTACAGTACACCATAAAATTATCACCAACTCGCCTATTTGAATAGCCTCACAAAACACTAAAATTTCGAAACTTTAACCAACCAACTATCAAGCAAGCAAGCAAGCAATCCTTAGCAAGCAACTTGCTTATTAACAAGTCAAGTCTAGAAGGTGAAATTGAGACAATAGCATAGTGACCGATTTAGCAACCTATCGTTTGCACTAGGAAGCCATTTAACCAGGTAAGAAGGAGGCAAGAACATCGAAGACATAATCGAGCGATGGAAGCTAGATATTAGTGCAGTTAAAGCGACAATCTACTTTGCGAAGGAGACCGGACGTCGACACCAGAGCGAATACTCCTAAGGATCCCCCCTTCCACCTCCTAACCGAGTACACTGCGAGCCTCCCCCACACGTGCCTCCACTAGTGCGCAGCCGATTAAGAAGCGCACGACGCTGGAACTGCCCTGCGGACGGGAGACCTCGAAACCCACTCACTAGGCTTGCCTCTACAACTCTGACTTACTTTTCCTCACCGGTAACGTATTAATTTCCGTTATTTCCTTGGTTGAGCATAGGGTGGGGCAATGGATACGCAGCTCTCAAGGTTGGCTCCAGAACTAGAGCAAGCATGTAGGCAGTAGGAAGTATTTAGCGTCTAGTAACGGGTCATACCTTGAGGTTGCATGGCCATAATAGAACATACATACATACCTACATACATACGTGCAAGATATACTGAATTCTATGGGAATATAGAAGAAAATGGTAGAAAGATTGAGCCACATGTGGCGGAGCCCATGGTTCCGGAGAACGCCACTTGATTATGTTGTAAATTGACCGTATTTTATGATGGCAAACTCTCAGCCTGTTTGTACACGAGCCACCGCTACAGTCCAGTATGTACCCCTTTTGACGCTTAACTTAGCTCGGTAAGGCAGGTGCCAAGAGATCTGCTTCCGGGGCGGGGTAAAATCTCAGCGGCGCGATTGGAGGGAAGCCGATTTCGCAAGTCGAAAACCTCTGCAGAGCAATCTCCAACTAGTGTCATCTACCTTGTTTACGGTACATGCCCCCCAATATGGGCAACCACAAACTGCAGCTTTCCAACCCCAATGAACTCAGAATCCTGGCCTTTGGAGACTCCCTGGTAGAAGGATACACGGATTTCGGAACTCCGTTCCATCCTTATGCAATTAAGCTACGAAAAAAGCTGTCTCAACTTCTCCCCAACTTCAAGATGGCTGTCGATGTGAATGGAGAGAGCGGCGATTGTGTCCTTCCATCTCTGCAGGGAATATTTCTTCAGCGTCTCCAATCGTCTTGCCCAATTCGCACACAACAACCACCGAAATACGATCTTGTTATCATATTGGGCGGAACAAACGACCTAGCGTTCTTGATCAACGATCCAAACGGCCCCAACCAGATTTTCGAAGGCCTAAAAGTATGCTACGAACACATCCTCAAAACCGGAGCCTCGCTTCTATGTCTTACCGTTCCGGAGCGTGCTCTTGACACTAGGAATTCAGCGCTCGGGAGAAAGGCCAAAGAGGCACGACTGGCGCTGAATGAGAAGATTGTTGATTTCGTGAAGCTCAGCCAGGAGGGTGGGGAAAATGAGGCTGGGGTTACCGGCGATGAAGCTGGTGCTGCTGCAGATGCGACGGGTAAGGTGTTCATGATGGACCTAGCTGCAATGGTGCCGTTTCAGCCCGACCAAAAGGAGGATGAAGACTTCAAGAGTGACATCTGGTCTCCAGATGGCTTACACATGTCGTCCCAGGGGTATGACTTTGTTGGTTTACAATTGGCCACTTTGATTCACGGTATGGTATAGACTGGATATGCTGCCGAAAAAAAGGAGAGGTTGTTGATGTATGAAATGCGTGCTGCAGACCTCGTTGCAAGTAAGCGTGCAATATGCATGCATGCGAACTGAATTTAGAAAAAATTCAAGAGGTTCAGATCCCCTGGATGGACTTACCACCTTGTTGCCAGAGCTCAGTTGTGCCTAGGAACTAGTGGCTTAATTTACCTTCCATCCCCCCCCCCAAAACAAAACAAAAAACAAACCGGTATGGAGAAATAATTGCATCCGTTATAAAGCCAATCCAACTGTATGTTTTTTGGAGCTAATATGTTGATTCCCTTACTCCTCTGAACCTGGACCACTGGTCTTGGAATCCCGATGGGAAGGGTTTTAATAGGGACTCCGCTTCAAAGCCTGGACTTAGAAGCGGGTTGCCTTTACCAGTCGTCCCTTACACCAGCGCTTAATAAGGTCTTCAAGTGTACTTGCTGCCAGTTTCCTTTTTATTGGTATTCCAAAGCCTTTCCTGTTACCGAGCGTCGCTGCCTGCTGCTGCCTGCTTGGCACTCAGCTGACTAAGCCACATCTTTGATGTATATATACCACCTAGATAGCTCTCAATTCCACCACACGGTGGTTCCTACATCCATCCTCTGCATTCTGTTACATTTCCGAGATATCAACTTAGAGATATGTACAATTTCTGAGGTTTATCGGCTATTGGTTGTGCTAGTTCTGTCCGCAATGCATAGGCTTCACGGTTTCTTACCCCACACCTTCGCGAGGTATTCCTCCGCACTACAGAAGCAATGATGTGGAAGCAATTTGTCCCACTCATCCGATACAAGCCGAGCCCTCTTAGCGGGATTGCGTACAAACTCGAGAGCTGTGGGTTTGGACCTCTCACCAATCTTGTCTGCAGGGATTTCCGAATGCTCAATGGTTGGATATCACGAGCTTTTGAGCTTTCCCGCTTTGAGATTCTCCGTGGACATTCTCTCCACATGATAGGGACCTAGGTACCGGCCAATACAATTCCAACAAAAAGCTCGCAGCCTAGTAGCTTCGGATAGCCCGATGTTAGCATTCGCTGACGAACTCCTGAGCCTTACTCCCAGTTCAATCAATCCAGCCATAGTTATCTGTGTCACACGTATTCCACCGATCACAGGCCACCTTCTCTGGTTCTCGATCGCCTCTGTTACTACAACGGCTATGCCATCTACTGTAGTAAGACTAAGAGGAAAATTCCCATAACCAACAGTAATAGTTCTACAATTTCGGAAGTTGACGTACATCTGAATCGGTTTCAGATACTTGGTCGCTGAGTAAGGATAGCCAAAATAGTCTGTGAAGAAACCCAGCTGAAAAGGGCATATTCCAAGATCTGAAAACAACTGTAGCATAGTTGACCACGCTGGCTTGGATGACCTCGACACTGATAGGAGACATTTTGTCTTTGTTCACTTCTTCGAGATATCTCCCGACCTCGTCTTTGAAGACATAGAAGCTGACGCCACTGTTGCGCCGACTGTCTTATGTTAGCTTTGGCGAGCTCTTCAAGCAGGTGGAATGAGGCGACGTACATCCCACATTTAGAAGACATGAATCGGCCGGACACCCGCTTTGATTGAGGCGTCAATGAGGTCCTTCTGCATATCCGCCATGGCTGAGACAGAGAAAAGCATAACATCACATCAGGCCCCCGGAGGATCTTGACCAGGGAATCTTGGTCTCCGTAGTTGACTGTTACCCACTAAACACCGTCTATCAGAGACTCAGTGACAGCCCAGTACTTCGTTAGCATTATACTAAGGGGCTTCAAGAAAGTTGGACAGCCTACACCGCGAGATTGGGCGACCACATTGTGCTTGTCCCTACCAACGACCCCGTCAATCACTTCGCGAGCGACGCCTAATGGGAGTAAGCACATTTGCCCAGATGGAATTAGGGGATCCTCTACTTCCCATGCCTCTTGCATACGACAACCTTCACTATTATGGGGCGTGCTTAAGCAATCGGCCGCTCACACTCGATCAAATGCAGCTTTGCAGACAGTGGGTTATTACGCAATGTTGGAGGATGTGATTCTTTTCATTTCAGTGACTCCTCCGATCGTTTTAGTATTGATTCCGCAAATAGGGTTGATACCATGGTACTATTGACTAGAAGGCGACAAGAAGAGAATCTGGAGCGGAGGAATATGGCTTTCATATCCAACGCTCTTACCAAGCAGTGCTCGCCAATCTTTTTCTCATCAGTATAAAATATTCAAAAGACGAGTTTTCCGCCATTTTATGTGCGAATTCTTGATGTTCATCGATTCCAGGTTGTGTTAGCTTTGCCAGTAGTTTTGTAAGAGCATATCTTCCCCTCACGGATGGACCAGCATCCGACATTCCGTTCTGGGGAGTTTCGGACGAGTACGAATGCGAGCATGTGCGATTCAAGTTCGCTACAATTACTTCGCCTTTAATTTATTTTCAATGTAGCTTTTGAATACAGAAAGAATTTCCGTACCCCAAACCTCTTGGAAACGAACATATCACAAGTGTCAACATGTCTGAGAATCCGGCTCTAGAACTGTAGCATCATCGGAATTTGGTTTTGGAAGACGAGGATATCCATGCCAATCGGAAACTTTCTGGGCACGGCCCAACCAACTCCGGAATCCCCAGGCGTATAATAAATGCCTAGATCATCATGTTCTTTCTCTCGCCTCCCCAACGTCCAACCCCCACCTCGATCGGCATCCTGACACTTCCAACCAGATTATTTCCATTCAAGAGCTAGACGAGTATCTCGGAAGATTTGGCCGCAATTCACACGTGCAACGCGATCATGGATGGGAGAAAACGGGGATTTATTGATGTGCTCTTCGACCGAACAATAGGCTGGCTGCTTGGTTTCCCGCCGGAAACATGCGACTACGCTGTAAAGGGCGTCCGCATCCCCATCTCGGATGGACTCGAGCGATTCGAGCTCGCCGCAGATCTCTACCGACCCATCCTCCAGGAGGACTCCCAACCAGCGGGCACAATCCTCGTTCGCGGTCCCTATGGTCGCAGCCTGAGCTTGAATACACCATTCGCCCGCCCATTCGCTTCACGCGGCTACCAGGTCTTGTTTGTCAGCTCTCGCGGCACCTTTGGATCAGGCGGGGAGTTTGACCCGGCACGCACGGAGGAGGTTGACGGCCACGGCGTTGTAGACTGGATGCGCAAGCAGGATTGGTTCACGGGGTCTTTTGCTACCATCGGCGGGTCATACTTGGGTTTCACGCAGTGGGCATTGCTACGTGACCCCCCGGCGGATATGACTGCTGCTGTAATTACCGTTGGCCCACATGATTTCAGTCGACATCACTGGGAAACCGGGGCTCTGAACTTGGATGTCATTGGATGGGCAGATATGGTTTCGCATCAGGAAGATAAGGGATTTTGGGCAACAGTCCGAAAGTGGAATGCCCATCGTCGGGTTCGGCCAGTTTTGGATGAGGTGCCTTTGGTGGAAGCCACGGATGCATACTTCAACGGTCTTGCGCCATGGTTGAATCAAAGGATCACTCGTTCTGAGCTGTCGGACCCATTTTTCAAGCCCATGCAGATCGGTGAGGCCCTTGAGCGCACTGATATTCCTCTGTTGTTGTTCAGCGGATGGTATGATGTCTTCATAGGGCAAACGATAGAGCAATATACCCGCCTAACTGAGCGTAACTGCAACGTTGCTCTGACGGTAGGTCCATGGACGCATTTGGGCGTTCTCAATTCGAGGCTGTTCCCACAGACGTTCGATTGGCTGCAAGCACACCTTTCTGGGAAAATACAAAGCCAACGTCCGTCACCGGTGCAAGTGTATGTTACCGGCGCTCGGGAGTGGCGGGATCTACCGAAGTGGCCGCCTCCGACCACTCGATACGAACTTCATCTGCAACCTGGGCGTGGGCTTTCCTCCGAAAAGCCATCCGGTGAGAATGAATCGACCTCGTTTACTTTCGATCCTCGACAACCCACACCTACTATGGGCGGGAATTTACTTTCTGGTGGCGGAAGTGTCGACGACAGCGCGCTCGCTACCCGTTCCGACGTTATCACATTTACGACCGAACCTATTGAGAAAGACATCGAAATTTTCGGGAAACCATTCGTCGAGCTAAGCCATTCCAGCGACAATCCCCATGTCGATCTATTCCTTAGACTCAACGAGGTGAATGAGAAAGGCCGATCGCACAACGTTACTGAGGCTTACAAGCGTCTGGACCCCAATCGCAGGCCTGGTTTAGTGGCTCTAACGCTTCACGATTGCGCACACAGATTCGTGAAAGGTACTCGCATCCGGCTCGTCGTTGCTGGCGGCTCCCATCCGCAGTTTGCAAGGAATACTGGAACGGGACAGAATCCGGCTACTAGCTCAGAGATGCGTTCTGCGCGACATATTATTCATCATGGCGCTTCTGATATTTCGCGGTTGGTGTTGCCTTTGGCTGCGGAAGGAAACTAATGAAGGAAATGGGTATAGCGTCTGACCGGACGCAGGGAAAGATGTAGCAGCAACCTCATAAATTGAAAACTAAGGATGGCTGTCCTACTTAAATAATGAGCTTTGTAAATGTCGATAGGGGGATCGACAGGAGAAGATTATCAAGAGGATCAACAAGAGAGCTCAGTATGCAAGGAATGGTGCTACCTGAGAGGCCAGCACTCAGTTACATAGCGGTATCCGTATGAAAGCGACGAGGTTATTCGAAACCACCTTTTAACATGCCTTGAGTCTACTGACGCTAAAATGTGTTCCAGGTAAACCTAATATATTCTCATTCGTTGATGATGTCCCTTAAGCCGCTATCGTAGCACGCATCTCCGAAGGAGCCGACCATTTTCGGAGAACAGATAGAGCGTTTGCAACATGCCAACCAAACCGCTGCTCAATAGCCAAACCTTCCAAAAACCAAAACCAATCGGCGAAGTACCGTACGCCACGTTCCTTATGCTCGACCAATACTGGGACATTTACGGTCCCATCTTTGGCAGAGCCCTCCTCGAATTCATTTTCGCCATCATTATTACCGCGTTTAACGGAATTGACCCCGACCACGCGACTGATCCCCAGTATCACGCAGCATCAGCCTGGAATTATGTCGAGATCGTCATGTGACTCTCCGTGTTGACATGCATAATTCACCACTACGTTGCCGTCAACCCAATCGCATAGATAATTTGGATTGGGTCATCAATTTGCTGTGAACGGCGTAATTTGGTGCGCTCGCCAGGATTATTCCTGTCCTTGTGGAGCGGAAAATGGACAATGCAAGAGTACGACGTCGAGGGCGAGGATGAAGGCTGCGGCATGGATTGATGAGTTTAACATGGTACTGTGGCTTACCACCACGGCAATGGGCATTGTCTGGTGCTGTGTCGCGAGGTGGTCTACGGGACGGAAAGCGAGAGAGGCGATGGATGATAGCTTGCAGCTCATCGCTGCTGACTGTTGAGGCGCGAAGTCAGTGCGATAAAATTTTTATTGATGCGCCGGTCGCCACTACAACCACATCACCTACTGCCTCCGCTTAGGCGATGCGATCATCTATCTAGGGATACCCATCAAGGGAAACTGAGATACGAAAACCACCTGACGTGCGAATACCTGGCTCGCAGCCAGGCCCGAAACTAGACTTATCTAGCTAGCCGATGTGGACGCGTCCTAGGCGTACGATAGAACACGCCTGGGCTTGCACTAGCTTTGAGGCCGAGGCAGGACACGGCGAGGGCGTAGGGAACCTCTTTTCATAAGAACTTGTTAAAGGTTAGCGTGTCGCAGATCCCTGGTACGAAAATTGTTAAGGCCCTACCTGGGAACCTCATTAAGGCCCCTTTACGAGGGCCCATCCGGTACACCCAGGAGACTCAGAGTAGAGTCTTAATAGGCGTAGTGCGAGCGACCTGGACGACAGCGACCGGACGGCTCGACGAAGCGGGTCACCGCATGTGGCAACACGGGTAAAGATCTAGGTGGCAGAATCACAGGCCAGCTTCGACAGCCGCCAACGGACTTGTTAAGGGTACATCTAAGCGACTCATACGGTCTTAATAGGCGTGGTGCACGCAACCTACGAGAAGGACACAGGCTAGCTCACGGGAAGGGGCACACAAGCTTGGTTAGTAGAATAGGGTGGAGCAGGGCGCCCGGCTTGGGACCTAATCTGTGACCTGTCCTGCAAGACACGGTCGGCCTGTTATAAGGAGGCTCTTCCGGGTAACGCAAAACAGGAACTAGAGGTATGTCGAGAGTTACGCTCTTACGTTACTATCAAGGAGATTAATTAGCCCTGCAAAGTAAATATAAGTAACGTATTTCACAAGCGAGCTGGTCAAACAAGCGAGCCGGTCAGTTTGCCAAGACCACACCAAATGTAACGAGCCAGGTAATGAATTACTCCACCTCACTATAATCTACCTCCAATTCCTCATCGCTACTAGATTCTACAGTAGATGTTTTGGCACGTTCGAGTGTTGTGCCCAGTCCCGCCGCAGTTCCCACAGCGCCTTTGAGTCGGTTCAACCCCATCTGCCCTAGCCTTACCCCGACTCTTTTTACTACTAGAAGTTGCAGTAGCAGAGTCCTCAGCAACTAATTATGAGCCAGCCTCAAAGGTAAGGACTCCTTCTTGTTGGATACGCTTTCTTTTGTGCTGTTTCCGTCGATTTGCGGCTTTGTTGGCTGCTTCAAGCTCGGTGATTCGATCGCGCCACAACACCATTTGATGAGCCATTGAGAGGGTGCCCTTGACAAGCTGATTGAACCCTTCCTTTAAGGAAGATGGTGTGCTACCCAACTTATCGTTAATCAGCTTCGTTTGCGCCCCAAATTCAAGGTGGGTACTAGGGGTTTTCGACTGCCATAGGGTATCTTGTGCGGTGGGGGGTGTAGGCGTACGTGGTTAAATGTTAAGCTTTGATATTACCTCATCTAGGTTGAATGGAACTAGGCCAGCACTTTAAAAGCTTCCTTAGATATTACTTTTAGTAATAGAGGCATTAAAAGTGTCCTGGAAGGCTGGTAAGAACTTTATTTTAGTAATGTGGTTAAACTAGTTATATATTAGCTTCTTAACTTGGCACCCATACGCCATCTTTAAAGGCAAAAAACAACCCACATTTAGGGGCTGCAAGATATGTGACTAATGTAACAGCATATATAAAGTAACTATTTTGTTCTTTTTATAGTATTTGGTAAATTCCAGCGAGTTATGGCTTTTATAGCCATCTATAATTAATAGACGGTATGTGCCTATAGTACGCTCTTTTGTATGCCTATTAAAGTGTTTTAATTACTTGAGACTAAGCTCATTTATTGTCTAGCTATTATTAGAGACCTTAAATGCCTATTAAAGTGGTATGTTTTCTTTCTAGTACTAGACAAAATAGTGGTTTTTGCTTTTGTAGATAATAAAGAGAGGAAGCACGTACTCTAATATGTTAATACCTTAGATTACTATAACCCACTCACGGTTACCTAGCTAAACAGGTTTTAGTTAATAACGTTTTTTAAAGCTTATAACAACTTTTTGCTAAGTTATTATACTTATCTAAAAACTAGATTTATTAAAGTTATACGTGTTTTTGTTTTATATACTATATTTAGTCTTAATATTACATATAAAGTTAAACTAAGCTTATATAATTACTAGTTCTTTTTATTTATAACGCTAGTAGTTTAGCTTCTAATTATACTTTATTTTTAGTTTTATAGTACACTTAATGAAGTTATATAGTTAGTTTATATTTACTAGATTTTTTCCTTATTTAGCTAATAGTTTATTAGCTATTTCTTAAATAGTATTAAGTAGAAAGGCAAATTCTCTTAAATCTAACTTAAGTATATACTATTTTATTACCTTTTTTTTAGTTTCTATAAGCTTTATTAAATTTAGTTTAATATTATATTTTAACGTAGTTTTAGTACATTATTTTTATTAAATTAAAAAGAGTATATTAAAAGTATATATAGTAGTTTAAAGACTATAAATTTAGCTAGTATTAAAAGCTTAAATAGTAAGCTATATTTAAGCTTTATTAGAAACTAATTATATATTAGATTATTAAGCTATTTTATATTACTTAAAAAAAGTAGATAGTCTTAGTAAATTAATTAATTTACTTATTTAACTAGCTTATTTATTTAACTAGCTTACTTATTTAACTAGCTTACTTATTTTATTAGCTTATTTATTTAACTAGCTTATTTATTTAACTAGTTTACTTATTTAATTAGCTTATTTATTTAACTAGCTTATTTATTTAATTAGCTTACTTATTTAACTAGCTTACTTATAAAAAATATTAATAGTTATTTAGTAGTATAACTTTATAAATTTTTTACTTAAAAATTATAGTAAAAGTATTTATTAAGCTTAGTATTAAAAGTTTTATAATACTTACTATATTTATAGTATTTTAGTACTTATGTTAGAAAGCAGCAAAGTATAAATAAAATTAATAACTATAATAATAGTATATAGTATAAAATAAATTATAAAACGTAGCTTATAAAATTATATTATTATAGTAACTATTTATAATATCTTATAAGAACCTTTTAAGAAAGCTTTTTTTATAAGTTTTTTTTTTATTATATATTTATATATTAGCCACGCGCTAGTGTATAGACCCTATTTCTAAATATTTTTACTTATAATCTATCTTATTCTTTTTCTTTTTTTTACGTAATATCTTAAACTATTACTTAGTATTATACGTAGTAATTAATTAATGCTCTTTTTTAAGCTCTTAACTTTTTATATATAGTACTCTTATAATATTATATTACGTTACTAACTTTCTAATAAAATAAATAATCTGAAATTTATTAAAATCTTTAGAAACCTTATCTCTTAACTTTTAACTCTAAAGATAAGTAATTAATTACTTGTAAAAACTTTAGCTAAATAAAAAACTTACTACTAAGAGAACATAAAAGCCCTTTATAAAGAACTTTATAAATTAGAGTAAGTATCTACTTATTTAGTTTCTATTATTATTATCTTTTCTATTAATAAAAGTCTAGCTCTTGCTACTAGTATATTTGAAAATAGCTTAAGTTTTATAAACTTAATACTTATAGTAACTCTAACTATATCTTTTTTACTAATTTTATTAGAATAATTATCTAATTCTCCTACCTTCTCTAGCTAACGTTCTAAATTATAAATATTTATTAAATAACTATATAATAAGTTATTAGAGAATAAGGACTAGTACCTAACTAAATAAGTCTATTTCTATTATATTATTAACTATTTACAAAAAAAAGCTTTTAATTTAATAAGATTATTTTAACTAGATACTATATAAAGCTTAGTAAACCTATTTAAAAGTATTTATAAGAATTTAAACTAAAAGGCTACTTGTTACGGACTGTAATAAAAAAGAAAGCGTAAGTAAAAAGATGTTATTATAAAAAACACAGTATAATAAAATATATAAGCAATACTAATAAGCTAAGGTAAATTAATAAAGATAGAATTTATAAATAGAATTATTTTATAATAAGTTTAAGTTCTATAAGGAGCAGTATCTGAATAAATAATCTAGTAAAGTTATAAAAAAAAAGCTTAGTAAATAGTTTAAAATTAAAAAAATTAAAGTATTAGCATTTGCTATCTTCTTTAGTAGTATTTAATATACTTTTAATTAGTATATAATATACACATAGAGGATTTACTATAAGTATAAGATATTAAACAGTTTATAGTTACTTTTAATTTTTTATAGTTACTCTAAAATTAAGATTTATACCTTAAGTAAAATAGTTTAGTACTATTCTATTAAACTTTAACTTACTATATTACTTCTTTCTACTTTTACTAAGTTAACTAACTTCCACTAAGTCTACTAAGCTATCTAATTTAGAAGTAAGGGAATTAACTAAAGTGTTATATAGTTAGTTAGATAGTTAGTTACTAGTATAATTTACGTTAGTAAGTTAGTAACCTATAATATTATAATTACTATCTTAAAAGAGTAGGAAAAGTAGTTAGATAGATTCTAATAACTAATTATTAAACGTTTATAATAACCTATTATAAGAATAAATAAAAACTTTATTCGTTAAAAGAAAGTAGCAGTAAGGAGGAAGTTATAGTAGAATCTTTATTTATAACTAGAAATATATATAAAGAAACTAAAAATATATAATAAATTATTTAAGAATAAAAAGCAGCCATTATAGAGTTATATAATACTTTAATAAATCTATAATAATAAATTAAAATAAATTAAAAAGAAGACATAGTAAAAATATAGCCTTCTAAGAAATTTAATAGTAATTAAAATAAACTTAAGACTTTTATAACAGTAATAAACCTATACTATTATTTTAATTAAAAATTATTTCTAATTAATTAGAATTAGATTCTAGTAGCTGGCATGAATATAATAGGCAGAATTATATAATAGTTTAAATTTTTAGTAAGAAATTACCTAGCTAATAAAGACCCTAACCTAGGGGTAGTAGAATTAGTAAACTATAATAATAACATATAACAAGCCTTTAAAAGTTATAAATACTTTAAATAAGAAATAATTATTATCTTTAGAGAAATTAATAAGGAGACTAAAGTAATTTAAAAGCTTTAATAGCTTAAGTAATAAATATTAGCAGCTAACTATATAGCAGAGTTTAAATAAATCTAATTATAACTTAATTAAGTAAACTAACTATTAGTTATGATATACTATAAAGAATTAAAAAATAAAAATAAAAATAAGATTTCTAGAGGAAAATAGCTAAGTACCTTGCTAAAAATTATTAAATAAATAGTAACTATTAATAATTACTAGTACTAATAGAAGTAAGAGAAAAAAGTACGTAAAAGATTAGTAATCTATATATTTAAAAGAAATAAAAAAGATAACTAAACCTATAACAAAATAAATATTAATATAAAATAAATATTTATTAAAAAGGGGTAAGGAAAGTGAATTAAAAAATAAATAAAATACTATACATATAAAGCCTGTTCAGAATACAGAAAACAAAAACACTTTATTAAAAACTATAAATAATAATAATTAGATATTAAGAAGGCTTATGTTTAGACTAAGGTATTAAAAAAAATTAAAATAGCTATAGTCTAAATAAAATAAGCATAAAACATAATAACATAAGAGACTATTATATAATAAATTTAAAAAAAGTAATATTAAATCTATAAAAGTCACATATATCTTAGGTAAGAATATAAAATATTATATTAATAAGTTAAAAATTATCTAGCGGAATAATTTAATAATATAATTACTATAATACAAGAAGCAGCAGTCTGATAATATAATACTAAGACTAAAAAAAATATATAATAATTCTATAAGATTATAGAACAGAAAGGCGGACCCTTTTAGAAAGAAAACTAGAAATTTAAACAAAAAAAAAGTTACAAAATAAAAAAAGAAAAAGAACTTATATTTATAATAATTATATAGTAAGTATACTAGGGACACTATTAGATATATAAATTAGAATACTATTAAAAAGAATACTATATTACTAAATACTAGAAAATTATTTTAGAAGATGGAATATATAAATGCTGATAAGCACTACAGTTAGTAGAAAATAAATAGTATAAAGAACTAAGCAGATAGAGACTAGCTATATAAATAAACGAGATTTATAAATAGATATTTATATTAGTTATAATTAATACAACATACTATCACCCCGTCGGACATCCAAAAATAGGATAGGATTAAAATAAAATAAAAATAAAAAACCCTTTTATTAATTTTATAAGTACAAGATAATGACGCCGCGGAAAGAATAATAAAACAGAAATACTAGATATATATAGTACTAGATTATATAAGAATAGACTATAAATAGAATAAACATACTGTATATGTTAAAGAACTTAGGATAAGAAAGATACTATAGTAACTAGTTAATAAAAAAGAATTTAATTTATAGTAAGAACTAGTTTATATGGACTTAGAAGATAAACTATAAGACTCAAACTCAAACCAGTATAAGTAATTATTATAGGATAAGTACTAAATAGAATGTTAATTATACTAGGCTAAATACTACTAAGAGAGATAGTTAGTTACAGAATTACATAAAAAACTCACATATTAAGAATGTTTTTTAGGATGGAAATACTAGGATTATAGAGAATAAACTAGAAATATATATAAAATACTTAATAAGAAAGCATGCTAACTCTAGGAATACCTGATTTATAAACCTAAAAAAGAAATACTAAAGAAACGACTACTACTTAAAAGTTAGCTATAGATAAAAAACTAGAAAGCTAGTAGACTATAACTAAGCTACTAAAAAGCTAAGAACTAAAAATTAGAAAAAACATAACACTTATATACATATAACTAAACTAAAGGAAAAACTAAAATAAGTTATATATAAATATATATATTAATTGTAATTAGATACTAGCACTTATAAACAGTAGAGCTAGTAAAATACTTATATTAAATAAATAGATATAAAGATACTAGATACTAACTAGAGTTTTAAACAAACCTGTGTAAGTAAAACGTGTAGATAATAATCTAGTAATATTTAGAAAAAATCTAATTAATCTTAAAATATAGAATATAACTATTAAAGCAGCAGGTTATACAGATAACTGTTATATTAAGATTATAAATCTAGATAGCGAAAATTTTATCTTAGGATAAGATTAACTAGTATAATAGAATTTAATAATTAATTAGAAAATAAAGTCTATAGAAACTAGAAGGGACTATCATGAATAAATAAGAGCTATAATATAAATAAAGAAAATAATACTTCACAACACCACATTTATTATGCTAAATAAATATTAAGAGGAATTTAGAGAATAATTCTTTAAAAAAGCTAAAAACTAATTACTAGAATATTAAAACTAGAACTATAAAATTACGCTTAAGGAAGAAATGGATTTAAAACTAGAATTATTATACCAAGTACCTATACACCAACAGGAGGAGTTATGATAATTTTTGTAAAAGAATTAATAAAAGAGATATATATAAACTAGCTAAAGTAAAATAGCTTCACCAATTCTCTTTATACTAAAAAAAAAAAAAATAGAAAATTAAGGTTATATATTAACTATAAATACTTTAATAAAGTAATAGTTAAAAATCGTTACCCTATACTGCTAATATTAGAACTTATAAATAAACTTAAAAAAGCCAAATAGTTTAGCTTTTTTAATATTAAGAATAGATATTATTAAATATAAATAGCCAAAGGACACGAATGGATGATAATATTCAAAATAAAATACGAATTATTTAAATATTTAGTTATACTAATAAGACTTACTAATATACCAGTAATATTCCAGACAATTATTAACTATATACTAAGAGAATATCTAGATATATTTATAATAGCATATCTTAATAACGTGCTTATATACATAAATGGAATGCTAAAAGAATATGTTAAGTATATTAAGAGAATATTACAAAAACTCAAAAAACACAGGCTATATATTCAAACAAAGAAATATATATTCCATAGAAAAAAAGTTAAGTTCTTAGGATACTTAATATCTTGAGACAGAATAGTAGTTAATTCTGATAAAATAAAAGATATACTATCTTAGCCTACACTAATAAATACTAAAGAAGTTTATTCTTTTCTTAGATTTATAGGATTTTGCTGATAATTTATTAAGAACTACTTAAAAATCACAGCGCTCTTAACAGAATTACTAAAAAAGAATTAATAATTTAAATAAAAATAATATAAAGAAAACGCTTTTATAATGTTAAAAGAAATATTCTAATATCTACTAATATTAAAAATATTTAACTTATAACTTTAAATAGAGATACATGCGGATGCATTAGATAAAGCTATAAAAGCTATTTTATTATAAATATAAAATAATAAATATAAATACTTAATAGACTTTTTATCTTATAAATTTATAACTACTAAATTAAATTATGATATTTATAATAAGGAACTGTTAGTAATAGTATAAGCATTTAAGAAATAAAGATATTACTTAAAAGGAGTTAAGTACTAAATTATTATATATTTAAATCATAAAAATCTAACAGCATTTATAATAATGAAGAAGTTAAATTAATAATAAGTTAGATAATAGAAATTAGTTTCTATATTTAACTTTCAAATACTTTATAAATTAGGAAGAGAAAATATAGCGGCTGATATACTTAATTAAAGGGTAGACTATATAAGAGATATACTAGAAATCTATAATATAATACTTAAGCAAAGATCAGACGGATCTCTAGGAAGCTTATAAATAAATATTAAAATAGTAATTATTATCGAAAATATATAGTAAAAACAAATTAGAGAATATAACTATAGATAATTATAATAGCACGAAATAGGAACTATTTTTATACTAGAAGTATTATAAACTAAACTTATTAAGAACTAACATTCAGCTAAAATATATAGACATTAAGGAATTAAAAAAACTATAGAACGGATTAACAGACATTTTTAGATTCTAGGAATATAGAAAAAGGTTAGAGCTATTCTCTTAGAATATATTAAGTATAAAAAGAATAAAGCATTAAGATATAAAAAATATAAACTTATATAACTAATTCCTTCACTAGACCTACTATAGGAATTAGTTATAATAGACTTTATTACAGAAATACTAACAATAACTACCTTTTAAGGCTAATAGTATGATATAATACTAATTATTATAAACTAACTTATAAAGTATGTATATTTTAAACTAATATATATAAAAGTTAAAGCAGATGAATTGGTGATATTATTAATTAAACTATTAATAGCATAATATAAACTACTACAGGAATTCATTACAGACAGAGACAAATTATTTATATTAATATTCTAAAAAATGTTTATAAGGAAGTTAGGGGCTGAATATCATCTCTTAACAGCATTTTACCTATAAATAAATAGATAAATAGAATAGATAAATCAGACACTAGAATAATACCTATAAATATATATTAATAAATAATAAGATAATTAGATTAACTTACTACTAATAGCTAAGTTTATATATAATTCTGTAAAATTATTAACTACTAGAAGATTACTATTCTTTATAAATTATAGTTATAAGCCTACAGCTTATTGAGAACTATAAAAACTAAATAAAATATTAAAATCAGTAAGAATAAAGATTAAGAAGTTGTAATAACTTTATTAAAAAATAGTAAGAAAAATTACCTAGAAAGGAGACCTTAATAAGTAATAGAAAGATAAATCTAAAGTTAAAAAACTAATCTTTAAGAAGGGGGATAAAGTTTTCCTACTATAAAAAATCTAGAAATAAAATAACCATTAAAAAAACTAGATCACATTAAATTAGGACTATTTAAGGTTAAATGATAAATAAAACCTATAAATTATAAACTATAACTATCTAAGAATATAAGAATTTACTTAGTTTTTTATATTTTGTTACTAGAATTAGCACTATAAAACGCTAAGCTATAGATAAGACTTAAACTTAAAAAGGATTCTACTAAGTATAAAGTCTAATAGATTCTAAACTACTAGTAGTTTAGGTATTAATGAAAGTATCTAGTTAAATAAAAGAACTATAGACCTAAGGATAATATATAGGAGCTAGTTAGGAACTTAAAGAATAGTTTAAAGCTAATTAATTAGTACCACTAGCAGAAGCAGCAAACACTTACTTTAGAAACATATTTAAAGAATATAGAGAATATAAAATGTTTTACTTAAAACCTAAGAAGGAAGATAAGCCGACACTGGATACTATAAATTATAGTATATTAAGTTAGTTTTAATAACTCTACTTTTTTTTTTCTATTATATAAACTTTATTAATTAAGGTAAGCTTACGCTGGAATATTTTCTTCTTCTAAGAATCTATTTAAGCTAGTTAAAGATAAAGGTAATGTTAATAATTTTAAGCCTTAAGTTTCTTATCTTATGTTTACTCTAATTTCTAATAAAGTTTCTCCTTCTTCTAATCTAAATAATCCTATAAGAATTACGATACTATAAGATTATATAAAATGTTTTAACTAATACACTTAGAACATTATCTAGAAGCTAGATTTACTAGATAAATATAATTACCCTTCTAGTAACAGGAACACGGGGACGGTATTTAATAGCTATTTTCTTAAACTTTTTTTACTAGATAGTAAGCTTATATTAAGAACGATTCCGCTCAAGTCATCCTTAGAAAATTAGAAGAATAGAAAAGATATAAGGAATTCTTATAATCTTAGCTTTCATATAAAGAAT
The DNA here is from genome assembly GCA_010093925.1 of Zopfia rhizophila CBS 207.26. NCBI lineage: Eukaryota > Fungi > Ascomycota > Dothideomycetes > Zopfiaceae > Zopfia > Zopfia rhizophila. The sequence goes on from ML994618.1 coordinate 141,937, forward strand.
TAGCTATCTTTATACTATCTATAAAAGAAAGAACAAAATAACCTTTAGGCTAAAGGCTTAGAGAAAGGGGATAATATTATAAATTATAATAAAAAAAAAAAGGCGCAAGCGAGGAGGCGTTACTGTAGAAAATATAATATAATAAAATATATAAGCAATACTAATAAGCTAAGGCAAATTAGTAAAAACAGAATTTATAGATAGGATTATTTTATAATAAGTTTAAGTTCTATAGAGAGTAGTACTTAGATAAATAATCTAGTAAAGTCACAAGGGAAAGACTTAGCAGATAGTTTAAAATTAAAAAAATAAGAGTACTAGTATTTACTATCTTCTCTAGTAGTATTTAATATACTTCTAATTAGTATATAATATATACACAAAAGATTTATTATAAGTATAAAATATTAAACAGCTTATAGTTACTTTTAATTCTTTATAATTACTCTAAAATTAAGATTCATATCTTAAGTGAAATAGTTTAGTATTATTCTGTTATATTTTAACTTACTATATTATTTCTTTCTACTTTTACTAAGTTAACTAACTTCTACTAAGTTTAATAAGCTATTTGATCTGGAAATAAGGGAATTAACTAAAGTATTACATAATTAGTTAGACAGCTAGTTACTAGTATAATTTATATTAATAAGTTAGTAACCTATAACACTACTATATAATATAAGTTAGTTTATATAAACTAAAAAAACTAAAGCTTCCCTTCCTTTTTTACAGAATTCCATAAATATGCCTAGAAATCTAAATAAAATAATTCTATTTTAATTATATGTTTAATAAAAACTCTTTACTCTAACTTTTATTATACTCTAATTAAAGTTAATTTCTCTAATAGTCTTATTAAATATATAAATATAATTAGTAAATGTTATAATAATATACTTATATTAGCTCTAAAAAAAACTAATATAACTTATATTATCTAATTATAAGACCAGGAACTATACTATAAAAAAATTCTAATATTATAAAAATTAATGCTATAAGCTACACTCCTCTCCATTTAGCTAAAAAAAAAAAGAAATGTGTTTAAGAAAATTATTATTTTAAATATAATAAGTATAGTTATTTTATTTAAGATTACATATTTCCCCTATCTAAACTTTAATCTAATAGTTTATTCTAAAGAAGTATTTTCTAATAGTTGTCTTACTTATTCTTATTTAGTTCTAATAGATTTTATAGTTAGAAACTTAACTAGTAATCTAGACCTAACTTGTTAAAAGCCTTATTCTAGAGATAAATCACTCTCTAAAATACTTTTAATACTAGATTTCTGTTAACTTATGAACCTCTTATTTAATAACTAACTTTTAAAACTACTAAGTAAATGTTTTATGTATTATTTAATAAGATAACTTATCTTACTTTATTACTACTTTAATTAATACTAAAGTAACTAGTATAGATTATATTAGTAGATCTTTAGTTAGTATCTAAAAACTCTATTTTTTACTACTATTATACGTTCTATATTCTACTAGTTTTAATAGAAAATAACTTAAAGAGAGTTATATCTTATATACTACTAGTATAACTCTCTACTATATAAATTATATTAAGAAGATTTATCTTTATATAATAGCTATAGGAAACCATGAATTAATTTTTAGCTAATTTTAAATAAAAAAGTATAAAGTTAACTTTAACCATAATATATAAAAACTATTTTTTAATATTTCTTATTACTAGATTTACTGTCTGCACTTGTTTTAATTACTAATACTTTTAAAGAAATCTATTAACTTCTTAAAGAACTTTTTAGTAAAGCCTTTACTAAAAGGCTTTTATTTTAATATTATTTACTTACTTTATCTCTAAACTTACTCTCTAAAATTACTACTAACTATTTAAATATAATATAATAACTAGTTAGCTAAAATAAACTATTAATTATAAGAACCTAATATCTATTTAAAGAACTTTCTAGTAAACTATTTTCTAGAAGGCTTCTATTTAGAAGCTAAATTAGCATTTAAACACGTATCTAAATCTAGTACTAAGTTAAATAAGAGCTAATTATATAATAGAGAAAATAACTAATATTTAATAACTAATTTAAAAAGAGATGATTTAGGTATAGGCTTTTTAAAAAGAGTATATAAATAAAAAACAATTACCTACTTCTAGCTACTAAATAAAAGATATAGTTTAGCTTAATATATAAAACATTTAAACTAAATAACTATTTAAAAAGCTAGACTTAAAGTTCTTAGAAAAATATTATATTTCTTAAATAATTTCTTCATACATATACTAACTTAAACTCCTTAAATTCTTGAATATATATCTAGTTTTCTATGTATTATTGCTTTAGCCTATTATACCTAAATTTAAATACCTTTTAAGTTAATAAAACCTACTGTTTAAACCTATTAAAATTAATAGTAAAACTAAATACTATATTAAATAGATTAAAGAACTGCACCTAAACTACAGGCGGAAATGCTATAAATATCTAGTTAAATAAACTAGACATAATAATTTAATATAAAAATCTATAAATAACTTCTAAAATATAACTACTATAAAAGAATTTTATCTTAAAAACCTAGACTAATCTAGACCTAATATTTAACATAAATACCTCTTATAGAAGCTTAGATTTAAAAGAAAGGTATTATTATAATAACTATCTATAATATTTTATAAAAGCTTTCTAAAAAAGCCTTCTTTATAAGCCTTTTTTTTTATTATGTGTTTATATATTAATTATGTACTAGTATATAAATCCTATTTCTAAATATTTTTATTTATAACTTATCTTATTCTTTTTCTCTTCTTTATGTAATGTTTTAAACTATTACTTAGTATTATATATAGTAATATTATAAGTTGCTAACCTACTAACGTAAATTATACTAGTAATAAGCTGTCTAACTAATTATCATAACTGGTAGTTAGTTCTCTCACTTCTAGAGCGGATAGCTTGTTAGACTTAGTAGAAGTTAGTTAACTCAGTAAAGATAGGAAAAAGTAATACGGTAAGTTAAGATTTAATAGAATAGTATTAAACTATATTACTTAAGATATGAATCTTAATTTTAGAGTAACTATAAAGAATTAAAAGTAATTATGAACTGTCTAATGCCTTATACTTATAGTAAATCCTCCGTATGTATATTGTATACTTATTGGTAGTATATTAGATACTACTAAAGGCTGCTAGAGCTGCTAGAGATTCTATTACCTTACTCTATCTCTATCTGCTAAGTTCTACCTTAGTTACATAAATTACTACTCCTAATCTATTAGTATAGTTCTGTATTTTTATTCTTACTTCTTAGCTTGCGTCTTGGCCTATGCTAATATGTCCTACGCCCGCTTATAATTCTTCCTTTTAAGTTTAAATATACATTTCTATTTTAGAGCTTTATTAGCTGTTGTCGCCAGTTCCCTTAGCTCTTTAGGTATAGTTACCTTTTTATTACCATCCATAACACTATCCCCCTCTTCTAAGTCTTTATCTTAGAAGATAGTTTCTTTCTTCTATAAGTAGTATAAAGGCAGCAGGTCTTCTGCTCTGTGTTCTAGACTATAAGATCCTTAACTTTCTTTCTTTCCTGTCTAACTTTCTGATAATGACACGTTTTGAGTCGTCTCTAATATATGCTTACCGCCTAGTTTCTTGGATCCGTAACAAACCCCGTTACATGCTAACACCTTGCTTGAATTGTTCCTGTTGAGGTGATAATTACCTTATGAATCTGAGTTCCAGCCGTTATTCTGCTTATGCTAATTATAATATGAAATGCGATTTAATTGTCTTACAGCCAGAATAGGATTATCTTAACCGTGATAAAGAAAAACTCTGTTATTAGCTTAATTCCCTTAAGGATTAATGCTCTAAGCTTTGTGCTTAAGAGTTATAACTTTATCGCGAGCTTACGAAAGTTGATTCTAAAGAGAAAGAGATGTTTAATTAAGAGATGGCCTTAATTCATGAAGTCTAGGCTCTTAAAGAGGTAGAAGCTCGTTCTTAGGGTTAAGGAACTTATACACCGTAATCTACAGTGCCGGCCTCTTTCCAACCCGCTTTACTTTCTCTTTCCTTTGGCTTGGATTGGAATGTGCTGTAGTCGTTCTTTTATAGAATACAGCCCTTTCTAGTACGTCTAATAGTACTAGTCAATTAGCTCTGAACTATTCTTTAGGTTTCTAATTAGTTCCCATGTATTGTTCTCTGGTCTGTAACCTTTCTATCTAACTAAGTACTTCCACTAACACCTAAACTGCTGGTAGTTCAAAATTTATTAGACTTCATACTCGGTAGTGTTTTCTTTGAGTTTGAGTTTTGTCTATAGTCTGGCGTTTTATAGTGCTAGTTCTAATAATGAAATATGAAAAACTAGGTAAATTCTTGTGTCCTTAGGTAGTTGTAGTTTGTAATTCACAAGTTCTGTTTATCTTTTAACCTTAAATAGTCCTAATCTGATGTGATCCAGTTTTTTTGATGGTTGTTTTATTTCTAAATTTTTTTATAGTAGGAAAATGTTACCGTGATTAGAGCTTGTGGAGATTGAGAGACTGAACAAGATTGCATTAAGGACCTCAGAATTTAGAGGGCGAGCAGAGGCTATATACAGCTGAGAAGTGCCAAGCCGGCTGATTGTATATCCGACCAGCAGGAGGTCGCTTTACGGCAACAGAAAACCTTATCCCCCTCCTTAAAGATTAGTCCCTTAATCTTAAATTTGTCTTTCTATTACTTGCTGAGGCCTTCTTTTTAAGTGATTTTTCTTACTATCTTCTAGTAAAGTTATTGTAACTTGTTAACTTTTATTCTTACTAATTCTAATATCTTATCTAGCCTCTGTGGTTCTTGATAAGCTGTAGGCTCATAACTATAGTTCATAAAGAATAGTGATTTTCCTGTAGTTGATGACTTTATAGAGTTGTATGCAAATTCAGCTATTAGTAGTAAGTCAATCCAATTATCTTATTATTTATTAACATATATTTATAGGTATTATTCTAGTGTCTGATTTGTCCGTTCTATTTGTCTATTTATTTATAGGTAAAATGCTATTAAGAGGCGGTGTTCGGCCCCTAGTTTCCCTATAAACATTCTTTAGAATATTAATGTGAATAATTTATCTCAGTCTGTAATAAATTCTCATGGCAATTTATGTTATACTATTAGTAGTCTAATAAGTATGGTTACTAATTCGTCTACTTTAATCTTAGTATGCGTTGGTTTAAAGTGTGCGTACTTTATAAGTTAGTTTATTATAACTAGTATCATATCATACTATTAACCTTTAAAGGTGGTTGTTGTTGGTATTCCCGTGATAAAGTCTATTATAACTAATTCCTATAGTAGGTCTGGTAAAGGAATTAGTTATATAAGTCTATATTTCTTATATCTTAACGTTTTATTCTTCTTGCACTTAATACATTCTAAAAGAATAATTCTAACCTTTTTCTATATTCCTGGAATCCAAAAATGTCTGTTAATCCGTTCTATAGTTTTTTCAATTCCTTAATGTCCATGCATTTCAGCTGAATGTTAGTTTTTAATAAGTTTAGTCTATAATGTTTCTAGTATAAAAATAGTTCCCGTTTCGTGCTATTATAGCCGTTCATGGTTGTATTCTCTAATCTATTTTTACTATACGTTTTTAATAATGACTATAGCTTTAATATCTATTTATAAGCTTCCTAGGGACCTGTCTATTCTCTGCTTTAGTATTATATTATAAATCTCTAGTATATTCTTTATGTGATTTGCTCTTTAACTAAGTACATCAGCTACTATATTTTCTTTTCCTAATTTATAAAGTATTTAAAAGTTGAATATAAAAACTAGCTCTTACTATTTAACTTATTATTAATTTAATTTCTTTATTGTCGTGAATACCGTTAGGTTCTTATAATCTAAATACATAATAATTTAGTGCTTAGTTTCTTTTAAGTAATGTCTCTATTTCTTAAATACTTAAACTATTACTAATAGCTTCTTATTATAAATATCATAGTTTAACTTAGTAGTTATAAGTTTATGAGATAAAAAGTCTACTAGATGTTTACACTTATTATTTTGTATTTATAGTAGAATAGCTTTTATAGCTCTGTCTAATACATCTGCATATATTTCTATCTAAAGTTATAAATTAAATATCTTTAATATTAGTGGTTATTAGAATATTTTTTTTAATATTTTGAAAGCATTTTTCTTGTGTTGTTCTTACTTAAATTATTAGTTTTTCTTAAGCAATTCCATTAAAGGTACTATAATTTTCAAGTAATTCTTAATAAATTATTAGCAGAAACCTGTGAATCCAAGAAAAGAATAAACTTCTTTTATATTTATTAGTATAGGCTAGGATAGTATATCTTTTATCTTATTAAGGTTAACTACTATTCTGTTTTAGAATACTAAGTATCTTAAGAACTTAACTTTAGTCCTATGAAACATATATTTCTCTATTTAAATATATAGTTAGTGTTTCTTAAGCTTTTGTAATACTCTTTTAGTATACTTAACGTATTTTTCTAGTATTCTATTTATGTATATAAGCATGTTATTAAAATATACTATTATAAATACGTTTAGATATTTTCTTAGTATATAATTAATAATTGTCTAGAATGTTACTGGTGCGTTGGTGAGTCCTATTAGTAT